>CM033469.1:96261030-96861030 GCA_019447015.1 Hymenochirus boettgeri | reverse complement strand
AAATTAACTGTGTTTGCCAGTATATCATCTGATAAAAGTTAGAACTACACATATTTCAAATACAGAGTATATAATCTAACACGTGTCAGTAAAGTGACCTTTAAAACTGTGGGCTCCTCATAGCAATTAAATTATTAGTTTTGCTCATTGCACTTTGACTAAATCAATAATGGGACCACACACATAGATAATTTTACTTGACCTTAACAAGTGCTTGGTAAAAATTTTGGTCAAAAAATGTGGCTTCTATGTAGAAGCTAGTGTGACTATTCACATACCTGAGAAGTTGCCAACATGTGTGCATTCATCCATAACACCTTTCATGAACAGCAACGATTCCCTTTGAAGGGTTTCAGTCTTTTTCTTCTCCTCTTTCCTGAAGTATACGCTCCTTAATGCACTTGATGGGTTGATTCTTCTGGTTTGTATTCTAGTGGGCTGTTGCTCAACAAAACAAACTTTAGATGTGCCTTCAAACTTCAACCCATCAATACTGTTGCTTGTGTGGAAAGGCTGCACTGGCTCTGTAGATAATGAGCCCTTTGTACTGCTGAAGGGGTAAATGCTGGATGCCAGCTTTAAGTGGGTTAGGCTGTCTACACTGCTAGGTGAGTTCTTCACAAAATCTTGTCCCATTTTAAAAGAATCTGTCTAAAAGATGATAGAAAAAATTATGGGGGAAAAAAAAAAGGATTTTGGAGACATGCCAGTTAATCAACCAAAACAGGGAGCAAAAGCATAGTCATGCAAAGAATAACATACTATAGGGCATACTAAGAAATACAAAATGCACACTTTTTTTGCACTACACCAAACATCACTGTTGACAACTGTTGTTGATTCTGGTTTGACATAATAACAGCCTTGTAAGAGGATTGGCAAAAACTACTAGTGGGAGTGGCCTGCACTAGTAAGTTCCCACAGTAGATTAGAATAGGAAAAGAGAAAAAGTGTCATTTGGGCTACCTACCCCACAATATTCCAGAAGGTTTATGATTTCCTCCTCATAAACTGTATGTGTGCAGTACTGCTTCTCAAGTTCTCTCCAGTTTACAGCTTTACTTAAAACACCCTAAAATGAAATTAAATCAGTTATGTGGCCATATAGAATATAAGCAAACTAGACGATTAGTCAAATAAAATAGGTATTGCTGCATATTGAGTATGTATTACATTACCATTTTATTACTGAATAATGTCTGCCTATTAATGGATACACAAGAGCCATTGGTTATATAGTATAGCATTTAAGGTTGAATAAAGACATGTCCATCCAATCCAACCTACTCAGCAATTCCCACATTTTCTGCCTAACTGTTGATCCAGAGGAAGGCAAAAAACACCCCAGCAGAATTATGAAGGGAAAAAAATTCTTCCCGATTTCAAGTAGCAATCAGAAATATCCCTGGATCAATTCCAACTTCATGCACCAATATCAGTGAAAAAACCTTTTCGAACTTAAAAGACTAAAGGACATACCTTTGAAGATTGTAATGTTAACATACTGGCGAAGGAACGTGACTGGTTCAAGAGAGGTGTTAAGGAGGCCATTTATGTGAAAATAAAGAAACCAAGCCTAAATAGAGGTGGGGGGGTTCGACACCAACTGTCTGCCATGTACAATGCTGTTTTAACACCTTACTCTGGGCGTTCCTATAACACCTCTTAGCCACTATCTAATCACACCCTTAACACCTGGCTGTGATATGCTAATTGGGATTCTCCAGGGTACATAATTGCCACAGATTCTTGTACAAGTCATTCTGAATTGAGAAAGCCAGTCGGATGACTAGCGAAACGTCTTCAAGAACTACATTTCAAGTCCAGTTGATCTAATTGAATACAACAGATATACCATGACCTGGATGAATGAGAACCTTCACAAGCTTAAAAGACTAAACTTCTTTCCTTCAAGTTTGAAGGAATGTCCACATGTCCTCTGACATTCCATTGGTGAATAATGCCTCAGACTTTTTATTGTATGGCCCATTTAAGGGTATGTCCACTGTTATTTTTAAATTTCTTTTGTCTAAGTGAAGAATGGGAGGTAAATGACCTATGTCTTCCCTTCCATTCCTCAGTAAAGAGGAGAAGGAACTTACCGTGGATCGCTCCAGCCAGACCGGCTTCTCTGACATTTTCAGACGCATACAGGCTGCTCCTTTGCACCATGTGTGCACAATACAAAGGACTGCAGATGCATCAGGGAATGTCAGTGGTGCTGGAGACTGTCAGCAGCGCTGGAGTCTTCCTCCTCTCCTGCATTTTTACTGAAGAACGGGAGGTAAGACGTAGCTCATTTACCTCCCGTTCTTCAGTTAAACGGATAAAAGAAAGTTAAAAATAACAGTGGACATACACTTTAAAGTATTTATGCACAGCTTTTATAAGTATCCCCACGCAAGTGCCTTTTCTCTAGTGTACATAATTGTAACTTATCCAACCTGTCTTCATAGTCAAGCTCCCCCATTCCCTTTATTATTTTAGTTGCCCTTCTCTGAACCCTTTCCAATTCCAAAAGGTCTTTTTTGTACACAGGATATATAGAATAGCAACAACTGGTTATATAGAATGGCTATTTAATGCTAACTTTATATTCAATAAGCCCTAATGGCAAAGTACATTTTGTCATTTGCTTTGTGTCTTACTATTCTGCTTATTTTATCTGCTTTGTATTTTAATGACAAATATGCAGTTATCTCTCAACCAAGGATTTTGTAAAACAAGAATTACTAAAACTGCATTATAATGCTGGCCATAATTTAACTGCTGACTGTCAGCTTTAATTTGAGGGTATTTATATCTAAATCAGATGAACGGTGTAAGAATTACAACAGTTTACATATGTGCCTCCCACTTGTTAAGGGAGCAAAAGTAATGGGGCAGCTGTTCCATGGCCAGGTATGTGTTATTCCCTCATCATCACAATTACAATGAGCAGATAAAAGGTCCAGAGTTGATTTCAAGTGTGCTATCCTGTTCAAGGGGCAACAGGACATTGTGCAGGATTTCAGGTTAGACTTCTATATTTCAGATTTCAAACTATTACCGTTTAGAGTTTTGGGGGGTGATTTACCTGTATTCTGGACTTGCCCTTTAAAGCACACTGTGTTAGTTTAATTTCAAATCCATTGTGGTTGTGTATAGAGCCAACAATGTTAGAATTGTGTCCATGTCCCAATATTTATGGATCTGACTGTATGTTCAGCCTGATATTTGATATTAAAAGGCCAAATTGATCTAATATCAGGTGAGCGTATGGCTAACTTGTTTTTTCTTTTACCAAGCTGTTTAATGCAATAGCAAGGCAAGAAAATAAAAAAATGTTACCGTTGTAAAGACTCCTGATGCAGTGGACCATGAAAGACATGGAATTAAAGGAATTGGTTTGGGCCAATTTGTTACCGCTAAGGAAGCCATCTGAAAACCAAACCAAAACAGCATTCATTGTAGCAAGGATTCCAGTGTGACAATATAAATCTATTTAGCAAAGAATAACTTATAATAATTGAATAAAAATAAACCAATGTGCAATAGTAATGTGTGTAACTTACATGGCCTCCCATAGAAATGCCAGTCATGCCCAGGGGGCCATACCCTTCTCTTTCCAGCCAGTGTAAGAGGGCAGCAGACTCCAGTACCAATGCTCCTCCCATCACAAACAGATCAGAGACATTCTTTAAATTAGATCTCCTATTCCAAGGATTGAAAAAAAGTAGGGTATATATATTAGTAAGCTACCATTCTCTAGGAATGTCAGGCCTGATCATTGAGCAAAAAAACTAAATGTCCTTCTACCAACTGATGCATACATTTGTTTCACAGTAGCCTTGAATCAACAGTGAGCCAGATATAAATAGGTGCCAGTCCATAATCTCATCTGATATTTGAACAGTTAAAATGAAATACTGACCATTATATACAATGGTGATCAGCTACCTGGAAGTGCTAGTAATTGATTGTTGCAATTTGACATGCAGATGTATGGCTGCATCACATATGCTTTAGTTGAATACATTCTGCTTGTGAGAGGCAGCCTTAAGTCTCATACACACTTGTGATCGTGGGGGCCAACTTGAGACACACAATAAGTATGCATGGCCGATAATCATGCTGTGTTTGGGCACATTGTCGCCGAAACGGCTGTTGGGTTGAGGCTGGCTGATTATTCGCTTGGCGGATCAGGCAACGAGCCCTGACCAAATGACCGTTTAGGCCGATTATGCTCCCATACAAACCATGATTATAAACACCGAGCATACAGATCAATTCAATATTGTGTGTGTGACAATATGTGTACTAGTTTTTAACACCAGCTAACAGCTGGTGTAAAGTCACCCACAGGTGAAAGCCACCCAGAGACTTGCACGCAATATTGAGCTGGATATGCAAGTTTTACCCAGAGCGATAGTTTATCCCTTAAATTCAAAAATCTATAGGAGTGTGATGTCCAGCTATTATAAAAAGTACATTTGAGTGTAAACGCATATTTACAGCTATACGACCAATTCCCACATGAATTTAAAACTTGCATGCTTAGCTAAATAAAATTATGTATTTGATATATCATTAAATTTGGACATGACAAATTTAGCTATAGATTTTCAGATCCAAACTCGTGATGCTCCAGCTTCCTAGACAGTAGTTACATTGGATGGCAGATACTACCTTTACATAGAGATATGGGCAGTGATGGAATGCCTTGTATTTTGTGTTCTTATTTCCTTTTATCATCATTTAAAATACAGAAGTTTCCTGAAAATTGCTCCATTCTAGTAAACCTTCCTTAATATTACTACTGACTTACAGAGAGGCTTACAGCAATTGTAGCACTCTTGGCTACTATTTGTGGAATATAAATAGTATGTGAGGGTAGCTCATGAGACCTTAGTCTTGGCTTTATATATTTTCAAGAATTACAGATATCAAATTGCACTGTGGACTTTGCAATTTGTCAGTTAATATCTAAAAACTATTTATTGTAGAGGAAAGGGATGAGAAGGCAAGGAAATCCCTCAAAATCATGTATCAAGCCAGAGGATAAAACTGTGATGGACCTGACTGCCTGGCTCATTAATAGGTTTGTTGAGGCTGGGTACACCGAAATATCGCTGGCCATCCTTGAACGTAACACAGAAAAATGGTTATTCTCTGTAAACACGATCAGATGTGGCGGTAAATTACATTTTCCCAATTTAGACCAACATTACTCTATTGCAGACAAAATATTTTTGATGTGATTGGGCCAAAATATCGGAACGTGTCTAAGATAAAAAAGTAGTTGCAGAACAGTGCAAATTCTGAATGGGAATTACCAGTGCTACAAGCACTTGTGTCTGCTAAATTTCCCTTTTAAATCTATAAAAAAAGCAATATCCAAAATATCAAATTAATAAGGACTATATCCCTATTACCATAATTACAGCATAAAAAAAATACTCCTAATGAGAATGTACCCAGAACCACTGGTGTTATAACATGCAATGCACCCTTAATGTATAGATCCCTTTATCTAACTTGCAGACTTGATATCAGCCAACATATTGGCCTTGGTAAAACCAAAAAAAAAAAAAAAAAGAAGTAAACTGCACAGTTAACAATAAAATAAAACGGACAGATCAATACATTTATAATTATACTTACAACTGATCCTTAGGTTTTCTGCAACCATGTGAATAACCATGTAAAGGAAAATATACATGAATATGTTCCATATAAATAAGAATTGATTCCAATACGTAAAATAATAAAAAAATAGATATTTTTTAAAAGCACAGAATTATGCTAGGACAGTTACAGTAATATAGCTCCCACGTGGTAAAGGGATTCTCTGATTGCCCAGAGAGAGTTAAGCTAGGTACACACCAAACAATAATTCGGGTCCTTGTGATAGACCCCGATAGACCACTGATTGGTCGTCCGAAACAGACGAGCGCACGATCAGGCAGGTTAAAAAACCATGGGCGATTGTGCGGTCCTCTATAGGACCAAACGCTCGGTCGTGGTTACGGCTGGATGCGGCTGCTTTTGCCGCGACAGACAGTCTTTCTTCCTGGCCGATGGGTAGAAAGTCTTGAACGGTTGGTTAAGAGAAAGAATTAGAACGTGTGTACCAGCTTTTACACAAGTAGTTATGGAGTATCAGGTAGGAAAAAAATCACTGTTCACCTCCAGACAGACGCTCAAAGAAATACTTCATGGTCAATCTAAATCAGTTGATCTGCAACTATCTCACTTGTGGAACTCAAACTTTCCTGGGCTCACATTCCAAATAAGGGTGTAGGAACTGGGCAAATTATTGTGTACTGGGTTTAATAGTAGCTGGATTTAGTGTAAATTTTAAAGGCTATGTCCACCCCTAAAATAAAAATTTAATATCATGCTCCCCCAATGTCCCCCAGCCCCAACGCATGTTTTTTTTTTTAAAAAGCCCCCCAAACTCTTACTTACCTCCCCTCGATCCTCCGCCGCACTGCCGGCCCTCTGCTTGCGAGAATGCAAGCAGAGGGGCGGGACCGGCAGTCGCGTCTGTGATTGGCTGAGCGGCAGCCAATCACGGCGGCTGCGGTCATTCAGTGCAGCGGAGGAAAGCGGAGAGGTAAGTAAGAGTTTGGGGAGCTTTTTAAAAAAAAAACATGCGGTTGGGGCTGGGGGACATGGGGGGAGCACAATATTAAGGGGGATTTGTGCTAGGGGGAGGGATAGTAGAACGGGAGGGAGAGGGAGGGAGGGGGGAGAAGGGCTGCAGCACGCATGGCAGGAATCTCCGGGAGGCCAGGTAGCAGGCAGTGTCCTATATGGACCTGCTAGCCTCCTGGTGGGCAGTTTTTGGAACTTTGGGGGGGGACTACAGGAGAACCAGATGGAGTTGGGATGTGAGGTAAGGATTAAACTACACTACATGGTGGGGCCAGTAGTTGGGGGGGTGGTGGGGTTGGGGGTGGACATGCCCTTTAAGTCCTCAAAAGAGGGCATCTGTCTGATTGGGGGTGTTGTACTTTTTAACAACAATTTACTTGCTTGTTAAATATTTTGATGTATGAATAATTCCATCAACATACATGCACTTTCTGCTTTTATGAAGTTTAAAGGTTATTTAATACTACATAAACAAGCAAAGTAATTTGGAGCCTTGAGTATTAGTCAAAACCATTACTTCCAAAAAGTATTTGGAAAAGTCTCCTTAGAAAAGGATATAATAAGGATTTTCTAACAGGACAGAAGCCATATTAGCTTCTTTGATCATAGGACGGGCCATCAGTGTTCGTCTCCTCCAGAAATGCTAGTTAAGGATATAAAAACAGAGCAGTTTAAATCTTTCTACAACACTTCTCCAAATACGCAATACAGCAGGTTTGACGTGCCACCCTTTAGTGGCCTTTTGGATCATGCGATAGTTAACGTGTGTTTACATTATCTTGCAAAATTTAGAAAGGGATCTTGACCAGTTTTGTTGGGAGTTTTGTCTGACCTTGGTCCCGGCCGCACACCTATTAAACCTACATCTAAATTCTTTAGTAAATCACAACAGTGTTTATTAGAATTTCTTTCCAGGCAGATGACATATAGAAGCCTGGTGGGCCACACAGCCAAAACACGCTAGGGAGAACACTGCTTCTACTAAACATATTAACATAGGTGCGGAGGATAAATAAAGACACGCATCCTTTTACTATTCCCAGAAGAACTAATTCAAAACTTTTTTAGGTATTATTATCAAAAACATTGACTTTTCTTTGAATCTAAAAAGGAATTTAAAGGAGGATAACACTCTGAACAGCATCAAAAAGGTCATATAAGAAAGAAAAGCACAATTCAGGCAATTCTCCAAAGGATGGGGACCTGATCTGACAGATTTTTAACTTTAAGGCTAGTGCCGGGGAAAGGTCGGTCAGCTGGAAATATCTGCTGGTGTGAGGCGGCCAGCCATGACTGAGCTTGGCCGCCCGTTCTTCTGGATCGGACGACCGGCGTTCGGGCCGTTGTTAAATCACAGCCCTTGTGTACCTTGTGCTGTAGTTACACCCAAGGGGATATTTCAAACCAATCAACCAGGATGCCATTACAGTTCAGCCATTCGGGTTAAAATATTGACAGTTGCTCTGAAAATAGCAGCAGACAATATTTTGGCACAACTGCTTTAAAGTTATGTCTGATTTGGATCAAAGGAAGACAGATCATCAATCAGCCACGGCAAAAAAGTACCACCAATATTTCAACCCAAACATCAAAATATCGCCTTGTGTATCTAGCATTATACAGAACCTAAATAATTAGATCATGATTACTGCCTGCCTCCCTTTACCCAGTTTCGACAGGTTTTCAGGTGTTATGAGAAGCAAAGAAGCATGGGAAGAATAGGTAAGAATTACAAATTTAACAGAAAACACGAGTTCAGAAGAAATATAACTGTATTTCTGCAAAAATTATAAATTTGTTATAAATATCATTCTCAGTAAAAGACAACTGAAAATAAATGTACTTTGTTTTGGTAGCAATTTACAAAGTTAAAACTTACATGGTCTCCTGTGCCAGCTAAATGAATACACACTGGTCTGTATTTGCTTTTCCATTCTTTAGGGACAATAAATTGGAATCTAACAAAAGGATAATTATTCATATAAATGGATATTATTTAATTAGCATAAAAACAAAAACACCAGAAGAAAGCTTACGTTTGAGTGTGCGGTATTTGACTGTGCGCATATACCATTAGTATACACATAATTGTAGACACATGTATTAGCTTTAAAAGGAATACATATCTTTAACAAAATCAAACTATGATAAACTAATAATGTATTGGCTTACCTAGCTTCGATGGTCTCAGAAGGCATAACATCAGGTATGTAGTGAGCAAGTGGAGAAGTAAAATGCCCATCAAATATCTTGCAATCAGCTTGCTCCTCAACCTTTATAAAAAAAATGTAAAAAAAAATAGTAAATCCATATAGAATCATGAAAATAAAATCTGTAGAACAGCAATCAAGCATAGGCATTAATTTTTCCTATTATTCTTGTTGATGTGCATTTTTCCTATTATTCTTGTTGACAGCACACAACTTAGATGTACGTGCTTGTAATCTTTGTTCTAGATTGTTTAGCTAATTAAATTGTTTTTGATGAGTGTCCAACATGTGGCACATGGAAGGTTAGTCGTGGGTCAGAATTATACAAACAAGTTGTGTTAAAGTAGGTTGGACCTGGGCATAGTTAAAGGTTCGTACACATGTGCAATCGCAGGTGCCGACCCACAACACCCGATGTGTATGAACAATTCTTTTCGGCTGATAATCGTGCCATGTATGGGCACTTTCTCGCCCGAAATGACCGTGTGTTCGAAGATCCAGCCGGTCGGGCAATGATCCCCGACTGAATGGGCATTTCGGCCAAGAAAGTGCCCATGCACGGCACGACTATCGGCCACATGTGTACGAACCTTAAATCTGCCTCATTGCTTGGCTTTTCCGCCTGTGGTCAGGTAATGCATAAGTGACCCTAACAGATCTGGGCACATTGCAATTACGATAATAGTAATCATCATGCTACAGACAAAAAAACTTGTACTACCTTGTCGATATACACAGGATAGTCATTGGGTACCAAATGCTGGCATTTCTCTCTTTCCCCAATAATCTTCCGAAATTCAAATATCCTTTAAAATGAAAAACATTAGTCAAAATCAACACAGTATCTCTTTGAGAATACAAAGAGTGGCTTTCATTTAACTTTATCTTATATAGTATATAAGAGATATACAGTGCATTCACAAAGTATTCTCAGCTCATCACTTTTACCACATTTTGTTATGTTAGAGCCTTATTCCAAAATGGATTAAATAAATTTTTTCCCTCAGAATTCTATACACAACACCCCATAATGAAAATGTGAAAAAACATTTACTTGAATCTTGGCAAATTAATTTAATATAAAAAAAAAACCCCGAAAAAACTGAGAAATCACATGTACATACGTATTCACTGCCCTTGCTCAATATTTTGTCGATGCGCCTTTGACAGCAATTACAGCCTCAAGTCTTTTTGAATGCCAGAAGCTTGGCACACCTATCCTTGCGCAGTTTTGCCCATTCCTCTTTGCAGAACCTTTCAAGCTACATCAGTTTGGATGGCAAGCATAGGGGCACAGACATTTCAAGAGCCATTCCTCTGATATTTGGCTGTGAACTTAGGGTCATTGTCCTGCTGAAAGATGAACCATCACCAGAGTCTGAGTTCAAGAGCGCTCTGGAGCAGTTTTCCTCCAGGATGTCTCTGTACATTGCTGCAGTCATATTTCCCTTTATCCTGACTAGTCTTCCAGTACCTGACGCTGAAAAACATCCTCACAGCATGATGCTGCCGCCACCATGCTTCACTATAGGTATGATATTGGACTGGTGATGAGCGGTAGCTGGTTTCACACCAGAGTTCAATCTTTGTCTCATAAGACCAGAGAATTTTGTTTCTCATGGTCTGATAGTCCCTCATGTGCCTTTTGGCAAGGCGGGCTGCCATGTGCCTTTTAACAAGGAGTGGCTTCCATCTGGCCACTCTACCATACAGGTCTGAATATTTGATTGCTGCAGAGATGGTTGTCCTAATGGAAGATTCTCCTCTCTACACAGAGGACCTCAGGAGCTCTGACAGAGTGACCATCGGGTTCTTGGTCACCTTCCTGAAAAAGGCCCTTCTTCCTAGATCGCTCAGTTTAGATGGCCGGCCAGCTTTAGGAAGAGTCCTGGTGGTTTTGAACTTCTTCCACTTATGGATGATGGAGGCCACTGTGCTCATTGGGACCTTTAAAGCAGTAGAAATGTTTCTGTATTCTTTCCCAGATATGTGCAACTCAAATCGCATAAAGCTAATGGCGCACTCTGCACTCCTTTACAGAACAGATGAACCATTTACACAAGAACTTCTTTATTAGTACATCTCGAAAGTAATGTCCGTTGCATAATGCTTTCACAGATTTGAGCAATAAGTTGCAGCTGTAATATAATTAGGAGTGACAGTAGCTTATAGTATTTAGCCACATTTGTAATAATCCCAAGATATATGCCTCAAGACCATCCTGTCTTGGAGGTCTACAGACAATTTCTTTGACCCTTTGATTCTTGGTTTGTGCTCTGACCTGAACGGTCAACTGTGGGACCTTATATATGTAGACAGGTGTGTGCCTTTCCAAATCATGTCCAATCAACAGAATTTACCACAGATGCAGAAACATCTCATGGATGGTCAGAAGAAACAGGATGCACCTGAGCTCAATTTTGTGCTACAAGGCAAAGGCAGCAAATACTTATGTACATGTGATTTCTCAGTTTTTTAATATTCAATTAATTTGCCAAAACCTCAAGTAAACTTTTGTTTACATAATGACAACACGTTGTCATTATGGAGTATTGTGTGTAAAATTCTGAGGAAAAAAAATGAATTTAATCCATTTTGAAATAAGGCTGTAATATAACAAAATGTGGGAAAAGTGAGGCACTGTGATAATGTATACATCCTATATGGTATTCTTACTCAAATATAATTTAAATGACAAATACAATCTACTGTATAATTATTATAAAAAATTTTTACACAAAAAAAGATCTACCATAATTGCTTAATTCCAGTTGAGCTAGGAGTGAGAACTCATACTGTAACTCTATTTTGCTATAGATGTGCCTCAATCCAATGTTAAAGTAGGGTTGGATGAGGGTTGGAGGAGATTTTAAACTAGGTTTGGGGGGAGGGTATTCGTCCTCATCAAAATGGTCTCATCATCTTCCTCCGGGCGGAAATCATGGGTAGCTAGGCATCCAGGGGCTGGTTGAAAGGGGGGTGGGGCTAGCATAGGGGATAGGGAGGCATGTGTATTAAAGTGTACGAATAAATTACAGGATCATAATCTAAAATGTATGTTTGCAAATGCGAGAAGCCTGGCTGACAAAATGGGTGAAATGGAAATTATGGCACTGAATGAAAAGTATGATGTAATAGGTATAACGGAAACGTGGTTGAACAGTTCTCACGAGTGGGCTGTAAATTTAGGATATGCCTTGTTTAGGCAGGACAGAGAAAAAAGGAAAGGGGGAGGAGTATGTGTTTATGTAAAAAAGAATTGAAGCCAAATTTAAAAAAGAAGTTATAACTGGCGATATGGTGTTAAAGTGGAGGCAATATGGGTTGAATTAGGCAACAGGAAAGGGGGTAATGTCATTGTTGGTGTCTGCAATAAGCCACCAAATGCTAGCAGAGAGGAGGCGAGTCAACTTCATATGCAGTTTGGCAAGGGCTGCAAGTTTGGGGAGTGTGCTCATTATGGGGAGATTTAACTAACCTTACATTAATTGGTGTAGTGGAACTGCCATCACAGAAAAAGGCAATGAGTTCCTGAATTTGCTGCAGGATAATTTTCTCTCACAGGTGGTTGAGGTTCCTACTAGAAAAGAGCTCTGTTGGATCTGGTAATATCTAACATCGTGGAGCGCATTATAGATATAAAGGTAACTGGGCTTAGGAAATAGTGACCATGAAATAGTGGCGTTTGGACTTTGTTATCGAAAGGAAAAGTGCTATGGGTTAACAAAGACTTAATTTTGGGAAGGCAAATTTTCCCAGGTTAAAAGCAGCTCTTCAGAATGTCAGCTGGGATAATTATTATCAGGTAAAGGTACTGAACAGAAGTGGACTGTGTTCAAGGGGATTTTAAGCCAGTTCACATCTAAATTTATACCCTTGGGAAATAAATGTAAAAAAAATAAATCCGTGCCCATGTGGCTAAATCTGATGTAAAAGGCAAATGGAAAGGAAAAAAGGCATTTAAACCTTTAAGGCAGAGGGAACTGAAAGGGCCTTTGGGATTAAAAACGTAACAAGGAGTGTAAAAAAGCAATCAAACTAGCTAAATTAATAATGAAGTTAGGATAGCTGAACAAGATACACTAATCCAAACATTTTTTTAAGTGTATTAATAGTAAGAAGGAGGACTGAGAATGTGGCACCATTAATTAATTTGGATAAGTTAGTTACAGAGGATGGCGATAAAGCAATGTCTTGAATACTTTTTTTCCCTCAGTAAAGTACAGATATCAGAGTATTGCAACAATAAGGGTATAAAGATTTAAGTGCACTTTGGTTAACCGAGGATATGGTACAGAAAGAACTAAAAGATTAATATCTCTGGACCGGATAAAATACATCCTCAGGTACTTAGGGAGCTAAGTTCAGTTTTATCTAGACCATTGTTTCTTATTTTTGCAGATTCCCTCATGTCAGTGTGCCTCTGGATTGGAAAAAGGCTGATGTTATTCCAATATTCAAAAAGGGTAGTCAGCCAGGAAATCAGCCAGGGAAATTACAGGCCTGAAAGTTTAACTTCAGTGGTGGGGAAATCCTGGAAAGTTAATAAGGAACCATGTTCTAGAGTATCTTTCAAGGACTGACTATAAGTAAACCACATGGATTTAGGAGGAATAGATCTTGTCAAACTCACTTCTTGGCTTTTATGAGAAGTAAGTAAAATTTAGACTCTGGCATAGTAGTAGATTTAGTATACTTGGATTTTGCAAAGGCTTTTGATACAGTCCCCCATAGCGACTAATGTATAAGCTGAGGTCTGTTGGTCTGGGGAGTCACATTTGTACATTGATAGAAAATTGGTTAATGAATAGGATGCAGACAGTAGTTGTAATGGGGCTTCATCATTATGACTAAAGTGCTAAGTGGGGTGCCACAGGGTTCTGTGTTGGGCTGCTTCTATTTAATCTATTTATTAATGATTTGGAAGTGGGTATTGTCAGCAAGGTTTCTGTGTTTGCTGACGAAACAAAACTTTGTCGACCATTAAAAACTTCAGAGATTTAATGTTGAGAAATTTAAAGTGATGCATTTTGGACTTAAAAATCCTTGTGCTACTTATACTATAAATGGCTCTGTGTTAGAGAATCCCTGTTGGAAAGGGATCTTGAGTTTTGGTGGATAACAAACTTAAAGGAAGCAAGCAGTGCCAGGCGGCAACAGCTAGAGCCAGCATGGTATTGGAAGAGGTATGGATTCAAGGGAGGAAAATGTAAGTCTTCCCCTTTACAAAGCATTGTTAAGGCCTCATTTGGAATATGCAGTGCAATTTTGGAATCCTGTGTACAAAAAGGACATCTTTGAAAGGAAGGGGGCTAGCATAGGGGATAGGGAGGCATGTGTATTAAAGTGTACGAATAAATTACAGGATCATAATCTAAAATGTATGTTTGCAAATGCGAGAAGCCTGGCTGACAAAATGGGTGAATTGGAAATTATGGCACTGAATGAAAAGTATGATGTAATAGGTATAACGGAAACGTGGTTGAACAGTTCTCACGAGTGGGCTGTAAATTTAGGATATGCCTTGTTTAGGCAGGACAGAGAAAAAAGGAAAGGGGGAGGAGTATGTGTTTATGTTAAAAAAGAATTGAAGCCAAATTTAAAAGAAGTTATAACTGGCGATATGGGTGTTAAAGTGGAGGCAATATGGGTTGAATTAGGCAACAGGAAAGGGGGTAATGTCATTGTTGGTGTCTGCAATAAGCCACCAAATGCTAGCAGAGAGGAGGCGAGTCAACTTCATATGCAGTTGGCAAGGGCTGCAAGTTTGGGGAGTGTGCTCATTATGGGGGAATTTAACTAACCTTACATTAATTGGTGTAGTGGAACTGCCATCACAGAAAAAGGCAATGAGTTCCTGAATTTGCTGCAGGATAATTTTCTCTCACAGGTGGTTGAGGTTCCTACTAGAAAAGGAGCTCTGTTGGATCTGGTAATATCTAACATCGTGGAGCGCATTATAGATATAAAGGTAACTGGAGGCTTAGGAAATAGTGACCATGAAATAGTGGCGTTTGGACTTTGTTATCGAAAGGAAAAGTGCTATGGGTTAACAAAGACTTTTAATTTTGGGAAGGCAAATTTTCCCAGGTTAAAAGCAGCTCTTCAGAATGTCAGCTGGGATAATGTATTATCAGGTTAAAGGTACTGAACAGAAGTGGACTGTGTTCAAGGGGATTTTAAGCAGTTCACATCTAAATTTATACCCTTGGGAATAAATGTAAAAAAAATAAATCCGTGCCCATGTGGCTAAATCTGATGTAAAGAGGCAAATGGAAAGGAAGAAAAAGGCATTTAAAACCTTTAAGGCAGAGGGAACTGAAAGGGCCTTTAGGGATTATAAAAACTGTAACAAGGAGTGTAAAAAAGCAATCAAACTAGCTAAAATTAATAATGAAGTTAGGATAGCTGAACAAAGCATCACTAATCCTAAACATTTTTTTAAGTGTATTAATAGTAAGAAAAGGAGGACTGAGAATGTGGCACCATTAATTAATTTGGATAAGTTAGTTACAGAGGATGGCGATAAAGCAATGTCTTGAATACTTTTTTTCCCTCAGTAAAGTACAGATATCAGAGTATTGCAACAATAATGGTATAAAAGATTTAAGTGCACTTTGGTTAACCGAGGATATGGTACAGAAAGAACTAAATAAGATTAATATCTCCTGGACCGGATAAAATACATCCTCAGGTACTTAGGGAGCTAAGTTCAGTTTTATCTAGACCATTGTTTCTTATTTTTGCAGATTCCCTCATGTCAGGTGTGCCTCTGGATTGGAAAAAGGCTGATGTTATTCCAATATTCAAAAAGGGTAGTCAGCCAGGAAAATCAGCCAGGGAAATTACAGGCCTGTAAGTTTAACTTCAGTGGTGGGGAAAATCCTGGAAAGTTTAATAAGGAACCATGTTCTAGAGTATCTTTCAAGGACTGACATTATAAGTAGTAACCAGCATGGATTAGGAGGAGGATAGATCTTGTCAAACTCACTTGTGGCTTTTATGAGAGAAGTAGTAGAAATTTAGACTCTGGCATAGTAGTAGATGTAGTATACTTGGATTTTGCAAGGCTTTTGATACAGTCCCCCATAGGCGACTAATGTATAAGCTGAGGTCTGTTGGTCGGGGAGTCACATTTGTACATTGATAGAAAATTGGTTAATGAATAGGATGCAGACAGTAGTTGTAAATGGGGCTTCATCATTATGGACTAAAGTGCTAAGTGGGGTGCCACAGGGTTCTGTGTTGGAGCTGCTTCTATTTAATCTATTTATTAATGATTTGGAAGTGGGTATTGTCAGCAAGGTTTCTGTGTTTGCTGACGAAACAAAACTTTGTCGACCATTAAAAACTGTCAGAGATTTAATGTTGAAAATTTAATGTTGATAAATGTAAGGTGATGCATTTTGGACTTAATAATCCTTGTCATGCTTATACAAATGGCTTTGTGTTAAGAGAATCCCTGTTGGAAAGGGATCTTGGAGTTTTGGTGGATAACAAACTTAAAGGAAGCAAGCAGTGCCAGGCGGCAACAGCTAGAGCCAGCATGGTATTGGAGAGAGGTATGGATTCAAGGGAGGAAAATGTAAGTCTTCCCCTTTACAAAGCATTGTTAAGGCCTCATTTGGAATATGCAGTGCAATTTTGGAATCCTGTGTACAAAAAGGACATCTTTGAAATGGAAAGGGTTCAGAGAAGGGCAACCAAATGAATAAGGGGATTGGGGGAGCTTGAATATGAAGAGAGACTAGAAAAGTTACAATTATGTACGCTGGAGAAAAGGCTCTTGCATGGGGATACGATTACGGTGTATAAATACATTAAAGGGCCATACAATAAACTATCTGGGGCATTGTTCACCAATAGAACATGTCAGAGGACACGAGGACATCCATTAAGACTTGAAGAAAAAAGGTTTAGGCTTCAAGTTTCGGAAAGGGTTTTTCACTGTGAGAACAGTAAAGCTATGGAACTGTCTTCCAGTGGACATTGTTATGGCAGGTTCATTGGTCAGTTTTAAAAAAAAGCTGGATAAGTTTCTGCAAACAAGGAATGTTACAAGTTACTGGTATTGATACATAAAGTAGAGTTGATCCAGGGAAATTTCCAATTGCCACTTGGAGTCAGGAAGTTCATAAATTTGGTGGTTTTTTTTTTGCCCTTCTCTGGATCAACAGTTAGGCAGGAAATGAGGATATTGCTAGATGGGTTGGACTGGATGGACATATGTCTTTATTCAACCTCAAATACTATACTAAAGTGTATGTGCATCACCCAAACCTAGATCTCGCAATATTTAAATCTATGCGTGAGGCTTCTTAATATCCTTCCCAGCACTCTTGCCCTCCTTAAAATTTTGGAACTCTAGGTTTTGGGGGTTACCAGTATCAGATTAAATTAAATTTTAGTTTGGGGGTAGACATACATACCTTTAATATTGGGTACAAGAACTCACGGTTGAAAGGTCTTCTCTGTTTTCACAACAATTTATGCTGCATGCGATTATTTATGGTCAATAGCTAAGTAGCCAGCAGTCAAAGGGAAGAAACCTTGAGCTTCATATGCTCACGGACAACTTTAACACAAGAATGTGATCAGATTGTCAGGCAGTGCTCAATCTGGAGCTACCCTGACAGCTAGCATTATAACCAGTTAACTAGTCAGCTTATCAACCAGTCTAAAGCTAGGTACACACAGCACAGATTTCTGAAAGATGACAGACAGGATCTGCAAGATCCTGTCTGCCATCTTTCAAAGATATGCATACACACAGTCCCGAGCGTTCTCCCTATGAACTTCATAAGGAGAACGCTCCTCTATAGGGAGTCTAGCACGGCCGATGGAAATTTTCGGCCTTTCCCGAACGAGCGTACGGCCGACCCGATCGTTCGGCGGCCGTGCGCTCGTTCGGGAAACGAGCGCACACACATAACGATAAAGCCCCGATACCGTCGGATCCAACGGTATCGGGGCTTTATCGTTACTGTGTGTACCCAGCTTTAAAGTTATTGATAAAACCTGCTTACCTGTCAGCCAGTTTATCAACTAGCTTGCTAGCAATGTTTACAAACAGTTCACCAGTTGGCTTGATAGCCATTCTTAAAGTCAGTTCACCAGTTAGTTTGCTAACATCCTTAAAACTTATTTTCCAGACTGCTGACCAGACAGTATTACATTAATTTTTCCATCTAGCCTTGCAGACAGTTCACCAGTCACATTTCCAGACAGTTTCAATCCTTACAACCTCTTCACCAACAAGACTTGCAACTAGATTGACTGACAGCCTTTTAGGCAGTTCACCAGCCAGTCTTGCAGTTTTAATGGATTTAGAAATTATTGTGGACAAGAGATTTTGCAAAAATGGGGTCATAGTCTATGTGATGTTGATTCTTTGCACTGAAGAGCTAAACTTTTATTTTTATAACCCTAAATATACATGTAACAATAGGTTGAGTGGTATTAACAAATGCAGTTCATTCAGTTTTATTTCATACACAGAAAGAAACAAATGGTGCGCAGTTACTAAAAAACAGATACAAACAGAATCCCCTTAATATTGTACAAGAAGTAAACCTAACCTTATTTCTATTCAAAACAGAGAGTAACCCATCTTACCATAAATAACCATAAGTATAACTATAGCAATCATGCCAAATGTAAAAAACAAACATGGCCTGGGCATCCCAAGCTTTATTAAGACAGATAGAAAAATTGCTGTACAAGAAGGGTGTTGTTAAGTACATAAGCTGCTATAAAGTATAAAAGTGGTATAATGCTGTTGATACAGGCCACAGTAACAAATATAGAAAAAATGGTTTTCAAATAATGTTTAACGGGTAACAGTGGTCTCCATACACAGACCATAGTTAAAAGAGCACATTCCTCCTATCTTTTTAAACAACTCCAGGATCATGCCTCTAGCTGCAATCAATGCAAGTCTAGCAGTATAAAGGATGGTGTTTCCAGCTAGCACTGTGAGCTGCAACATCACAAGCACCTTTGCTCTGACCCTCTTGCCATAAGCACTGGGAATGCCCAGTTGTATACAACTGCTGTAACCGTCTTTAAATACCTCCAGAAAAATTGTATATTTTGGGGGGTGGGGCTTCTTACACAGCACATCATGCGATTGTCAAACACTTCCTTGTTCATCCTGACTGCCTGAGTGTACATTTATAAGCCTATAACTTAAGAACCAGAGAAGATAGAGACATCTTTCTTGGCTTGTTTGAAATGTATAAATGTTTTTAACAAAGGACACTTGCATGGAGACCACAGTTGCCCTTTAAAGTACATAACTAGAAAGTTGATATATGCAGGCTTTGGAAATTGGTCTGACTATGATTGTAAACATATTGCCATTGGTTTTTTGGGCGAGTGACAAATGGAGATTTTTCTTTTGTGTTTATTTTGTGGCGAAATTCACAGAGCACCGATTAGTACTTTGGCAAAATTCAGGGGAAACAGGGTCACTGGTCCGCATAAGAGTTTGTATACACTACTAATAAGCATTACTTAATGACCACTTACTGACTCTCCTCCCATTTTCAGACATTGGCAAGCATATGTTAATGAGGGGAGGACAGACTACAAGAGGAGCCACAGAGTTGCCGGTTACTGTAAAAGTAGCATTAAGTTTTTTTCCAACATTTATAACGATGATTATAAGCTCATCTTTGGGAATTATAACTAACTTCTAAAACTGGCATAAAAGGCTCATTATCCAACATGTTGAAAAGTTATATTTGGTGGAAAGCATTTTCTTTTAACTCTCTCTAATCGCAAATAAAAATCTTTGCTTTCAAGCAACTCTTCTTCTCCATTCACAAATACCAATATATACAAATATAAATATCATAATGTAAATTACAGTTTACTCTAGCTGGTTTTAGCTTCATTGAACTACCAATCTCTAAATGAGTCTTGTGGGTATCCCCCTGACATAAAAAGCAGTTCCCCCAGGTCAGAAACCCCTTCTGAGAATTCTTTCTGGCTGCTGACCACGAAAGATAGTGAGTCCTTATTATTATAGACTTCCTGTGATTCTGAGTTAGCACAAAGTGAAATTGGTTAAAAAAATCTCTTGTGATGTGCATTATTCATATTTACCCCCACACAATATCGGGCTTTCCCCATCCCTGGATAAACAATTTAGTAAGGAGCAATCGCCTATAGAGAACATCCAGCTTACTCAAGCCCATTGGCAGTAATCACACCTGGAATACAAAAAGAAAGAATGTACATTCTGCCTCCATCCTGTATGGCAGAAATTCCTCAGTTACCAAACTCTGTTGGTAGAGTTTATGGACTCTAGATATTTACCTTGCATGAAAGAGTTTTAATGATATATAGATATTAATGAAAACTACTGCATGGTCCAGACATGTTGGTATATTCCCAATAAGTGAAAAGTATATATTTTTCTGGCTTTAATGCAAGCATAACATATAATGAAAGCTATTATAATTTGAAAGAGACAGTGTCTAGCATTGATTTAGAACAGGGGTGCCCAAAATGGCCGATGCTGGGGGGCCTCACTAGCGGCACCCCATGCTGTGAGCAGGCCGCAGGGAGTAGCTCCTGCTCTGGACCACTTGGTTACACCCACAACATGCCCCTTACCACACCCACCTGTATTTTATATACATGTATGTACACACACACACACACACACACACAATATTGTACTAGTAAAGAACCTCCCATACAGGCCCTGCACAAAATGGAACATCTCCCTATTTGCAGTAAAAGTATGAAACCTGCAAGTACATCTACCATAGAGCCAGGAAACCAATGCCAGGTTCCCATCATTGGGTTAAAGGGCATGTCCACCCCGAAATTTAACTTTTGTTGTGTGGTAGGGCATGCTCCCCCAGCCCCAACCGCATTAATATAATTGTTAGAAAGTCCCCCGATTCTTACTTACCTGCCCTCTCTCCTCCGCTGCAGTGTTCAGGCCCTCTGCTTGCATGGAATTGAAAGCAGGGGGCGGGACCGGCAGCCGCGTCCGTGATTGGCTGAGAGGCAGGGAGGGCTGCACTGAGCATGCTTCAACCTTGACGAGGTTGAGGAAGTCTCAGGCACAGCATGAGTCACACACTGCTCCTACACAGCAGTTTCCTGGACTTTGGAGGGCACAGCAGGGGAACTATTTTGAGCAGGAATGTAAGGTAAGGATTGTTTTAAACTACTTGATGTGGCCAGTAAGGGGTTAAATTTTAGTTTTGGGGGTGGACATGCCCTTTAAAATAAAGGGAATCATTGCAGGAGAAATGTACCTTTGGCTGCATTTATTATTGAGGCATTTTAAACTGTTTACATACAGGGTTGCCTGTACTGCTGATTGGAAACCTGTAGCTAATATTTTGAACTTATTTTTTACTGAAATGGGCTAAATATTCTGTAATAGTTGCACAACTATTAACATTTTAATTATACTTGTACAAAATCTGTATATATAATAATTGTATATTATTACTCTATTATGTATGGGCTTGTGTGAGAGAAGACATTTATGTGGTTACCGTTATGTGTGCTGAAATACTGGAAATCATTATTTCGTCATGTGTTTGTATTACTGAACCCGACTAAGCATTTTATTACAGTTAGACAACACCAAATGTTTTTGTTCTACTTGTATACTCTCTTTAACCCTTTCAGTGTCAGCATATTTTTACATTTGTGTCAGAGGAATTTTTAGGATTTTAATCGGTTTAACATCCCCACCCCCAGTAAATAGGGAATATTATACTTTTTTTTTTATTTACAGCACAAACTGTATTTTAAACAGGATAATAGAATTTTCTACATTTTCAGGAGAATTTTAAAAGAATCCCATAGGTTTATTGCACTTATATTTGTAGAAAAAGTTTACCGGGTATGCACAAAAATCTTAATGCATTCTAAAGGCTTTGTTTCTTCTGAGTACAATAATACCAGATATATGTAGGTACCCTACTTTTCCTCCCCAGCAGACTCCTTGTAATCAAAACAGCAATTTCTAGAATGTTATGCCAAATTGATATGTATAAGCCCTTCTGACTGTTAAAGGATATGTACACTGAAAAACTAGCTTAATGTTATTAGATAGCTGTGGCTATAATGTAAAAAGTTGTCGGGTTTTTTTGCCTATTCCCTTCCCACCCCCTACCTTCAGTGTTAGTTGTTAGTAGTTAGCTGGCTTCCTCCTCCATGGTTATGTGACTCCTAGGACCGCCCCCACGAGATGTGGATTGCCAAACCAGAGAGGGTGGTCTAAGAATCTAGCTGCAGCTTGTGGTGCGTGTGCACACGCGTGGCTGGTGATGTAACCACACATGCGCCCGGGATATAATACCGATACCGTCGGATCTGACATGTAACAGGGCTTTAACACCATTATGTTTATCGCCGCTGAACGTTCAGGTTGGCCGAGCTCTCGTTTGGGAAAGTCTGTAAATTTCCCTTGGCCGCGGTAGACTCCCTATAGGGGAGTCTGCCGTAGCCGAGGGAAACACAGTCTCGAACGTTTCTTCCTATGCTGTGTATAGGGAGAACGCTCGGGACTGTGTGTAGCCCGATCTTTGAAAAATGACAGACAGGATCTTGCAGATCCTGTGTCATTTTCAAAAATCTTTGAAAGTTGCATGTGTATGGGCACCTTTAATACATTCCAACATTAAGTCTAGTGAAAAACTGCACTGTGCCTAAAACTGCTGGAAACTGCAAGCTAAACAAGATACTGCAAATGACCTCTGTCAGAACATCAGCAACACTGCGTGGTCACAATGGATATACAATGGAAACAACAGACAATAGGATTCTTATGTACGGTAAACATTGTGTTTAAAGCCACCTGTGGTTCCATTAGCAAATAAATGCCTTTCTAGAAATTTATTGTTGGTTTCTTTTATGCAAGTGATGATGGATACAGTTCTAGTCAGGTCTAGTCTGTTTAAAGCTACACTTTATATGACTTCACTCATGTTTTCTACATAAACCAGTAAAAAGGTAACATTGATTAATTGCTTCAGATTAAGTTACCATTTAATGTTTTGCAGCTTTAAAGTTGCATATACACTACATTCGATAGTTTAGATGCTTGTCTATAGACAAATGACAAGTCTATCTGAGAACCGCCTAGCCTGTTCTTTTATGCAATCAATTTAACATAACAAAATGAATGGGCCTGATAGGGTTATCTCAAAATAAAAAACACTGCTTGTAAAGGCCCCCATACACGGCATAAATATTCTGACCAATTCGAAGAATTTGATCGAATTGATCAGATTATCAAGGACATTCTACTAGTTTTTACGCTGAAATATATGCAAGACCGCCTATGCAAGGGGGGGATTTTCGATAGGTTCTTCCTATCTTTTCGGCTGATCGAAAATACAATTGAAAAGCCTGTGTATGGCTACATTAAAATGCAGTCTTTAAACATAAGATAAATATCCCTAATCTATCTGCCTAGTATATGGCCAGCTTTAGTTTATTTAATGCATGCATCTTTTGCATTTACTGATTATGCACTCTGCAAAACTCCAATACAGGTAACACTTTCCATTTTACAGTTATGTATGTATAGAAAACACTAACATTATATAAAATTACCTTTTCTATTAAAAAGATGAAACAAAACAGTGTTGTATATGGTTACCCAAGTATATCAATAAATACTGTCATATTAATGCTTATTCATCGCAAATAATCATTATAAAAAATCTAATAATATATCCACTTATTACAACACTATAAATATTTATTTTGATACCCAAATGAAAACATCTAACTAAATACAAAAATATGTGTTTCCGGATTCTTTCACATAGTAACAGACATTCAAGGGTTAACTGTAAATTCCAGTAATTTCAAATGCAGATTTCCAGTTGTTCAGTCCTTTTAATTAGCACATTGACACAATGTCTCATCACAGGAAAACGTGAAGTTTATATGAATTGCTGGTGAATGGCTATTGTCAAATTAAAGGAACACTAAACAAGTAAAAATAAGTATATGCCATCAGTTTCTATTATTCACAGGGAGGTGAGAATGCTTATTCTCACCTTCCTGTGAATAATAGAACGCCAGGGGGACACAGCCGAACTTACCTTACCAGATGCTCCACTGACAGCCTTCTGGAATGACAGCCGCGTTGCCCCTCTCTCCCGACCATGCGCCAATACAAAAAAGTGTGCGATCGGGAGATCAGGACAGCGTGGCTGTCAGTTCAGAAGGAACTGCGAGTGGAGCGCCTGGTAAGGTAAGTTCTGCAGTGTCCCCCTGGCGAACTCTCTGTGAATAATAGAAACGGATGGCATATACTTATTTTTACTTGTTTAGTGTTCCTTTAACTTTTTGAAGCAATGGGATAGTAGGAATATGAAGCTATTAGACCATATTACTTTACCTCAAGACATTATAGAGTAAGATGTGTTAAGCCAAAGTGGCAATCATTCTACTAATGTAGCCCAACAGGCCACTGTCCCCACTAGAGCATTTTCTATCAGTTGTTAGGCAGATGATATTGCCATGACCCCGTATCTCCTTACTCATGGACCAGCAGTACATTTTAACACAGAGAAGCTGACTTTCATGGCCTGGATGTTGAATGGCAAAATATAAAAATTTTACTTTCTATGGATACTATAAATCTGTAATGGCAGCAATAATATTTAATGCCTCCAATATATATTACAGATTCCAAAACATTTTTAATGAATAGTATCAGGTCACGCACCTGCCCTTCTGTTGCTTCAGATGTGGAATTTCTTAAGATGGGGATTAAAACATGTTTAAGATGAGCAATGTTAAAACCTGTATACCAGTTATCCATCATAGCATAAACAACTATAGAAAATACATATCTAGAAAAGAATCTTTAGGGGGGGGAAAGTTATAGTTTGCATGTTGTTTGCTTTGAAAAGAAAAAATGTTTCCTCATATGAACTGCAATTTTCTTTTCCTAAACTAAACCATGGTCCTTCTCCCTTCCAAAATCCAGTCATGTTCATGCCCAGGCCAGTAGATTGTAGACATAAGTGGTGAAAAATTAATTTGAGTTCATTTTCCTCTCCCTCCACAAGCAGTATAACCTGTGGGTTTAAGGATTTGGTGGAAAAATAGCTAAATTGCAATATAAACAATATAGGAAACTGTATCTCATCTTAAGACCCATAAAGTCTTTAGAGCAATAGAGACTACCAGGGTCAGGAAGAAAATGAGACAATTGTGCTCAATTTCAAAAGCTAATTTCTCCTAAAAACAGGATTAAAAGTAATTCTCCGTACACATAGCCCCATATTTCAGTCAATCAGACGTAATTACTGCCATGACCAATTTCTCCAGACATGCTTTTAGGCAAAATCAGTCCATCCAAATTATTGGTCCCATCAGTATTCACAGTCGATTCACAGTCGATTCTGTGATCTTCATATACGGCAGATGCTTTAAATCCAAATTGACAGACTGCCAATTCATTTGCAAGAATTGTTCTATAAACATACTGCAATGGACATATAGGCTGGAGGTGGTATATAAGGAGCCTTGGTGTATATGTCCATTACAATACACTGGACACGTGTGGTTGAATGAATACAGAGTACAGCAAACACTGAACTTTCTAGTCCTCCAAATGCTGTTATAATGACAGTTAATATCTGGTTGCCCAATACAGTTCTTTTAACTCACTCTCCCATACTGTATGTTTGTTCTGCTGGTTATGCTTGAGAAGGTTCTCATTCATCCAGGTCATTGTATTCAGTTAGATCAACTGGACTTGAAGTCTTGAAGACGTTTCGCTAGTCATCCGACTGGCTTTCTCAATTCAGAATGACTTGTTCAAGAATCTGTTGGGGTTTCGACACCAACTGTCTGCCATGTACAATGCTGTTTTGACACGTTACCCTGGGTGTTCCTATAACACCTCTTAGCCACTATCCAATCCCGCCCTTAACACTTGGCTGTGATATGCTAATTGGGATTTTCCAGAGTACATAATTGCCACAGATTCTTGTACAAGTCATTCTGAATTGAGAAAGCCAGTCGGATAACTAGCGACACGTCTTCAAGAACTAAACTTTAAAGGGTCACTATAGTCACTCAAACAACTTTACATCATATGAAACTACAATTTGAGAGAAGTAAAATGGTGGTACTAACATTTATCTGTGCTTGCTTTGACATAAATTATTAATGTTTGGTGAGTGCTCCTAATTGCCCCGCACCCTCCTTTACTTACTGCCTTGTTGTAGTGTCTGCGACACTTACAAGTTCTGCACAGCCTCACCATGGACACTGCTCTGCTTACATATCTCCCCCCCCAGCCTTCTTTTCTCTGCTGATTCTCATAATTGTTGCAGAAAGTGTGCTGGCAGGCAGCTAAAGATCCTAGTAAGAGGTTATTAATGGGTCACATATTACAATTTCTGCTTCTGAAGTGACAGGTCTTTCCCTGTAAATGCTGTGATTCAAATGATGATTTCTCAGGATCTACAGCTTAGTTTTAAAATCTAAAAAAAGTTTTGAAGCAGTGGGATCTTGCGGTGTTTTAATGTATAATTTTTGAAAATTCGTGTATAGATACACTTTAAGTCCAGTAGATCTAACTGAATACCACAGATATGTTCTGCAGCTTAGTTTAGCTCTGAAGCATTGCAAATAAAGTTTCCAATCTTGCATGGGTTGTAATATCAAGTGTCTGATTAAACAAGCCCCTCCCTATCCTTTATCATTAAAGGCCATGGAAGAAAAACAGCTGGATGGACATATAGGCACCGTAGATCAAACCTATGGCAGCTGTCACCATTATCCACCTGTCATGGGATTGGGTCAGGGACACAGGGGTCAGCACTACAATTTGTCCTTGTCGCTCCCCGGCGCACCCACACACATACCATCCTAACTGGAAGGAACACACTAGGAACGTGATACTCACTGGAAGTAACAGAGCGATCAGCTCCAGGGAACATGTGCTGCACTTCCAGTGTGTGACTCGGCCTGTACAATCTTTGCCCCTAGTGAAAGAGAGGGCGGGGCCAGAACGTAGCATTCTGTCCTGACCTAATGTCAACTTTTCCTCTCACTGGTGTAACTGAAGGTTCCCTCTTGTAAGCCCCGCCTACCTCCAATCGCTTCCTTTCTACCTATAAATCTGCCAGCAATTTGTCAAAGTAAGTTTTTAAACTCTTCTGCTGTCTTTACTTCCGCATATTGTAAGTCTCCGCCCCCTCACCTTCCCGGTTTACAGCCAGGTTGTTTGGACAGTACAAAAACATGGAACCGGATTTAGCTGCTCTGGATGTGGCATTGAATGGCTTTCACTAAACAGCATGGGGAAATGTAATTGGGCATTGTGGCAAACTGAAATGTGAGTGACAATACATAGATATAAAGTATTGAAGGTTGAATAAAGACACATGTTCATCTAGTCCAGCCCTTTACACCACCCTAATGCCTATAACAGTTGATCTAGTTGAATTTGGCTTAAAGGGATAGGTCAGTGGAAATTATCAATATCTGTTAAATTGTTAGTTTGTGTAATGCCTTATTAGTTGTTCTACATATTGACTCCATACCCTTTGCTGTTCCCTGCTGACTGCTGTTGACATTAGTGAGCTGATATTTCAGATTCTTTTGGTCCTTCTTCTTCCCAGGATGCACCACATCCTTGGAATGTTCCTAACAGTAATATCTACTGATTGGCTGTTGGATGGGTCAAAGATGCTCAGATCTCTACTGAGCAACTGAACTGGGTCAAGGGCAAGACCATAACAGGCTTTACTAGGGTTCCTGCAAACAGGAAGTCAGTATTTCGGTTGCATTTATTTATACACAGACACAATGCTGAATGGGCAGATTAAGGTCATTGGGATGAAAAATTACTACTCTTTGTTTTCTAAAAAGCATATGTATTTCCACTGAACTTCCCCTTTAAAAGGCAACACATGGTTTTAGACAATTGATCAAAAGAAGAATCCTCTAATGTATGTAGGAAGGAGTGCAAAATTAGAACAGCAATTGAATTTGCCTCAATAAAGGGGTCCATACATGTGCCGATATCTGATCATACGATATACAATGTATAATCGACAGATCGTGTATAGCCAATTTCCAGCCATTCCACAGATGAGGAAAACATTTTATCGGACCAATCCCCATTGGCCGGTCGGGATTGGTACGTGAATGGACGCTTAAGATATTTTAAGTATGTTAAATCTCCAAAAGATTGCTTTCAATCTGCCACAATCTTCCAAAGAATGCTTCCCATTTGCCAAGTCTCCAAAATATTGCTCCCAACATATCAAAGGCTTTAAAAGTTTTATTGCAATCATCTGACCTGTCCCTTAAAGCAGGCCTTACATGGGTCTATTTTGTGATAAAATTCAAACATTTTTTGGCCTGCTTGGAAAAAAACTATAGGAATTTCTTGCCTTGTGCTGCCTATCTTAAGCTGGCCATTCACATGCGATCCCACAGCATGTGTGCCGACAGATACCAATGTGATCTGTCGGCACACATGCTGTTGGAACAGCATACACGGATCCGACCGATCCCCATACGCGGTATCGATCGGCTGTGCGGCGATACACCACACAATCATATCGGGTCCCTCTACTTCAAGTAAAGGGAGCCGATAACGGGCGGTGGAAATTTTTCGGCATTCCCAATCAGAGTGCCAACTACGGTCGGACATCGGCACTCCGATCGGTTGGAAAAAGCTCCTGCACACGAACGATAATTGGTAAATCCCAATGTTCCCCGACGGGATTTACCTATTTTAGTTCATATGTATGGCCACCATTACTTCTGCCCAGATCTTTATTTTTTAATATACTGCTCGATATTATTGAGCAGTCAATCGAATAATTGGGAAACTGTCGTCAATATTTTGATCGATTTAAGCGAATTTGCAGATTGGGTCTGAATTTCTCTGCCCCACAATTTCACAAATGTATAGTTTTATCTGTTATAATATACCAAAATATATTTCATCCTGTCACAATCTGTAATAATGTCCCAAAATATGACACTTGTTATCCTTCTGTGTTTGAAATGAACAGAAACCTGAAGAACAGTGAAATCCAGCTCCAGGTTTTTGTACTGTCCCTGGAGCTGCTGCGCACAGTGATCGTTCACTTTCCCTGCTTTAGAACTTCGAATTCATCCCATGGACATGAACGCTGACACAGGGTCTAGTTTACGTGACCTCTCCTGATATAAATCCTGCGCATGCGCTACCGGTTGCTGGGGGCTGTCTCGTTAGTTATAAAATGTAAATCTAACAGCACGTGGGCGGGGAGGAGCTTTGTAACAGTGTGTGCGGAAGTAAGAGTGGGAATAGAGATTGAACACTCTATTAAACAAGTGTCAGGCAAAAGAGAAAGGGAAAAGAAGGTAGGAGTGGGATATAGCGGTAAGGGTGAATAGATCTTTAACTGGGAAAGCCCCAAAGCGAGGAGCTGGAAGTATTACTGTGCAGCAAGTCCAGAAACATGGAGTCAGCTTTAACTTATGTAAAGATTTCATTTGTGACAGACCATTATGGTGGCAGGTGGACTGGAGAGGTAGAAGCAGTGTTGTGACTGACTGAAACATTTTTGGCAAATTGTGGAAAATCTTGCCACACTACTGAAGAACCAGTGGTAAGAACCTGGGTAATTTTAATGGTTCTGTTCTCTTTTTGATAGGTGGTTAGATAGTGTTGTACAATGTAGATTTTATATGCATTCAGTTAAAATGGGCATGTCCACCCCAACATGCTTCTATCACTAATAACTGACCCCGATCCCTCGCTGGCCGGTAGACGCCTCCTCTGCTGCTGAACATGTTATATATGTGCAGCAGAGTTGGGTTCTCCTGTGCAGCTTTGGGAAGAGAAATCAGTGATTTCTAAATGTCACTGCCAAGACTGATTCCAGACCTGGAAGCTGCAGAGGGAAATGCAAAGCGTGATCATGCTTTGTAAATATATGGTAGAAGCAATCAGGGTCGGCCTTGATATGGGCGACTTGTGCATCAGTGCCACAGCCCCTCTAGTTACGGTCTTCCAGATCAAATATATTTATCAGCACCACACCACATGCTAAGCCCCAACACAAATCTTGTACAGGGTGCTATTTATCCTAAGGCCATCCCTGGAAGCAATTTCGCTAAAGGTAAGTACAGTGAAGTTTGGGCCTGGAAGGCTTAACCTGGTATTAAAAGTGGTGGCGTAGATATGCCCTTTAAAGGGATAAGGGGATAACCTTAACGCAAACTGATTTTTATCCAGTTAACTAATATTATTTAAAAATTTGGTGTTTTTGGCAGTCCTATCATGGTTGTTTATATTTACTTGTAATTAGTGCTATGTTGGAGGTAACATATTGATTCTGTCTCTTCAGCTGCTGTATTCAAGTAACTGAGAAGGAAAAGACACTATAAAAAAACAACTAGAGGCAGCATTTGGCAGGTTTTTGGAGGAATGGGTATGATAACTTTATGAATATACGATTCTTCTTCAATGCACTGATCTTCATGCCGGTACCATGTTTCGTTGCTCTTTTAAGAGCCTATTGCACTAATTCTGCTACAGTTTATTTCTGACATTAGATGGTCCATTTTGATTGCCCACACATATATAGGTAGATATCGAATTGCACATCTCTCTACTAGTACTTACACAGAACTCTAGACGTTCGAGTATTCCATTATCCGTGTTATTGCATCCATTTATTAAACAGCCAAATGTCTAGTAAACCCCAAGTAACCTGAATAACTTTAGCTTTCGGTAATTATGTGTGGTTTTTCATTTCACATTGACTGATATTGTTTATTTTTTATTAGATTGGTTACACATGAGCAGATCCCTAGGCAATTTTTCTACCAACTGATCATGTCATTGATAATAATCTGTAATTTGTCATCCATCAGTGCAAAAATAATGTACTGATTTTTTATTTTAACAATATGTTAACCAAATAGTTAAGATAGAAATATGCACAAACAATCATAATTTACTAGCACATCTGAACTGTAGGCAAGGGGTAGAAAAAAAATTCCTTAGTATTCCCAGACAATTTAATTGAATTTTCCGATCAGGGATCAATTAGATGCCTTAATGTTTACTTTTCTTTATGCTTCTACCTTCAAATATACCCAGTATTGGGAACTTTGAGTAATTTTAAATTTATCATTGCTAGTTTATAAACAAACCGTTTATTTGCACGATGTATGTGTTACAAATGTTTATAAGTGCCTACTTGGGGTTGGAAGTTGCCAACCCCAAGTAGGATAAGGAATTATTCTACGTGTATTTTTCTATCTCTGCCTCACAGTGGCTCTGTGTAGTTGGGGTACACCTAATTCTGATAAAAGGATTATCCTGTTAAGTCTGGTGGGATTGTCCTATTTTTGGCTGCATATAGGGCAGGAAAATGGTGGATATCAGATGTTGGTCACCTAAGCAATCTCAATTTTTATGATTTCCTGTTATGCTAATATCTGTATCTTTCACTTATTGGTGTAATTTAGTATATGGATGCTGGGCTAGATTAATCTAAGGGCTAGGCCACACCAGTGCACTTTAAAGCACAAAACGATTGCGCTATTAAAAGCACACAATAGTGTTGGGCTGTGGTGTCTGCTGCGCTGCGAGACATCAGAGTGCATGCGATCACCAATAAGGGCAAATTGCGGACACCAACTCGAGATAATGTGTGCGATTGCCCAATCTCGCGCGTTGTAGCGTGGCCTCAGCCTAACTGAGGAAGATGTGTAGTTCAATTAAGATGTTATCCTCCATCTGAAATGGTATTGAACTTAACACTGGTGTGCAGTGGCATAAGCAAACCTGAAAAATAAAATGAACAGTATCCTAATTCAATATTCTTTCTTATATAGGATCCAGATTTCTGGCTGTTACTAGGTGTTACACACTTTGTATTACAATATAATCTATGCTTCTTATTGTTATAAAACGAGATGACTTCGATAAATGATGATGAGAGAACACCCCTTCTTAGAGGCTCTCAAGATGGGTAAGATGCACAGGAAGTCTTGCATAACACTTGAATATCTAATTATTTCTTTTCTGGGAGCATATCTGCAATGTGAATTTTCATTTTCTGAATCATATTTTCAGTTCACTTCAAAGTTATTGGTGCAGTAGGATGTAGAGGATTGGAGACCTAAGGCTGGGTACACACAGGGAAATTATTTGTCCCGACCGAGCGTTCACTACTAGAGAGTGCTTGGGACAAATGACTGTCTGTCGTGGCAATGGTGGCCACTAGTGACAGTTCAGGTGACCGATCATGCGGTCCCATAGGGACCGCCCCGCACACACGCTAAGATACATGGCAGGCAGAAAATATCTTACTGTGTTAACCCAGCCTTAAGATTCATACACATGTGCGAGTGCCGAACCGCGACGCATGATGAGTATGAACGGCCGTTTTGGGCAGTAATCGGCCTGTGTATGGGCACTTAATCGGCCAAATCGGCTGCTCTTTCGGGGATCGTTGCCTGATCTGCCGGGGCGGATCTCCGAACGAGTGGCCGTTTCAGCCGATAAAGTGCCCATACACGGGCCGATTATCGACTAAAATGGCCATTGGCACACAACGTGAGTCGCGGGTCGGCACCCGCGGTCACACGTGTGTACAAGACTTTAGAGTAAGATTGTCTTTAAGAAAGCCAATATACTTTCCCAACAGCAAGTGACTTAAAGCTCTAATGGGCTTACCATTAAGATGTTATCATTTAACTGCAGTTACAAAACATCTGATGACATCTGATTTCTTGCTGTAGATTGAGAACACAGGGAAAATGATGGACCTTTTATTATATAACCCAATGTTTCTCAACCTTTTTTTCTGTGGGGAACCCTTAAAACTATTTTCGTGTCTCGGGGAACCCCTACATAAAATTATAGTTATGTATTAATATTTATCTTTTTCTTTCTCAGTCATCAAATAATCAAAATACATAATTTATATAAATATAAATGATAGATCTATAAATATATCTCTATTGAAAAGAAATGCACTCAAATTCATTGCAGGGTTGGGACCCTTACATAAAAACTTTACTTTTTATTTATCTCTCAGACATTAACACACCAAACACATAATTTATACAGAACATTGGTAAATATATAGAAAAATAAGTCTTTATTCATTACAATGGTGGATCCATACAGTTTCTGTCAATCTCTTGGGGACCCCCATGCAACCTCTCTGGGACCCCTAGGGATCCCTGGACCCCTGGTTGAGAAACACTGATATAACCCAACAAAGTCACTGGGCCATTGCTGAACCTGTGGTTGAGGGATAAAAAGGACTTGACACAGATGTATCTCTGGTTGCAAATAACTGTTGCAAATAACTTAGGAAGGCAAGTGGTGCATCATTTTAACCAGTAGTTTATGGGCTAAATAAATTGCAATATTGTCCCTTTTAAACACCCTCCACTTGTCATAGGGAAACAAGTTGTTCCTGTAACGACGATCATAGCTTAGATTTGTAAAAATCAGTAGTGTAGTTTGAATATAAACCATACCTGTTAAGGAAAATTACTAACTAAAAAAAAAAAAAAATTCTCTTTTGCCCATTGTGTGCCTAGTTTCTACTAGTTCCTTTCAGTGGAAAATGGGCATATGGGCATTTTATAAAATTGGTGTTAAGTACCATAGTATACAATGTTTCAGAATCGTAAGTAACTGTTGTCGGTACTAAGCAATGATAAATCTGAGGTTAATCATCATTAAAGGGACACTTAACTGAATATGTTAAGTAGCTATCAAGGGGATTTATTATTTACATGGAGTTAGGATAGCCTATTATTATCTCCTGTGTGCAATAGAACAAAAAAAAAAAAAAAAAAAAAAACAAACAAAAAAAAAACAAAACAACAAAAAAAAAAAAAAAAAAAAGAAAAAAAAAAAATAAACTGGGACAGTTTTAAACTTACCTGCGAGTGCTGTAGTTGCTACTTTTAGCTGCTCGGTGTTGCTATGTTGCTTTCTACCTTTTTGTTCTGTTTTTTTACTTTTGTGCTTAGATATTGTTTTTGTAGGTTAAAGCCACGCTGCATTGCACCGGAATTGTGTGCACGTTTCTGGCGCATGCTTGTGATCCGCTTACCTTGCTTTATTGGAGCGCATGCGATTACAAATTGATTGGTCTATATTATTTTTTTGATTATTATTATTTGATTTTGTGGAGTTTGTTTTCTTTTCAGGGAGTTTGTGGAAAAAAACAGATGGTGGTCCATAAGAGTGATGTATCTGACTATGTTTCTTAGTAGTGTGGGTGAGTTCAATAGCCATAATAAAACCTCCAATAGCAGCATACATAAATGTGGTATAATAATTGTGGTTATTGTCCAGTTATTCACTTTAAATTATGAGAGAGAAAGAACAAAGTACCCCCTCGCAGTTTTATCACATCACCCAGTGACATCCAGAGGGGATAGTAAGGTTAAAAATTCGCTAAATTTTATTAGATAAGAATTGCATTAAAGGATATTCAATCATTGGATGATATAGTAATCAAACCATTCGACAAAGGGGGAAACATTGTTTTGTGGCCAATTGAGATGTACAAAATTGAACTATCTGATAAGACAACCTACCAAAAATTAACATCCAACCCAATGAACACTTTCCTGAAAGAATACAACACCCTTATTATGGAAGCTAGGGAATACCAGTTTCTTACTACAAAAACACCAAGCACCTCTACCCTGTATTTTTTGCCTAAAATACACAAAAATAAAAATATACCTCCAGGCAGACCCATAATGTCGAGCAATAACAACTTAAAGGGTATCTCCACTCATAATTTCAAGGTTTAGGCATCCAGTTCTATTGAAGAACGGAAGGTAAGGCACAGCTCCTTTACCTCCCGTTCTTCAATAGAAACATACAGGAGACTGGTGAGAAGTTAAGAAAACTTACGCTCGCTCGCTCCCCCGGCGCGTAGTCTGACAGGTCCCGACGGACCTTGTCTTCTATGCGCGTGCGCGATCTATGCGCATAGAAGAAGGTCCGTCGGGACCTGTCAGACTAAGAGCCGGGGGATGGCGAGCGAGCGGGTAAGTTTCTTAACTTCTCACCAGTCTCCTGTATGTTCTATTGAAGAACGGAAGGTAAGGCACAGCTCCTTTACCTCCCGTTCTTCAATAGAACTGGATGCCTAAACCTTGAAATTATGAGTGGAGATACCCTTTAACAGAAAGAGCAAGCACATTTTTGGACTGTAAACTGCGTAATTATGTAACCAATCTAAATTCATATACCAGAGACACTATGGACATACTATCTAAAATTGAGTCTCTACCAATAAATGACAATATGATTATGGTAACAGCAGACATCGAATCGTTAAACACATCCATCCAACATAAGGATGTTATAGACACAGTAAGGTATTTCCTGGACAAAGACATGATTAACACAACCAAGAAACATTTCTACTTGACACTGCTCCAATTCATATTATTGCATAACTACTTCCTGTTTAACAACGCATACTATATACAAACTAGAGGTAAAGCAATGGGTACTGCCTGTGCGCCCACATATGCCAACCTATACTTAGGTTGGTGGGAGGAGGTGGTTGTATTTGGTGAAAAAATTAAATATGTAAAAATCACCAAAACATTAAACTTACTACACATTATGACCTATTCAAGGTCAATTTCCTAAATATAACTATCGGGAAGAAAGATGGAATACTTTAATCTGATTTATACAGAAAAGAGACGGCTACAAACAGTACCCTTCATAACAAAAGCTTCCATCATCCCAATGTTAAAAAATCAATACCAGTTGTGGAATTTTTGCGAACTGTACAGATCGCAACGTTTTCAAGGTCAGAGCAGGAGAGATGAAAGACCGATTTAGGGATAGAGGCTATTCCAATAATCAGATTGAAAAAGCATACAAAAGGGCTCTAAAACCTGAACGAGAATGCTTACTTAAGCCTAAAATACAGAAAAAGGACAATGACAGCCAGATACGATTTATTAATCTGTTCAATCAAGACTACAAACAAACTGAGAGCACCATTATGCTAAACTGGAAGATCTTAACCAGTGACCGGTTGATATCTCACAAAATTCCAGCAAGACCTACTTTTATTTACAAAAGGGCAACAAACCCTTAGAGACAAATTAGTACACAGTCATTTTGTCCACAAAAAAGTAGACACCTTTCTTTCCACCAAAGGGTTCTACAATTGTGGACATTGCTGTGTCTGTGGAATAGCTCACCAAACCGATCACATAGTTGATCGCTTTGGGAGAAAACACATGTTTAGGACATACACAAAACAGACAACAAAGAGGGCTCCTACTCAAACACCATGAACGAGCAAGGCTTACATTGAAGTGACGCAGGGTAGAGAAGGGGACAAAGCAAAAAAGGACAATGACAAGCCAGATACGTTTATTAACTGTTCAATCAAGACTACAAACAAACTGAGAGCACCATTATGCTAAACGGAAGATCTTAACCAGTGACCAGCGATATCTCACAAAATTCCAGCAAGACCTACTTTTATTACAAACGGGCCACAACCCTAGAACACTTGAGCACCCAGGGGATGGCCATCTCTAATACAAGGGAGGGAGAATTGGGGTCTAGGAAGGATAGGCAGGTGGTAGTGGTAGGGAACTCTATTATTAGAAGGGTAGATAGGGTAATTTGCCGCTAAGACCCTACATGCCGAACAGTGTGTTGCCTGCCTGGTGCTAGGGTTCGACATGTGGTGGATTATGTAGACAGATTATTGGGTGGGGCTGGGAGTGACCCAGCGGTCTTGGTTCATGCTGGTGCCAATGACAAAGTTAGAGGTGGAGGTGAGGTCCTTAAAAATGATTTCCGAGATTTGGGGGCCAAGTTAAAAGTAAGGACCTCAAGGGTAGTGGTTTCAGAAATATTACCGCAGCCACGTGCTATGCTAGGGAGGCAATGGGAGCTTAGGAGTATTAATGCGTGGCTAAAAGGGTAGTGTAAGGAGATGGGGTTTGGGTTTTTGGAAAACTGGGCTGACTTCTCTGTCAGCTACAGGCTCTTTAGTAGAGATGGACTGCACCTCAATGATGATGGCACAGCTGTTTTGGGTGAGAAGATGGCTAGAGGGTTGGAGGAGATTTTAAATTAGGTATTGGGGGAGGGTACATTGGACTACACAAGGGTAGACAGGGAATAGGGATCAGGGGGCTAATAAGAGCTGATAATGGAGGGTGGAAATGGGGGAGGGGGAGCATAGAGGATAAGGAGGCATGTAAGTCCAAGTTTGGAAGTAAATTGAATGATAATCTAAAATGTATGTTTACAAATGCAAGAAGTCTGTCTGGAAAAACTGGAAAACTAGAACTAATAGCTTTAAAGTAAAGGTATGATGTGATCGGTATAGCATAAACATGGCTAAATGATTCACACAACTGCACAATAAAATATTGAAGGGTACTTCTAATTTAGATATGACAGAGTTAATAAGAAAGGAGGAGGAGTATGTATGTTTGTCTGGTGATGTGCCAATGGATTGGAAAAAAGCCAATGTAATACCAATATTCAAAAAAGGTAGCCATTCCCAACCTGGTAACTATAGAGACCTGTAAGCTAAACATTAGTAGTAGGAAGGTGATGGAACCTTTGTTACGGGATCATATCCTTGACTTTGTCTCCAGTACTGATCTTATTAGTAGTAGTCAGCATGGATTTATGAGAAAGAGATCGTGCCAGACAAATTTACTTGGTTTTTCAGTGAGTAAGAATTTAGATTCTGGCATAACAGTAGATATGGTATACTTGGATTTTGCTAAAGCTTTTGATACTGTGCCACATAGGCGACTAATGTATAAACTGAGGACTGTTGGCCTAGAAAAAAACATTTGTACATGGATAGAGAATTGGTTATTGGATTGCAAACAGAGAGTGGTGGTCAATGGGGCTACATCTGTGTGGGCTAAAGTTCTAAGTTCCATACTGGGGCCACTTCTTTTTTAATATCTGTTTATATATGACTAGAAGGGGGCATGAGAGCAAGGTTTCTGTGTTTGCTGATGACACTCAACTATGCGAGCTTTGGAAACTTCAAGTGATGTGGCAATTGCTGCAAGCAGACCTAGATAGATTATCAAAATGGGCACAGAATGGCAGATGAGTATCAATGTTGATAAAGTTGATGCATTTAGGGTTTTAACATCCTTGTCCTCTAAACCATAAATAACTCTGTGTTAAGTGAATCTCGACTGGAAAAGGATTTGGGGTTCTGGTAGATAACAGTCTTAACTGTAGCAAACAATGCCAGGCAGCAATGGCTAGAGCTAGCAAGATATTTTCTTGTATGAAGAGGGGAATAGATTCAAGAGAAAAAAAACTATACTCCTCTTTACAAGGCACTGGTAAGACCTCATTTGGAATTGCGTGCAGTTTTGGAATCCCATATACAAAAGGGACTCTTGGAATGGAAGCAGTTCAGAGAAGGGCAACTAAAATAATAAAGGGAATGGAGAGGTTTGACTGTGCAGGCAGATTAGACAAGTTAGGGCTGTTTACATTAGAGAAGCGACGTTTGCGTGCGGATATAATCACTCTATACAAATATATTAATGGGCCATACAATAAACTTTCTGGTGCATTGTTCACTAATAGGTCATATCAGAGGACACGTGGATATCCTTTAAGATTGGAAGAAAAGAAGTTTCATCTTCAGGTTAGGAAAGGTTTCTTTACAATGGGAACGGTGAAACTGTGGAATTGTCTTCCAGCAGATGTGGTAATGGCAAGTTCATTGAATAGCTTTAAAAGTGGGCTAGATAAGTTTCTACAACTAAAAAATATTCTCACCTCCCTGTGAATAATAGGACGCTCGGCTGACCTGGAAATTACCTTACCTGCCGCTCCACTCGCAGCCGCTCTTTCACTAAACAGCTGTTCTCTCCTGATCGCGCACCCTATCTTTTATATTGGTGCGCATGCGCCTTAGATAGGGCGCATGGTCGGGACAGAGCGGCTGTCAGTGAATGAGCGGCTGCGAGTGGAGCGGTGGTAAGGTAAGTTCCAGGTCCCCCGAGCGTCCTATTATTCACAGGGAGGTGAGAATAAGCGTTCTCACCTCCCTGTGAATAATAGAAACGAATGGCACATAGTTCTTTTTTGGGGTTTAGTGTTCCTTTAATGTACCACCCAACATCCCTATAAAAACTCTATACAATGCTACATTTCCCTTTAAAGTGGGACAGTAGATGGCCGTGAAAATTCTGTTCCGCACCTTAGGGAAGAGGGACATACTTAAAGGGAAAGTTCAGTGGAAAATATCAATATTTTAAAACTTCTTTGTTTATAATATGCATACCTAGCTATTCTACATATTCTCTCCCATTTTGAAAAATCAGTTGATTTCATAAACGTTACTGTTCCCAGCTGTTGACATTAGTAAGCTGCCATTTAAAGTTCCAATGGTCCTTCTTCTTCCCAGGATGCAGCACTTCCTTGGAATGTCCCTAACAGTAATTTCTACTCATTGGCTATTGCATGTGTCAAACATGCTCAGATCTCTACTGAGCAACTGAATCAACCCAGGTGCTGGGTCAAGGGCAAAACCATAACAGTCTCTATTAGGGGTCCTGAAAACAAGAAGTCAGTATTTCAGTTGCATTTATTTTAACACAGACAAAATGTTGAATGGGCAGGTTAAGGTCATTGGGATTGAAAATTACTGCTCTTTTTTCTGATAGAATTAATTGCACTGAACTTCCCCTTTAAGATGTTAATTCCCCTTTAAGATATTAATTCCCCTTTAAGATATAATTAGCAGGACTGAGCAATTACACAATATGCAGGGTTATTCAATAAAAGTTCTTATTGTTAAAAACAGTGCTAATTTTGCCCCAACCAATCAGATCTTATTTAACATTTGAAAGCTAACATCTGATTGGTTGGGGCAAAATTAGCACAATTTTTAATGATAAGAACTTTTATTGATCTCCCTAATTAAGTTTCTAATACAGACATGCTGCATGTGTTTGATTGGGCCCTAAGTTTTTGTGATTAGATCCCTGGTGTGGGACAGGACCTGTTGGTGCCCTGTTTTAAACTTTGTCAATGATGAAGTCATGACTTTTGATATAGATAGAGTATTAATAAATCTGCATCTTGCATTCTGAGGAGCATAAATTTATGTTGTGTTTTTAGGTCATTTTACAAAAAGAAAAATGTGTGATTAGATTAGTCTTGGATTATTTTTGCACGCTGTTAGTTCTCAAAAACTGTGTCTTCTCAGTCTTGTACAATATCAGGGTTATCAATAAAAAGTCTTATCATTAAAATGGTGCAAATTTTGCCCCAAGCAATCAAAATTTTAGCTTTCAAATTTAAATAGGATCTGATGGTGGGGCAAAATTAGCACCATTTTTCTTATGACAAAGAACTTTTATAGAAACCCTGGCATATGTTTATTACTACAGGGGATTCAATAAAAGTATCTTATTGTTTAAAATGGTGCTTATTTGCCCCAACCAATAAGAAACTGTCGTAACATTTGAAAGCAAACATACTGATTGTTGGTGGGCAAATTAGCACATTTTAAACGATAAGAACTATTATTGGAATAAACCACCCCACATGTGTCCATTAGGAAGGGCACATATATGTTCAAAGGCAAAGCAACGCAAAGGCAGTAGTAAAGACCCTTACATTCTTCTAGGCAAAATTGCACTCTATTGCCCATTTATAGGGAAAAAAACACTTCCCACTTTCCCTGTTGAGTAAAGTGTTTTTTAATAATAATAATAAATAAATAATAATCTACAGTAATAAAAGTTTTCTTATCAATAAAATGGTGCTAAGTTTGCCCCTGCAATCAGATGTATTTAACACATTTGAAAGCTAACACACCTGATTGGTTGGGGGGCAAAATTAGCTCCATTTTTAAAGATAAGAACTTTATTAATCTCCCTTAATGGATATTAAAAAAAATCTCGTTACTTTGTGATAGGATGATCCACAGCATTCCATTTTTTAATGAAATGAGATACGGTTTGCAGAAGACCCATAGTAACAGCATCGGGCCGTTGACACGCATGTACTGTAATTGCAACCTGTAATTATCCACTTGTCCTGAAACACAGTTGATTACTAATATATCCTTGGTAGAATAGCCAGCTGTGTCTCTCTCATGCACATTTTAATCACCAATTTAATTAGGCATTAAAACAACTAACCCTATTCAGTAAGTTAAAGGATAAGTACAGTCAGAAAACCATAAAGTTTAAATAGAAGATGTGTCCCTACTAACCTTTTCTGTTTTTTGGTTTTTTTAGTATCTCCAGAGCCTACCGTGGCCTTGTAAAAGTGGCCATCTTGGGATACTCTATCAGGTATGCTCCACCCCCCGAGACTGTTGGACCTCGTTCCTGGCTGTGTCCAAAGATCTAGTGCCAGTCCTCTCTGTGCGTGCACGCACTAACCTGCCTGAACGCGAGGGAACATCACGGCATGCGGCGTGATGTCAGCGCGCGTGGGGGGCGCCCATGCCACGAGGGAATTGGCACTAGATCTTTGGACACAGCCAGGAAAGATGTCCAACAGGCTCGGGAGCAGAGCACTACCTGATCGAACCAGTATCCAAGACAGGCCAGCACTTACAGGGCCACAGGTGGCTCTGGAGAGACCTTAAAAAAAAAACAAAAAGACAGAAAAAGGTTAGTAGGGATACAGCTTCTATTTAACTTTATTGTTTTCTGACTGTAATTATCCTTTAATGTTATTCCCACTAATTACATGCTGAACATAATACATATTTGTTGTAGATACTACCAGAAAACATAGGGGCCTCATGTGACCTAATCTCTTAATGCAAACTAAACCCATAAAGGAATCAGGCCTCTTAGGATGGGTACACATGAAGGGCTATTTGTCCCGACGAGCGTTCGTACGAGCAAGCACTCGCTGGGACAAATGTCATGTCGGTCGCGGCAATAGTGCCCCAACTTCGTTACTATCCAACCATGGATCCCAAGGGAACGCACGATCATCGTGATTACGTTGGTTCCAATCCGGGACAACGGACGATCGAGGTCGTCACGGTCGCCCGCCCCCAACACCAGCAGATTATTTTCGGCCTACCGACCGACATGTGCCCTGGATCTGCTGGGTGTACCCAGCCTTATGGATCCGAAGAAACATGGACACAGATAAAGATTGATAGAAAACTGTACTGATTGATCATTTGTATACTTTAATTTTCTTTTTGTTACAACAAACTGTTTTTCTTTCTATGTTAAATAAATATAATATACAAATAAATAAATAACAAATAAGTAATTACAGTGCACAAGTTTGGGGGGAAAAGTGCCCCTTTCCTCAGTTGATGGCATGTGTTAATTTCCGGGTGCGAATACCAAAGAGGTCTGCATCACACAAGGTTGGACAATTGTATTGAATGTATCTCTTTTGGTAAAGAAATTAAACCTGGTAGTGTACATACTTAAAAGGGTTGGGGATTAGGTTGAAGGGGAAGAAAAAAGAGCAGTATTTTTTCATACCTAATACCGAACCTGCCCATTCAGCATTTGTCTGTATATAATAAATGCTTCCGAAATACTGACTTCGTTTTAGGACCCCTAATGAGACCATATGATTTTGCCCAGCGCCTGGGTGGATTTAGTTCTCAGTAGAGATCTGAGCATGTTTTGACCCATCAACAGCCAATCAGTAGAAATTATTGTTGGAACATTCCACGGTAGTGTGCATTCTGGGAAGAAGAAGGACTGTTAAGCTTCATATACACGTTAAGCTTCATATAGCACGTGTGAATTAGCGGCTGCCCCGACAATGTGTATGGGCCATTCGGCCATAACCGTGCCATGTATTGGGCCCTTTTGGTCGTGAGCGCCCGTTCAGTTGGGGATTGTTGCCTGACGGCTGGGGGGATCATCAACTGAATGGCCATTTCAGCCAATAAAAGTGCCTATACAGCACAATTATCTGCCAAAACGGCCATGCATACACATTGTGCTTCGTGTGTAGGCCCCTCACAATAAGCTGTGTATGAGGCTTTAAGAACCTGGAATGTCCCTTACTAACACGAATTCAACACAGGGAATGGTAACGGGGATTAATTAATTTGGCTTGAAAAAGCCAAATTCCTCTTCTATTTTTCTTCCGTTCCGTTTATTCTTCCGCTTTTTTGAAGTATCCTCCTATCCCACAGTTTTTGAGCTAGAGACATGAAATTACAGACGTGCGGGGCATATAGGAGAAGTGTGCTTATTTCTAGCTAAGAAACCACTGAAGTGTTACGACGTATATCGGCAAATTTCGGGACATTTTTCCCATAGGCTATATGGAACAACCCAAATGTGATATTGCAAAACAGTTTGTTTCATGGTCATAAATACAAAAGTGATACCCCCACCCCCCACACAGACACAGGTATAACCCACCTACTGACCTACCTTTCCATTCCCATGGAGCCATACTTTAAGTGTAACTATAGTAAAAAAAATAATTTTGATCAATCATCAATGAAAGTAAGTTAATAGTCATACATGCAAAAACACGATACCCCCAACTCATATGGTACACCCACCTACTGACCTATCACCCTTCCTTCCTGTGGCAGCCATACTTAAAGGGTAAATAAAGTAAAAAAAAACTAATTTTATATATACTCAATAAAGTTTTATGGTGGTGTAAACACAAAAAAAAAAACCCCCGCAACCAGACCCGATACCAAACCTACCGTCTACTATCCTTAATGTGGCAGCCATATTAAGGGTAACTAAAGTCAAAAAAATAATTTAGATTTATCCTCAATAAAATATTATGGTGTAACCGAAAAAAAGACTACCCCTCACCAGACCCACCATCCACATATATGATCTATTATCCATTACGGTGGCAGCCATACTTAAAGGGTAACTAAAGTCAAAAAAATAATTTGATCAATATCAAAAAGTTTGTTTTTTAACCCACATGGTGGCACAGGTCATACACCTCTGACCTACTCCTCCATACTGTTGCAGCTGAGAATGGGTACCATACTAAGGTAATAAAGTCAAAAACGAATTTTGACTCAATCATCAAAAAAAGTGTTTTTTTTTTAATCCGCAACTAAACCCAACCCCCACAGGTACACACCTCCGATCTACTTATCCATACTGTGGCAGCCATTCTTAAAGGGTAACTAAGTCAAAAAACTATTTTGACCAATATCAAAAAGTTTGTTTTTTAACTACAACTGAGCGGTACACACGCTACTCACCTCCCTTCCATTTTCATGGCGCATATTAAAGGGTAATATATCATAAAAACAATTTTGTGACTAACATCAAAAAGTTTTTTTTTTTAACCCCCAACCTTACCCAGGTACATACTACATGACTAACCCTTCCATTACTGTGGCAGCCATGCTTAAAGGGTAACTAAAGTCAAAAAAACAAATTTTGACCAATCCCAAAAAAAGTTTGTTTTTTAACCCCCAACCTGAGACAGTACACACACCTACTGATCTACTTCTTCCATTTCTCTGTGGCAGACATACTTAAAGGGTAACTACTAATCAAAAATAACATTTTGATCAATAATAAAAAAAGTTTGTTTTTTTAACTTTCAACCGACACAGGTACTCCAACCAACTGAGTACCCATTCATTCAGTGGTGGCAAATCATATTTAAAGTGGGCTAAGTATCATAAAAAAACACATTTTGACCTCAAAAAAGTTAGTCTTTTATCCCCCAACTGAACGAGTACACACACCAACGTTGCCTACCTTTATCAGTGACAGCCACTATTTAAAGGGCAAATTAAGCATTAAACAATGAGTAGTGTCCTCAAAACACCTCTAATGCACTGGGTCCTGCTTGACGGGTCCCACCTATTCAGTATAAATGGAAAAAATGGTAAATGAGGGTTCCAGACTAAGAAGACTCCAAGGATACTCTGGGCTTTATTGACACACATGTTTCGGACGTAAGTCCTAAATCAAGTGTCCACTTCTAAATCTTTTTTTTTTTTAAAATCTGCAGCACAACACAGCACATTCCTCCATCGGCTCAAACCAATAAAGTTTCCCACCATAACATCCTTAAAATACCTCAAGACATTCACAATTAAATACACGGGTGAGAAATACATTGCACTATGTTGTCTTTACACAGTGTAACTATTAAGGGGCAATATGTAATTAATAGGGGAAAGGACAAACCAATAACCATGTTATCTAACGCAGTAATCCAATAAAAATCCCCATCTGATTGTTCCTGCAAATTAACTAGAACTAGACTTACATGTGGACCTCCTTCATGCATTGTAAGAATACAAGAGTACAAACAAAGGAAATGTGTCGATTGACATACAGTTTCAATCCCTGAATGAATGAGAACCTTCAACAAATATATCTGGGTAATCTAGATTAACTGAACTCAAGTTTAGTTCTGGAGATGTAAATGTTTCACTAGAAAAGTAACTTAATATGTCCTTTCCTTCAGAATGATCTCAGGTGCCCGGGATGTAGTTTGAAGCAATGGGATTTTAAAATCATCTACTGTGACCTGCCTGAAACCACTTAAAAAAGCGATCAGGTTGTGTAGTACTTGCCCAGGTTTAGTTTGCTCATTCTTTATTTCTTTTATTTAGTAAATGTTTTTTTTCTATTCCTAGGCAGATTGGTGATGAGCATATGACTGCACTTATGCTAGCTTTACAAACACTGGTATGAATCACCTACCTGTTATAGTCCCATACATGAACCAATAACAATCGTTTGATCGCACCTTTTTCCATTGGCCATACAAGATTCGTACAACTGGGATTGGATCTCTTAGTTTTCAGAATTGGAAATTTGGGGTCCATACATGTAACAATAGCAATCCTACAATGTAGAAATCATGCTACTCGGTATAGGTCCATAATACGTTTGCACTAATATGTATTAATGGGACTCAATACCACAATGGGTAGCCCATTATAACCATGGAGGTAACTGTGGCAAAGTGATTACTCCATTCCATGAGCAGGGTAAATTATGTGTCTGGATTTCTTATGTTAGTTTGGCTTGATTATGCTTTTTTTTTTTTTACAATTTCCAAGATTATTTTTGGAATATTATAGGAGACCTATAGTCAAAACATTTTTCCTTATCCATAATGGCTGATTTAAATATTGTATGTTTCCTGTCTAAGTGGTTCTTTGCCATAATATACCCTCGTGCAATAAGACATTAAAACAACAATTTTACTATGTACATAGGTGTGCAAATGGTAATAAAAAAGATTGTAATTAGGGATTATGCACCTGTCATAGGATGCCCTGGTGGGAGATGTGGGAAATAAGGCAAACCAGGCAACACAAGCTCTTCCTCCTTTCTGGCTCTGGATCCTTGCCTCAAGTAAGGGGCAGGGTAGTGTGTTTACAGCTTGAGGTGCTGAACACTCTAAGCATCTGTCCTAGAGCTCTGTCTGATTAAGTGGGCCAACATAGAATTAATCTAAAGTAATAAAATCATCACAGGGCTGGGGTACACCAGGGCTGATAATATGAGTTGAAAAAAACAGTAACATTTTACAAAAACTGAGACTCTGGCTAGAAAATCCAAAATCATCCAGGTTCACTTTTAATTGGCAGGAACAAAAATTAATATGATATACAGGGTTATTCAATAAAAGTTCTTACTATCGTTAAAACGGTGCTAATTTGTCCCAACAATCAGATTTAGCTTTCAGATGTTAAATAAGATCTGATTGGTTAGGGCAAAATTAGCACCATTTTAAACGATAAGAAACTTTATGAATCTCCCTGCTTCAGGAGACTCAATAAATTCTTATTGTATAAAATGGTGCTAATTGTGCCCCAAGCATCAGATCTATTTAACATTTGTAAAGCTTACATCTGATTGGTTGTCTGATTGGTTGGGGCAAAATTAGCCCATTTTTACATAAGAACTTTTTGAATAACCTGAAGAACTTTTATTAAATCCCCTGTTAATACAATTTCCAGGCTAATTTGTTTTTAAACTTTAGTTTTAAAAAAAATGCAGAAGAATTATTAGTTTAGCATCACAAACTGATTTTATATGGCGTGTACACACAAGGCGATTTTTTGGCCAAACCAACAGACATTTTCATATATCGGTCTGTTGGGCTGAAATCGCTGGCTTGTATGGCTGTCGCCTGGATCGGGCAAAAATGTCGGCTGCAGTGATTTTATCCCGATGAAAAATTTGCCCTGTGGACCAGCCTTAGACTATAAAATAATATCCCATGCCATATTGACAGATGCAGTAAGGTTTGGTATAAGTATAGTGTACTAATAGTAATGTTGTTCTTCTAAGTTTATGATATCTGTTGGCTGTAAAAAGAAATTGCTGTTTTTCCAGTAAGTGGGACTTTCACAGTGATATTTTTCCTAGCTAACAGTTCCAATGTAACCATTCACAGGGGATAAGGGCTGCACCGTATTCTCAAAAATAATATGATCAATTTATACTAAGTCCACTCCACCAAACTTAACATTTGCCCCCCACTGCTAGCCACACTGTGTAGTGTTAAAAAATCCTTACCTTGCTCCAAATGGTTCTCCTGCAATGTCTAGTCCAAGTCCAGGAAACTTAAAAGGTCTAGATACTTCCTTTGTGAAAACATATCGATCTGCCCCTTCCTTGTCCTCCTGGAGGACCGGATGTTCAGGGGATCCCCCTCCCTCCAACCTCTGGATCCTTGTCGGTGCAATATATTTTGTGAAAATAAAATCCTTTCCTTAGTGTAGGGACCCCTCTCCAACCCTAACCACCTGGTTTAAATGAAATAAAAAATGCAGGAAACTGTCTTTCCAGACCACATCAAACTGAACCTGTCCTTCATTTATTTCATTCACTGTTATTTTCTCTCCATGGAAGCATTCCAACTTTATCCATACTCCCTAATAACCAGCACAGACACAAAGTACACACACCTGCAAATGCACCCACACACTTACCCAAACTTTCTGTTTCCATGGCAGTCATACAATTAGAAAATATATATATTTAATCAAAATGAATTTACAAACAAATGAAAAAAAAGAAATTTAAACATCCTCGTTCATTGCCATAGCAAAATATAAATTTAAAACCTGCTGTAGTTTATCATCCTAATGTTGAATCACCTAGGAATAAGTAACAGCAGAAACCCTTAAAGGACACTATATAATTATTTGCCCGATACTCTTTGGCTCTAAAAGTGAGGGAGGTTGCGGGAACATCGCGCTGGCAAACAGATCTTCTACAGGTCATTACTTAGATGTTCAACCCAGGGTTGAGGACTCTATCAGGGAGATTCAATAAAGTTCTTATCATTAAAATGGTGCTAATTTTGTCCCCAACCAATCAGATATTATTCAACATTTGAAAAACTAACATCTGATTTGGCTGGGGCAAAAAGCACATTTTAACAATAAGAACTTTTATTGAATCTCCCTGATATATTTAAAGGTGTTTTTTGTTTGTGTGCTTTCTGCAGATGTTCCTCACAAACGAGTTAACAGTGGTAAATGCGATCAGAAAATTAGTTACTTTTGTTTCTTTCCGATCCCTTGGCAGGTTCAGCCTTACCATTGTTTTACATTTACCCCTCTGCTTTTCAATGCCAGTAATCAATTCCTGTTTTAGTATAAACAAATGATTTAGACATGCCACCTCTATAGCGCCTGACACCCCAAGACCAGGGGTGCCAACCTGAGCCACGATGGGGGCTGTACTAGAGGCTCCCATGTAGTGACCAGGCTGTGAGTGAGCCCCTCCCAGGAACGCCCCAAACCACATCCTGACAGGAAACTATGCCCTTGCCACCCACCCACCCACACAAAAAAAAAATCATGGGTAGGCTGCTTGTGCTCTCGGCCACTCGTTGGGCATCACTCCTAGGCCATCCGACCCTGCAGTTTTAGAAGCCGTAAATACTGTAATAAAGGGGAACTGGGTCCCCAACAATACTTTAGGTAATTGATAGGAATGCTCCCCTGAGAATTTTTGCAATTATTATGATATGTACATTTTTGTTGTGGATATGGCAGCAGCATAATCACCAGGTCCCCTCGCACTTCCCTTCCTCTCTAAACTTCCTCAATCTTCCTGGGCTTTCCCCCGCAGCCCCCCTGGTCCCACCCACATGGACCCCCATGGTACCTCATTGCAGGCCCCCCATGGTCCTTTTATCTTACAGCCCTGTGGCCCAGCCCACTCTGGGTCCCATGCCCCCGCCCCTCATGGGTGGCCTAAGCCCCACCCACTTGTGGGTGCCATGGGTTACTCAGAACCCCCCCCCCTACAGAAAACTCTGTGGAAAACAGCCTTTTCAGGCTGTTTTCACACAGTGAAAGAGAAGGGCTGTAGATTCCCTTACCTCTCTGTCAGGACTTCACACAAGCAGAGGAGGAGGGGCCTTCCTGTCTACCTCACACACAGTGAGGGAATCTAAGCTGTGCTCACCAGCGACACTGTGCAGGTGAAGCCCCAGGGAATGTCAAAGTCAGCCTCCCACCCATTAAATTGGTCCACTCATTTCTGTATTCTTGGGTCTATGAGCGTAGAGAGGTGGTTGATGGCTCGTTTAAAGGTAGGACAACCTTTCGTTTAAGCTAACTTGTTGGAGACCACAGTTCCCCTTTAATTTAATCATACCACTGAGGGAGGGGTAAGGTTGATTGACCAAGTTAATGTGTATGCACTGATAATGGGGAAACCTCAAAATGTATGCACACATCATGCACAATACAACCCAAAAAAGCAGACGAGAGTGCATCCCCATGCTACAGTATGTAAATTAAGCATTATATTGATGTCCCCATCCCCAGCTCCACCTGCTCTCTACTCAGTTTTCTAATCATCTGGAAATCTATTGGTTTCCTATCCCGTACCGATTGACAGAAAAGAGTTGCAGAAATGGACTGATACCAGAGCAGAGGCCCATGGGTAGGTAGAAGTTGGGCAGTAGGAAGAATATATAGTTTCCTTTACTTTGTGTTGATAGGAGGGGGGTCACCCTGTTGTACCCAGGGCTTGTAATTACTAGGGGAGCCTAGGGGCTCCATTTCTATTTTTATATATTAATTCTCCTTCCAGAAAACCACTGTATGAAGCAGGGATAAGGGGCCCAACCCAAAGTTTGGCTGGAGGGGCCAATGGTTTCTAGTTAGCAATTGATGTATGCTGTATCTGTATCAGGGATCTCCTACCTGTGGGTCTACATTGTTTGAAAAATATAACCCAGCATTTCACTACAGCAATCTGCAATATTAAAAGACATCCAGGGAATGCTGGGAGGGAGGAGTTTTAGACATTTGGAAGTTGAAGACCCCTGCTACAGTATATATTTTAGTGGTATGGTAGGTTGTTTTTATGTATGAAACTTTTTGGTTATGAATAAACTGTAATTATAACACTCTTAATAGTATTTTATAACCTCCCTCCTTTTAAAAACATTTGCAGGTTCGGGTTGAGAGTGAAAACTCACCCAGGAAAGCAATTCCGTTGCAGATAGTGGTTTTGTGGGGGGTGGGTGTTGGGGTCTGGGAAATAAGTCACACACAAAACTTCCCTTCTAAAATTACAGCTCCTCAAGCTCAAATTCACATTTAAACTTTTTATTTAGTACAATTGTAACTGGTATGTATAAGAAGCAATCTCATGTGAACTCAAATAGTATGGTTGGTATGTGGACTTTTTGTTAGGTACACCCTTACAGTTTTCACTTTAAGGTTAGGCCACACACCGACTCGTTCAGACTACATCAATTGTATCCGATTTTTTAACGCGCGGTGCATTTTAAAAACGGACTATAAAACCCCATAGGATTAATAATATCGTTCACATTTGTTGCGTTGTATTTCTGTTTTTGTTCCAAGCTGTTTTAAAATTCACCTGCTGCACGCCTTTCTGTCAGTTTGAATCCTGTCCATGTTTCACAAAGAAGCTGAGAGTTCCTATGATGTCATTTCTGGTCCGCGGCTAAAGGAACATGCTAAAATTAGCAAAATAGCATCTCTCTCTCCGAAAGCTCCTGAAACTCCCATACTCCCAGGAAGTGTGTGACATCAGGATTTATGTTCCTTGGTCCTCGCCTCCAAAATTTGAAAAAATATGGTCAAAAAAATGTTGAAACGCAGAGAAAGTGACATAAATATATATAACATACACGGTCACCAACGGATACAAAACTTAATAAAATGTGCACACTAAGAGGGCCCACTAGTGTTGGCCACACTAGGTGGTGAGCTCCCCTGCATTGTGATCAGCATTTTTTTTGTGCAATGGGCATGGTGCTTGATGCACAGCAATTGCACAATCATTGCGTGCGCATTTCCAGTGCAACTATGCGATGGTAGTGTGTCCTAGCCCATAATATTAGTAGAATAGACACTTTATCCAGGCTAATTTCTAACACAATGGCACCCATGTATTTCCAGCTGTTACTGCCCGCATAGCTCTCTGTAATATCTCGGCATTTTTACAAAACCTCATTGCTCATTGCTCTACTCTAAACATATTCCACACCACTGGTAGATTTTGTTTGGGCATATTTATAGATGGCAATAAATGATTTGGCTCTATGTAATATAATTATTTGCAAAAATGCATGTCAGGGTTGTTCAATGTTTGTGCAAAAGTGTTTTGATAGCAGAATGTATATTTCTGTTTATACCCTATTTAGACCCCTTATTATTCAGGACGGGGTGAATAATTTAAACTGGAGGGTTAGGACAAAATCATGGGTGTGATGTTGTTTGCAGTTCCTTGCAGAGGAAAATGATGGCACACTTATCATCATCTATATTATTGGCAAGGAGACTTTTTTAATCAAAAGATTTGTGCTACAGACCTAAAGTTGGACTCTCACAATTGTTTTTTTGAAGGATCAGCACGATGGGACAATACTGGAGAAGGAAATCCCCTAATCATAACTGGACTGACAGTGTGGTAAAATGGCATTAGTTCTATTGAATAAATTGAAAAAACCTCATAAAAAACAGGACTTTCATGTTTGATAAACAACCTTTCGTTTATGCATGCGTTTATCTGTTGGCTTTCAAGAGCATCACACAAGTAAGGCTGGGCACACACCATCCAATCTTTCTGGGCACGACTGATATTTCAGTCAATCTTCAATGGTTTTGCACACGGCTCAACTGATGTCCGGACGCAATGGAAAATCATCTTGATCATACGCCCCCTATGGCCTGCGTGCTTCGTCACACTAACTGTCAGCCATGGCTACAGTGATTCATTCTGGCCAACCGCTCACTAGTGGCTAGAGTCACGAACAAATCGATGGGTGTACCCAGCTTAACAGAACAGGGTCACCATCTGGGAACATGTTTCTGCCTTGGGCATCACATGATAGCAAGTACAATAGGGAGAGTCTTGGCTATGTCTTGTATAAATTGGTATGTGTGCAAAATGAGTCATAAAAATATCAATTATAGAAAAGTAAGTTTCTGAGGACATAGTTTATGACACCCAGTTTTTAGTGAAATTAAATTAAAAGTGAAATTAAAAGCCACAGCAAAGTGGTGCCAGCCTTACACACCTAAAGTAACTTTAGTCTACATCGGTTACGATTTGAAGACGTGATTTGAAATAGCAGCAGCTTCTAGTCGGTTTAAATATTGGAGATGGGCCTTTTCTCTGCATGACTTTTTAAAACCAGCTATTGGGCCTGGCTAAGTATGCAAAGTGTTAGATAGTAATATTGTAAGGAGGTGGTACATTATTTGTCCCGACCACGCGTGGTGCTGCAGCGAGGATTGGTCGGGAAAAAATGACTGTTGGTTGCAAGCAAAAAGTGGCCGGCAGACAGTTCGCACGACTGTCGTGTGGTCCCATAGGGAACAGCAACGACTGTTCGTGATTAAACTGACATGTCAATCCCCGTTCGGACTATTCGGTTGAATGGGGCGACCAACCTTTGTCGCGGCCGCCTCCCCACACCAGCAGATATTTCCGTCCGACTGTGAAAGTGCCATTGGGGCGGAATCGTCGGCCAACGAAAATATCTGACTGGTGTGTACCCAGCCTAAGATTTTTTTTTGAACTGATGTTTTACTTTAATCACTTCAAGTGCTGCATGTTTCATCAGTTGCATTTGCATTTCCATTTTGTGCAGAGAGGAAAAAATCATAAAGGAGATATTCTCTGTGTTGCTTCATTGCCTCCTCATCTGTGGCTACTCCAGTTCTAAGTGTGAAATCCTGTCTGGGATCTAAACTACTCTAGCCTATCATCTGCAAACTCAATGCCCAGGAGAGAAGAACAACATAAAGAAACAGGTTTGAGAATATTGTCAGTTTATGAAATAGGATGAGTTTTTTTATTATTATTATTATTGATTTATATAGCGCCGAACATCTTCCGTGGCGCTTTCAATTACATAGTCATACATTACATACAGGGTAATACATGTTATACAAAGTCATACTATTACATACACAGGTATACATAATATAAGTAAACAAAGTGAAGAGTTTCTGACAGCAATACCGTGATACAATAGGAAAGGGACGCCTGCCCAAAGAGCTTACAGTCTAGAGGATATGGGGGTGAGACATAAGGTGATATGGGGGTTGAGACATAAGGTGACGGGAATCGGTAGGCTGCAAATAGATTGGCAGTGGAGTGTGAAAGGCGGGTTGATCATATTGGGTAAGAGGGGTAATGTTTAGGAGTGCGATATAATGCTGCTAAAGAGGTGGGTTTTAAGGTTACGTTGTAGGTGTTAAGGATGGTGAGTGACGGACAGTGGAGGAAGGGAGTTCCAGAGCAGAGGGGCAGCACGAGTAATGTCCTGAATGCGGGCATGGGAAGAGGTGACCAGGGGGGTAACAGGAGGAGATCATTTGCGGAGCAGAGGTTGCCCTGGGGCGATATCGGTGGATCAGCTCTGATATATATGGAGGGGCCAGGGCTTCCTAGATAAATTCAGAACCTCATCTTTCAGTGTTAAGAACACTAAAGAAAATAGACCTTTTAGTAAACTGCTTTCATGCCTGTGCCACCTATAGGAAAACTGACTTCTTGCAACCAGTGTCTTCCATCGTTGCCCCCGTGCCCACTGAAGCAGTAGGTGGATGTTTCCTCGATATCTGTCCTACTTCAGGAATTGTTGTAACATGGTGTTTTAGTCATATCCTTGGATAGAAAATAGAAGGAGTTGCCTAATGTTCTGTATTTTATGGTCATTCATTTATGTTTTTTTTAATTTCAGATGAAGCAATGATCAACAAAAATAGTATTTTTGCATTCAGGGAATGGAAAAATGATTCAGCAGTTGGTAGCCAGTGGACCAGGGGGTAAGTTCCTCAGAGCCCTAACAAATCATTAAACAAAGTTGTGCTCAAAACATTTTATTAGAAAGATGTAGAAGATTGCCTGATTTGAGGTAAATAGCAGCTGAGTATCATGTACAGAGTCAAGGAACAGTTAAGCAGTAAAGCTATTCGCTATATGTAATGTATATTGTCTCAGGACTGAGTGTACCGTATACAGTGTTTTCATTCATTTTATTATTTTGGGATGTAAACATGTAATTATATTTTTGTGGTGAGCTTTGTAAAGTTTTACATCCGTTGGTGATCATTTATGGTCCCAGCCAAAGCGAAAAGCAGTAGGTGGTTACCGCAGAAAACGCTCACTAGATGAGGGAAGGGAAGCCAGCTTAAAAATGACCTTTGCGATAATATGCTTTAGTTCTGCTGTAAAATAGTGGGAAAGCTGCTCCTTGTGTAACCTCTAGCGCCACCAGGAGAGATTTTAACAATAGCTTGCCTGGGAATTCTGTATATATGTTAAAAGAATATACAACTTGACAATCACATGGGATGATATTTTGATTTTTGAAATCAGGAAAGATCAACTTTTGGAGAATACCGATTGGAGGCAAAATAATTGGGAGCTTCCAGTGTGTATGTAAATTTTTTCATTTAAAAATGTTATAAACTGTATTATATTTATCATTACTGTTTTAAATCATTGTAGCTTTGTTGTTTTTACAGTCCTTTATAACACTGGCAGTTATGGATATGGCAATCAGTGAAGACAATTCGATTGTGTGCAGCTGACCAGCTTTTTTATGTCTATTTCTGGAATAATATCTCAGTATGCACTGCATGGATTGAAAGAACAACCCCCACCTGTAAGTTGATTTTTATTAAAGGCTTACATATGCATGATATGTACGTCCTTACATGTGTTTTTTTTTATCATACCCAGTAATTCACACAGTGGAAAGCTCATCTGTGTGAAATTACAAGGTAGGACGTTAATTTGTAGCCAAATAGAGCACTCATGAGGCAAGGATTTCTGGATATAACTCACGTGCCTCTAGATGTACTAGAAATAATCCTTATTAGGACCATAAACTCAATTGACAATCCCAGAGACTAACTGCATATTTGCAATATTTCTTGATGGAAGATCCCATAGGCTAATATGATTGGTATTATCTAGACTAGCAGTCTTTTTTGCAAAGGCTATTAGTTATCTGAGATCTTCAGATGTTTTTAGGAAAATGTTTCAGTCCTGATTAAGGGCAACTGTTGGTCTCAAACAGTTAGGGTTTGAATGAAAGCCTGCGTATTTCCTTACAATGAGCCAACAATCACATCTCTGGCTGGAGTCCTGTGAGAAATTACATTGGGGTGAATGTTCAAACTTCTGCTTCTAGTAGGTTGAGTGATATCACCTGACATCTACACAACCATCCACCCAGGGGAGAAGCATGCTCAGTTAAGACTAATGTGGGGAAATCAAGAAGTAGCTGGGGAAAAAAATGACAGTTGAGAAAGAGAGCCTATTAGGCAGGCAGAGGCTAGTCACGATGATTACAAGCTGGTCACATGGCTGAAAACAGGAAGTGTTTCAACGCAGGACGTAATATGCTGAATCTTTCCAGCAATGGCTTCTCACAAATTTTATCTACAGATGTGATTTAGGTTTCATTTTGAAGTGTACGATGAAGGCATTTTTAATAATTCTTACTAGTTTGGAAGAATTGAAACCACAGTTACCCTTTAAGGTTGGTTTCAGTGGTAGAACAATAGCTATGTTATCTACTCAGTACTGTTAAGGCCACTAAGAGACCTGACACTTTTTGGCTTTTTATTTTTGAAAATAATATTTATCTAATACCTAAACCTTTATGTCTACTTATTAAACAGAAACATATTGTGGAAGTGATGTGGGTGCCATAACAATTTTGACCCACAAAGGTTCAAGGTTTTTAGTTTTGTTCCTGTAAATCTGGGAAATACTATTCACTGTCAAGGCTATATTAACAATAAATAAACAATAGTAGTAAAAACAAGTAAACAGAATTTTTCTTTCATTCATTGTAGAGTTGTTCCAGTGTTTAAGCACAGATGTTATCAACTGTCCTTGGATTGCACTTGAGACTGTGGTCAATGAAGGGAGAAACATATTGGTATGATTCATTAAATGGTTACTTGGTATCCAATGCATTAACCTAAAGATAGTCACTTATCACAATTACTGTTACTTATTATTATGGGTTCACATGTACAAGACAAACATAACCAGAGATGGACAACTAAACCCTGATTATGGCTTAAGACTTGCCATCTAATAAAATACCAATATATTTATTATCTTTGTTAATAGATCATGACAATTATTATGGCTTTTTTTACTGTTGTAAAAATAAGAATCAAAATCCAAAAGACAGAGCGTGCACACTGAACAGATCGAAAACTCCAACTCGGTAAAATTCAACCACTTTTAAATTCAAAAATGAGTGCCCGGATTAATACTGTTTGAACTTGCTGTCCAATATACTATGCACCTGTTTTATATTCACTGCAGTGTTAACATTGTTACACGTGGCAATTGATGCTTACATGCAAGTTGTAAAAATTTACTCATATCTAACTTTCCCATAACATTTTGCACAATTGGTTTTGTGGTTTAACTGTTGTAAAAATGAAAAAATGTGTAACGTGGATTGTATGGATTCCACTGTTGGTAACACCTTGGTTTGAAACACATTTCCTACCTCCCTGAATAGAAGTCACATTTGATTACTGCAAATACATTACTTTTAAGAAAAACAAGCAGTGTTTCTCCATCCCAATGACCCTAACCTCCCATTCACCATTCTTCTCAGCGTTTAAATAAATGCTTTCTGAAATACTGACTTTTGCAGGACCCTAGTAGAGACAGCTTATAGTTTTGCCCTTGAACCCCGTACCTGGGTTGATTCAGTTGCTCAGTAATATATCTGAGCAGTTGGACCCAATCCACAAGCCAATCAGTAGAATTACTTTTAGGAACATTCCACGTTGTTTGCATTCTGGGAAGAAGGGGCTGTAACAGAACCTAAAATGGCAGCTCACTAATGTCAACAGCAAGGAAATAGCAAGGGGTATGAAATCAACTGATTTTTAAAAATGGAAGAGACTATGGTAGCATCACTAGTATGCTCATATAAACTAACAGCGTTATTTCAATAAAGTTTCTATCATTTCAAATGGCGACTAATTTTGCCTCCACCAATCAGATGTTAGCTTTCAAATGTTAAATAGATCTGATTGGTGGATGCAAAATTAGTCCCATTTTAAACGATAAGAACTTTATTGAATCCCGCAAGAATTTTAAAAAGATGTATTTTCTACTGAACGAAAGGATTTTTGTAATCCTAATGTTAAAGGCTTTCTCTCCCCAGAACACCTATACTTACTAAGATATCTCTTAGTAAGAGATACGAGAACGTCTGCTTGAGAAATGCACATTATAGATGTAAAATGATGCCGAATGTGAAATCTATATATGGTTGTTATAGTGTATGGCTGGCATTAGGCAACCATTAACATAGAAATTGGAATATCCATTACCCCTATATCTGTGTTTCCAAAGCAATCACCATTTTTGCACATTTTTCCATTACCACTGATGGTAAGGGAAATGGAAAACTATATGAACAGAATAGCTTCAATTTTTTGTTTTTTAACAAATGCTGGGTTTTAGTGGTTTAGCTCTGTCACAACCTTTTTTTGAATTGTTTTGTCATTTCGATCAGATAAGTAAAAAAATCGATTCTTGTTGTTTCATCACAGCTCTGTTTAAAAGATTGCATGTGATTAGACCATTCAGAAAATCCCATTCGCAGTCACAACAACTGCTTGAAATAGACTCAAGATAGATAGTGGGAGCCGCTGTACTTTTTTCAGTTGTGTTTATACCACTGTGCAGCTTCTCGATTAGTTTATGGTCAGCTTAAGACACAATCATATAAAAATCAAAAGTTTTCTAATACAGTTTATTTAAGCAAATTATTTTAGAGAGATTACAATCTCCACTCTTATTCCAGGAACATGTGGGCAAAAGAAAGTTGCGGATGGGATTTGAAGAAAAGAAAGGAGACTGCAACACAACAAAGTGATAGTAGAGGCAATTCAAGCAAAGTTCTTCAGTGTGGGTGAGTCTGAGCAAGAGACCAGTTCAACTGTGGAGGATAGAATATTACACTGACTCCAGTTCTCAGTAGGAGTTGTATCTTAATAATGCAAAAAATGAAAGCTTATTTAATAGACTTAAAATGTGTGCCATAAAAAACCTATCAAGACGTTATCGGCTCTCTGGTGCAATAGAGCACCAATGATGCTACTTGCTGATTTTGGTTCTTGCAGCATCCAAAGCAACGGGCGTTAACATTGCTGCTTTAAAACATGCCACTGGTTACCCACATAACTGGCCTCAACATCACTTTGCGGGTGGCTATCTTCTTATGGACCTAAAGTATATAAAGCTGTAAACAAAAACATCCCTCCACTGTGCCCCGTCCCCTAGTGGGGGGGATACATACCGCAAGGTACCTGTTCCCAATAAAATAGAGTTAGATAAGGAGCAATCCGTGTGTTGAGAACCTTCTAAATGACGCGACAATAATGACTAGAGTAAACCACAGACTGATCGTGTGTATGAAGTAAACATCAAAATAAAAAAACAGCTGATTGTGGACCTTTGGCGCTGGCAGGTGGTCGGCCGCCTCACTCAGGGGCAGCCCCAGTTACGCCCCTGGAAGAACACACATATAGCTGGCCCACCACAAAAACTAAAAATATATAAAGTATAAAAAGATGAAGTAGAGATTGAAAACATATTTATAAAAAAAGTCTGTTCTCATAAATCCAATAAAGTAATGAAAAAAACGCCAATAAAAAAATTCAGGTGGAAAAAGGATGGAGACTTGAGGTAATCAAGATAATGTCCCACAATCCTTACAGTGTAAAATATACTGTAATCCACTGAAATGGACGTAATAAGAAAAAATGTGTGTACCTATCCTTATTGGATTTGATTGAGAACTACCCATTTTTCTATAAATATGTTCATCTCTATTTCTATATTTTTATATCTAACTTTTAATCTTTGTAGCTGGCCAAGATATTTGTGTGTTATATTGAGGTTTAAATTCAGGGCATAAGAAGGGGGGCCCTGGCACACCCGCAGATGGAGGACTTGGGCCACTGAACCCCCCCCCCCCCCCCCCCCCCCCCGATCAGCAGTAATTTACACAAGCGGAAGGTTCATGTCTGGTCTTTTAAACAGCTGATCGCAGTATTTTTCCTTCATATGCGCGATCAGCTATTTTAAAAACAGCTGATCGTGGGGTTGTGGGTTAGTGGTGGCCAGCTACCTCCTGGCCCCCCAATAGTCTCTGGGGTGGAGGGGGGCGCGGTAATTACGCCACTGGTTTAATTGTTTAACCTTTTTTTAAGGAATAATATTGGTAGGGTTTTATGAGTTTTTTTTTTTTTTTATTTAGAACGTTCTGGACAACGGTGCTCCTGTTACTCCTTGTGTTAAGCCATGCTGTTCGCAGCTGCCAAAAATGAAGAAGTAACAGTCTAATTACTTGGTTAGTGTTCTTTCTTAAAAATTAACGATTTCTGTGGCTCTTCATCTATGGGTCTACAAATGTTCATTGAGTCATAGTGCAACGTTACCTCCTCACTTGTAATGCCCAATACACTACCATATAGTTTTTAAAATGAAAATTGCTAGCCTTAGCACCTAATGTGGCCATGTACTATAAAGACATTGAGGTACTATTGGTGTTTGATTGTTAAATCTATCTATTGTCTTTAGAGTGATATTTTCCAGATGGGGTTCTTACCTTCAACATTCTTGCATGATCCGACTGATCCATCATTGGTGATTGCACCAAGTGGATAAAAAAAAAAAGATTGCACAAGGTGGTTCTTCGGACATGTGTTGCAAATGTGTGGGATATTTAGTGTTTTGCTGCTGTGCTTTGTCCTCTCCAAAGCTTGTTTGCTGCTGGTGACACCTTCGTGAAGGCCAGCATTATTACTGTACAGGCATATCACCTCACATGCTTCATTAGACACATTAACTATCAGTGTGGTGTACAATTCCTGGGCAAAAGGATTTCAGTTCTAATGTGTGGGCATACCACACTTATATTTAACATCCATAATTTATATATAATATATATAATATCTTAATTTCTTTCCGAATCTTGTATTAACCGTTATTGTATAATTTTTATTCATCTGTATAATTGCTTGCCCCTTGTTTTTGCATGTGTACACTGTATTGATTATTATACAACGCTGCACACCCAGTATGGGCGCTCATATATAAAAATTATGCATACAGGTAAGGTATGTAAATTTTGCAGGTCGGTTCCTCTTTGCATGGGGAAATCATCTTTACAAGTGATTATATTAGAATAGTTATTAAAATAAAAATATACACTGCTGCAGATCGGCCCTTAAGAGCGGCTTGGGCCTTGTTATAATAGGGAAATACTCCCACAGTCCTTTCGGGGAAGGAAGCAAACACAGTGTTCATTTCGGCTTAAAGCATTTAAACAGTCTTGAATTGGTCTCACTGGGGTTTAAATAAAACAAAATAAAAAAACCCTCCAAGCTACCCGCTCTGTGAGATATGAGAGAGACATACACCCAGACTCCTGTTGTAACAGCCTGATTAGCAAGGTGAACAGCTACCTGGCCTCCTCAGGGCTTAAACCAAAGAGCTGTTGCAAGATACACAGTGGAATGTAACAACCTTTCAGGGTAGATGCTGAACACAGCAAATCGGATCTTAGATATCTTCCCTCTATAACCAGACCAGATTCTCCTTCACAACACCGTATACCATTACTTTCCTATATCCATAAACTCTCTGATGTTTGTCAGAACCAGAGGTAGTTTCAAAAAGGTTTTGCTATTGATTGATCCAGTCCCTTATGAGTGCTTCCTAGTGGATGAACTATATATATATATATATATATATAGACCAATGTATTCATACAGTATATGCACATTTTGCCATTTTCAGATTTCCTACCCTTTAACCCCCCCATTTCAATAAGTGATAAGATATTGTGAAGAGCTGTATCAAAAGAAATATATCACATTCGATGCCAGAGGTTGTTTATAAGTCATTCATTTTTCCATATGGTACTTATACTTTGGCAAGTGGTAAAAACTTCATCTTACACTTGCCAAACGCGAGAGTTTGTGTATCTCGTGAGTACAAAACTAATACCCTCTTGCCTGGTCCTTCATGCATGTTTTTGCAGTTATTTAACACACACTTTGCATGACAAATGATGCTAAATTTTTTAATCTATGCTGTATATGTTATTTAATAATTTAATTCGATAACAGGTGGCAAAGTCTTCCCGTGGCTGTAAGATTAGTTATTAAGATATCTTTACATTTTTAAAAAATCTAAACATCTGGAGTGGCATAGCTAGAGCATCCCTGTCCTTAGGGCTGGCCCCACTGCAGCAAGTAGCCATTTTATAAAATGTAAATCACTGGTGCAGTTATCACTTTCATGACTCTTTGCAGTCCCTTGTTTGACACACACGTGCACAATTTTTCATGTGGACACATTTGTTTCTGTATCTGGAATGGAGAAATGTCCTCTCTCATGTAAACTGTGGTGAACCAAAGTGTGAATTGCAGAGAAAAGATCATATTGGTGGTACATGTAGCCTAGCCTATGTCTTCTAAAACCATCCAAAATTAAGCACTATTGTGGGGTCAAAATATTTTAGTACAAAGGATCTTCCTGAAGATAAATATACATATTTTAAAAATAATATTTTATAATCTACAAGATGTTTTTTTAATTAATCGTCTGCTTGTTTTCTAATATTCTGTTTATAGCCATCTAAAAAAGAATTGAGCCCAAACGACAGCATCATCACTGGAGACCATAGGGGACTAATGCGTATCGTCCTTAACACCAATATGCGATGGACTTAATATCTGTGTCAACAAACAATTCCAAAAACCAAACCCAGCAGTGCAATCAATGAACTTGTATGACCTGGCATTCTAACTCATCTATACCGGATATACGCCACGTGCTAAATGTGTCAATGTAACACCAGCTTCTGATCATGCCATTGCAAGCAAAGTTTCAGTCCAAGGGTCAGACATGCAGAAAGGGACTCAAATCATGATTTTATTTGCTCAACAGTTAATTGTGAGGTTGAGATTGACATTAGAGTTATTTATGTGGCTACGTGCTAATATTAGAAGATGTTCTTACAATCCTCCACCCTTCAGGACACTCCTGCGTCTCCTGGTGTAGTCTGTCCTTGGGTTCCTTCATTTCAGTTTCTTCCCTCAGGGTTTTTTACAGTCTGGTCTACAGATGGTTTTCATCGGCTATCGGCCTATCGGTGATTTCCTGGAACTCGCAATCCCCTTTTGGTGGTGTTTGGAGTTTTTTTTTCAGCCCTCTGAACATTCTTATCTCCTTCCCGCCAATTGGATTCCAACTTCTCGCCAATTTTCAAATCATTTTCCACTTTGATTGGTCACTCTTTCTTTTGGAAGCTCCGAGCCTGGTGTTGTATCGTTGCCATTATAGCGTTTGGCGTGCCTAATGCCCGTAGTATATGCCCCTTACTCTTAGATTTCTGCTGCGACTTCTCGACTTTGTTTCCTTGACACAATTCACCTGCTGCATTTTACTGTCTTCTGTCTGTTTTTTGACTAAACTTCTTGTTTTATCCCTGGTTACAGTGTTTGGCTGACCACCATGTGAGATATGACTTCCACTCTAGGTTCTAATTCTTTTCCTGTCTGATCTTTAGTAATCTGTCACGTACTCTCGTTACCATAAATACTCTGCTGGCTGCTTTGGCCCAGTTTAACTAATCCCGTTCTATCATCTTCAGTATCTTAGACTTCAGCACAAATATCTACGCTTAAGTATCTGATTGGCAACTGTACCAGTGAGAACTGTCCATGTCCATGGTAAAAAGACTACGGGGGAAAAACTGTCATATGTAGATATATGTTTATGACTAAAAACTGTAAATTATATGATTCTTTACCCAACCTGATCTGTTTTATGTATCTATGTACTATTTTTTTTAATATGAAGATCATTAATCAGGCTTTTAAATATTACACACAGAAAATTTAGATTGGTATAATAAAAAGTAAAAAGTTCATGCCAATAGGAAGATTTAGAATACCAGATATTGGAGGATTTAGAAGAAAATATATAGGCTTACCAGGCTCAACTGAAAATATAAAAGCAGAATCTGCAGGAGATATAGGGGAGCTTTAAAAATAATCTAGAAGAACACCCCTGTACCTGTAAAAATGAATAGTTTCTTCTTAGGTTCCATTTGGGAATTAGAGATTGACTAGAAAATCGAACTCGAGTTCGAGCCAACATATCGAATTCGAACGAATTTGGACTTCCTAACTATCCCAGACCCGGATTTTCGATATTTTCGACTTTTATCGGTTAAATTTCGAATGTCGACTGTTCGCAATGTGCCTGAAAAGTCTATTATACCTAACGCAAGCATTCGAATCCGCGATTAAAGGGTTCATTAAACCTATGACCGGGCATCGAATCCGCGAGTAAAAGTCCATGATATCTAGTATGTGAATGCCGAGCATCGAATCCGCAAAGTAAAGTGTCCATTCAAAACCTATAAACGTGGGCATTGAATCCGGCGCGAGTAAAATCCGTCCATGGTTTCTTAGGCTGCGTGCACCGAGCTGCGAAGTAAGTTTCTTTAAAACCTATAGGGAGCATCGAATATCCCAAGAGTAACATGTCCATGTATTAGGCGTTGAGCAACAATCCGGCGAGTAAAGTGTCCATTAAAACCTTCACGAGCATCGAATCCGCGAGTAAAGTGTCCATTAAAACCTATACGTCGAGCATTGATCCGTGAGTAAAATGTCCATTGGTATCTAGGCCGCTGAGACGCGAGTTAAACACTTACACGAGATCGGGAGGATCCACACAGTAAAATGTCCATGGTATCTAGGCTGCGCAACATCGCATCCTAACGAGTAAAGTTGTCCGTTAAGCCTATACGGAGCATCGAATCCAACAAGTAAAAACTGTACAAGTGTACTAGGCGCGAACGAGCTCGAAACATACACAAGTGAGGTAAAATTGATTTTTTCGATGTCCTGGAATTCGACATGTTCCCCAGACCATTCCCAGTGTCCCACAGCCATTTACATTAAGTTACCATTATATTTAATTGTATTTCATTTAGAACTTTCAAAATTTTTGACTCCCATTGACTTAAGGGTTCCGTTTTTGAACTTTTCTATAGTTCGAAAGTTCGAAAACAGACCAAACTTTTGAAAGTTTGCCCATTCTATTTGAAATGTAAACTGGACAAACTTCTGAAGTTCAGTTCGTTTTTCGAACGTCCAAACTCAGTAAAAGTTTCGGAAGTTCGAAAAATGACCTATTAAAAGTCAATGGGGAGAAAAAATTTTAAGTTCGAAAAGTTTGGGACTAAACAATTAAAATAGAAGGTAACTACTGTGTGTGTGGACACCTGGGAAACTGGTGCTGATGGGAACTGTCCATATCACCTAACTTTGTTAATAAAAACACAAACCTAAACCTTCCCCACGATCTGGCAATTGTCGGGTTCTGCATGCTACATTCTAGGGGTATGGCCACTTCATTGTTAACTGAACTACACATTCGAGGGTTACAGAATGATACATTCAAGGGTTACCAAATTGAAGGCTCATTAAAGGGTTACCGAAATGGAAACAATACATTTGAGGGTTTCGAATGTATGCCTTAGAGGGTTACCAACAATCGTAAGGGCTACATTCAATGTTTCAAATAAAACATTCCAGGGTTACCGAAATCAAGTCTAACTTTCAAGGGTTATAAATGAGGGTTTACCGAATTTGAAGGTTACATTCGGAGGGTACCAAACGATTATATGTAGGGTTACAAGAATCAAAGGCTAACATTGAGGTTACCGAAATGGTAACCCTCCAATGTTTATGAATGTATACATTCGAGGGTTAATAAATCGAAGGCTACATTAACAGGGTATCCGAACGACCGATTCTGGTACAAGGGCTAATGAAATCGAAGCTACATGCAAGGGTTACCGAATGCGACCGATACGTACACAAGGGTTACTGAATTCGAAGGAACATTTAGGTTTCCGAAAATATCGAAAGGGATTACATTTGAGGTTAACGATTCGAGGAAATGCTATTATCGAACAATAAGTCAGTGAGAAGTTCTGGAAGAGTTCAGGTGTTGTTCGTCTGAACTATTAACAGTTCGGGCTTGAAACACGTCTGCTGGGTACACCCACGCATGTTAGCATTCCATTTGAATTAGGAAAAGAGGACATGGAGAGTGTGGGTTATTTCCCTGTCAGTGTGAAACATCTTCTAAAAGCAGTAGTTCTAAGGAATTCTGGCCATGTAATCTGCATGATGTATGACAAAATGGCACGATTACACAGTTAAAGGTGTTGTAGATTCAAAACTATATAGTTTGGGGGGGGTATTTTAAGTTTGGGGATGGTTACCTTTGAAAGTGCAGGCTGTTTAAATACAGAGTCATATTTATGTATTTTTATGACTCACATTTATTTAGTTTTTCTTGTAATTGGCTTCCCATTTGAAGAAAGTTTGGTGGTCACTTACTGCCTTGTTGTAGTGTCTGCAACACTTACAAGTTCTGCACAGCCTCACCATGGACACTGCTCTGCTTACATATCTCCCCCCAGCCTTCTTTTCTCTGCTGATTCTCATAATTGTTGCAGAAAGTGTGCTGGCAGGCAGCTAAAGATCCTAGTAAGAGGTTATTAATGGGTCACATATTACAATTTCTGCTTCTGAAGTGACGCGTAAATGCTGTGATTCAATGATGATCTCAGGTCTACAGCTTAGTTTTAAAATCTAAAAAAAGTTTTGAAGCAGTGGGATCTTGCGGTGTTTAAATGTATAATTTTTGAAAATTCGTGTATAGATACACTTTAAGTCCAGTAGATCTAACTGAATACCACAGATATGTTCCGCTGTTAGTTTAGCTCTGAAGCATTGCAAGTAAAGTTTCCAACCTTGCATGGGTTGTAATATCAAGTGTTCTGATTAAACAAGCCCTCCCTATCCTTTATCATTAAAGGCCATGGAAGAAAAACAGCTGGATGGACATATAGGCACCGTAGATCAAACCTATGGCAGCTGTCACCATTACCTGTCATGGGATTGGGTCGGGACACAGGGTCAGCACTACAATTTGTCCTTGTCGCTCCCGGCGCACCCACACACATACCATCCTAACTGGAAGGAACACACTAGGAACGTGATACTCACTGGAAGTAACAGAGCGATCAGCTCCAGGAACATGTGCTGCACTTCCAGTGTGTGACTCGGCCTGTACAATCTTTGCCCCTAGTGAAAGAGAGGGCGGAGCCAGAACGTAGCATTCTGTCCTGACCTAATGTCAACTTTTCCTCTCACTGGTGTAACTGAAGGTTCCCTCTTGTAAGCCCACGCCTACCTCCAATCGCTTCCTTTCTACCTATAAATCTGCCAGCAATTTGTCAAGAAGTTTTTAAACTCTTCTGCTGTCTTTACTTCCGCATATTGTAAGTTCTCCGCCCCCTCACCTTCCCGGTTTACAGCAGGTTGTTTGGACAGTACAAAAACATGGAACCGGATTTAGCTGCTCTGGATGTGGCATTGAATGGCTTTCACTAAACAGCATGGGGAAATGTAATTGGGCATTGGGCAAACTGAAATGTGAGTGACAATACTAGATATAAAGTATTGAAGGTTGAATAAAGACACATGTTCATCTAGTCCAGCCCTTTACCCACACCTAATGCCTATAACAGTTGATCTAGTTGAATTTGGCTTAAAGGATAGTCAGTGGAAATTATCAATATACTGTTAAATTGTTAGTTTGTGTAATGCCTTATTAGTTGTTCTACATATTGACTCCATACCCTTTGCTGTTCCCTGCTGACTGCTGTTGACATTAGTGAGCTGATATTTCAGATTCTTTTGGTCCTTCTTCTTCCCAGGATGCACCACATCCTTGGAATGTTCCTAACAGTAATATCTACTGATTGGCTGTTAGAAGATGCTCAGATCTCTACTGAGCAACTGAACTGGGTCAAGGGCAGAGCGCATAACAGGCTACTGGGTTCCTGCAACAGGAAATCAGTATTTCGGTTGCATTTATTTATACACAGACACAATGCTGAATGGGCAGATTAAGGTCATTGGATGAAAATTACTACTCTTTGTTTTCTAAAAAGCATATGTATTCCACTGAACTTCCCCTTTAAAAGGCACACATGGTTTTAGACAATTGATCAAAAGAAGAATCCTCTAATGTATGTAGGAAGGAGTGCAAAATTAGAACAGCAATTGAATTTGCCTCAATAAAGGGGTCCATACATGTGCTGATATCTGATCATACGATATAACAATGTATAATCGACAGATCGTGTATAGCCAATTTCCAGCCATTCCACAGATGAGGAAAACATTTTATCGGACCAATCCCCATTGGCCAGTCGGGATTGGTACGTGAATGGACGCTTAAGATATTTTAAGTATGTTAAATCTCCAAAAGATTGCTTTCAATCTGCCACAATCTTCCAAGAATGCTTCCCATTTGCCAAGTCTCCAAATATTGCTCCCACATATCAAAGGCTTTAAAAGTTTTATTGCAATCATCTGACCTGTCCCTAAAGCAGGCCTTACATGGGTCTATTTTGTGTTAAAATTGAAACATTTTTTGGCCTGCTTGGAAAAAAACTGTAGGAATTTCTTGCCTTGTGCTGCCTATCTTAAGCTGGCCATTCACATGCGATCCCACAGCATGTGTGCCGACAGATACCAATGTGATCTGTCGGCACACATGCTGTTGGAACAGCATACACGGATCCGACCGATCCCCATACCGGTATCGATCGGCTGTGCGGCGATACACCACACAATCATATCGGGTCCCTCTACTTCAAGTAAAGGGAGCCGATAACGGCGGTGGAAATTTTTCGGCATTCCCAATCAGAGTGCCAACTACGGTCGGACATCGGCACTCCGATCGGTTGGAAAAGCTCCTGCACACGAACGATAATTGGTAAATCCCAATGTTCCCGACGGGATTTACCTATTTTAGTTTCTATGTATGGCCACCATTACTTCTGCCCAGATCTTATTTTTTTAATATACTGCTCGATATTATTGAGCAGTCATCGAATAATTGGGAAACTGTCGTCAATATTTTGATCGATTTAAGCGAATTTGCAGATTGGGTCTGAATTTCTCTGCCCCACAATTTCACAAAGTATAGTTTTATCTGTTATAATATCCCAAAATATATTTCATCCTGTCACAATCTGTAATAATGTCCCAAAATATGACACTTGTCATCCTTCTGTGTTTGAAATGAACAGAAACCTGAAGAACAGTGAAATCCAGCTCCAGGTTTTTTGTACTGTCCCTGGAGCTGCTGCGCACAGTGATCGTTCACTTTCCCTGTTTAGAACTTCTAATTCATCCCATGGACATGAACGCTGACACAGGTTCTTTTACGTGACCTCTCCTGATATAAATCCTGCGCATGCGCTACCGGTTGCTGGGGGCTGTCTCGTTAGTTATAAATGTAAATCTAACAGCACGTGGCGGGGAGGAGCTTTGTAACAGTGTGTGCGGAAGTAAGGTGGGAATAGAGATTGAACACTCTATTAAACAAGTGTCAGGCAAAAGAGAAAGGGAAAGAAGGTAGGAGTGGGATATAGCGGTAAGGTAGTGAATAGATCTTTAACTGGGAAAGCCCCAAAGCGAGGAGCTGGAAGTATTACTGTGCAGCAAGTCCAGAAACATGGAGTCAGCTTAACTTATGTAAAGAATTTCATTTGTGACAGACCATTATGGTGGCAGGTGGACTGGAGAGGTAGAAGCATGTTGTGACTGACTGAAACATTTTTGGCAAATTGTGGAAAATCTTGCCACACTACTGAAGAACCAGTGGTAAGAACCTGGGTAATTTTATTGGTTCTGTTCTCTTTTGATAGGTGGTTAGATAGTGTTTGTACAATGTAGATTTTATATGCATTCAGTTAAAATGGGCATGTCCACCCCAACATGCTTCTATCACTAATAACTGACCCCGATCCCTCGCTGGCCGGTAGAGCCTCCTCTGCTGCTGAACATGTTATATATGTGCAGCAGAGTTGGGTTCTCCTGTGCAGCTTTGGGAAGAGAAATCAGTGATTTCTAAATGTCACTGCCAAGACTGATTCCAGACCTGGAAGCTGCAGAGGGAAATGCAAAGCGTGATCATGCTGTGTAAATATGGTAGAAGCAATCAGGGTCGGCGGCCTTGATATGGGCGACTTGTGCATCAGTGCCACAGCCCCTCTAGTTACGGTCTTCCAGATCAAATATATTTATCAGCACCACACCACATGCTAAGCCCCAACACAAATCTTGTACAGGGTGCTATTTATCCTAAGGCCATCCCTGGAAGCAATTTCGCTAAAGGTAAGTACAGTGAAGTTTGGGCCTGGAAGGCTTAACCTGGTATTAAAAGTGGTGGGGTAGATATGCCCTTTAAAGGGATAAGGGGATAACCTTAACGCAAACTGATTTTTATCCAGTTAACTAAATTTATTAAAAATTGGTGTTTTTGGCAGTCCTACCATGGTTGTTATATTTACTTGTAATTAGTGCTATGTTGGAGGTAACATATTGATTCTGTCTCTTCAGCTGCTGTATTCAAGTAACTGAGAAGAAAAGACACTATAAAAAAACAACTAGAGGCAGCATTTGGCAGGTTTTTGTGAGGAATGGGTATGATAACTTTATGAATATACGATTCTTCTCAATGCACTGATCTTCATGCCGGTACCATGTTTCGTTGCTCTTTAAGAGCCTATTGCATAATTCTGCTACAGTTTATTTCTGACATTAGATGGTCCATTTTGATTGCCCACACATATATAGGTAGATATCGAATTGCACATCTCTCTACTAGTACTTACACAGAACTCTAGACGTTCGAGTATTCCATTATCCGTGTTATTGCATCCATTTATTAAACAGCCAAATGTCTAGTAAACCCCAAGTAACCTGAATAACTTTAGCTTACGGTATTATGTGTGGTTTTCATTTCACATTGACTGATTTGTTTAATTTTTATTAGATTGGTTACACATGAGCAGATCCCAGGCAATTTTTCTACCAACTGATCATGTCATTGATATAATATTGTAATTTGTCATCCATCAGTGCAAAATAATATACTGATTTTTTATTTAACAATATGTTAACCAAATATAGTTAAGATAGAAATATGCAAACAATCATAATTTACTAGCACATCTGAACTGTAGGCAAGGGGTAGAAAATTTTCCTTAGTATTCCCATACAATTTAATTGAATTTCTGATCAGGATCAATTAGATGCCTTAATGTTTACTTTTCTTATGCTTCTACCTTCAAATATACCCAGTATTGGGAACTTTGAGTAATTTTATATTTATCATCTAGTAGTTTATAAACAACCATTTATTTGCACATGTATGTGTTACAATGTTTATAAGTGCCACTTGGGGTTGGAAGTTGCCAACCCCAAGTAGGATAAGGAATTATTCTACATGTATTTTTCTATCTCTGCCTCACAGTGGCTCTGTGTAGTTGGGGTACACCTAATTCTGATAAAGGATTATCCTGTTAAGTCTGGTGGGATTGTCCTATTTTTGGCTGCATATAAGGCAGGAAAATGGTGGATATCAGATGTTGGTCACCTGAGCAATCTCAATTTTTATGATTTCCTGTTATGCTAATATCTGTATCTTTCACTTATTGGTGTAATTTAGTATATGGATGCTGGCTAGATTAATCTAAGGGCTAGGCCTCACCATGCACTTTAAAGCACAATACGATTGCGCTATTAAAAGCACACGATAGTGTTGGGCTGTGGTGTCTGCTGCGCTGCGAAACATCAGAGTGCATGCGATCACCAATAAGGGCAAATTGCGGACACCAACTCGAGATAATGTGTGCGATTGCCCAATCTCGCGCGTTGTAGCGTGGCCTCAGCCTAACTGAGGAAGATGTGTAGTTCAATTAAGATGTTATCCTCCATCTGAAATGGTATTGAACTTAACACTGGTGTGCAGTGGCATAAGCAAACCTGAAAAATAAAATGAACAGTATCCTAATTCAATATTCTTTCTTATATAGGATCCAGATTTCTGGCTGTTACTAGGTGTTACACACTTTGTATTACAAATAATCTATTGCTCTTATTGTTATAAAACGAGATGACTTCGATAAATGATGACGAGAGAACACCCCTTCTTAGAGGCTCTCAAGATGGGTAAGATGCACAGGAAGTCTTGCATAACACTTGAATATCTAATTATTTCTTTTCTGGAGCATATCTGCAATGTGAATTTTCATTTTCTGAATCTTATTTTTCAGTTCACTTCAAAGTTATTGTGTGCAGTAGAGGTTAGAGGATGGAGACCTAAGGCTGGGTACACACGGGAAATTATTTGTCCCGACCGAGCGTTGCTACTAGAGACTGCTTGAGACAAATGACTGTCTGTCGTGGCAATGGTGGCCACTAGTGACAGTTCAGGTGACCAATCATGCGGTCCCATAGGGACCGCCCCGCACACACGCAAGATACACGGCAGGCAGAAAATATCTTACGTGTTTACCCAGCCTTAGATTCATACACATGTGCGAGTGCCGAACCGCGACGCATGATGAGTATGAACGGCCGTTTTGGGCAGTAATCGGCCTGGTATGGGCACTAATCGGCCAAATCGGCTGCTCTTTCGGGGATCGTTGCCTGATCTGCCGGGGCGGATCTCCGAACGAGTGGCCGTTTCAGCCGATAAAGTGCCCATACACGGGCGATTATCGACTAAAATGGCTTGGCACACAACGTGAGTCGCGGGTCGGCACCCGCGGTCACACGTGTGTACAAGACTTTAGAGTAAGATTGTCTTTAAGAAAGCCAAATACTTTCCCAACAGCAAGTGACTTAAAGCTCTAATGGGCTTACCATTAAGATGTATCATTTAACTGCAGTTACAAAAGATATGATGACATCTGATTTCTTGATGTTAGATTGAGAACACAGGGAAAATGATGGACCTTTTATATATAACCCAATGTTTTCTCAACCTTTTTTTCTGTGGGAACCCTTAAAACTATTTTCGTGTCTCGGGGAACCCTACATAAAATTATAGTTATGTATTAATATTTATCTTTTTCTTTCTCAGTCATCAAATAATCAAAATACATAATTTATATAAATATAAATGATAGATCTATAAAAATCTCTATTGAAAAGAATGCACTCAAATTCATTGCAGGGTTGGGACCCTTACATAAAAACTTTACTTTTTATTTATCTCTCAGACATTAACACACCAAACACATAATTTATACAGAACATTGTAAATATAGAAAAATAAATCTTTATTCATTACAATGGTGGATCCATACAGTTTCTGTCAATCTCTTGGGACCCCCATGCAACCTCTCTGGGACCCCTAGGGATCCCGGACCCCTGGTTGAGAAACACGGATATAACCCAACAAAGTCACTGGGCCATTGCTGAACCTGTGGTTGAGGGATAAAAAGGACTTGACACAGATGTATCTCTGGTTGCAAAAACGGTTGCAAAAACTTAGCAAAGGAAGGCAAGTGGTGCATCATTTTAACCAGTAGTTTATGGGCTAAATAAATTGCAATATTGTCCCTTTTAAACACCCTCCACTTGCCATAGGGAAACAAGTTGTTCCTGTAACGACGATCATAGCTTAGATTTGTAAAAATCAGTAGTGTAGTTTGAATATAACCATACCTGTTAAGGAAAATTACTAACTACAAAAAAAGTTCTCTTTTGCCCATTGTGTGCCTAGTTTCTACTAGTTCTTTTCAGTGGAAAATGGCATATGGGCATTTTATAAAATTGGTGTTAAGTACCATAGTATACAATGTTTTCAGAATCGTAGTAACTGTTGTCGTACTAAGCAATTAAATCTGAGGTTAATCATCATTAAAGGGACACTAACTGAATATGTTAAGTAGCTATCAGGGGATTATTATTTACATGGAGTTAGGATAGCCTATTATTATCTCCCTGTGTGCAATAGAACTAAACTGGACAGTTTTAAACTTACCTGCGAGTGCTGTAGTTGCTACTTTTAGCTGCTCGTGTTGCTATGTTGCTTTCTACCTTTTTGTTCTGTTTTTTTACTTTTGTGCTTAGATATTGTTTTTGTAGGTTAAAGCCACGCTGCATTGCACCGGAATTGTGTGCACGTTTCTGGCGCATGCTTGTGATCCGCTTACCTTGCTTTATTGGAGCGCATGCGATTACAAATTGATTGGTCTATTATTTTTTTGATTTATTATTTGATTTGTGGAGTTGTTTTCTTTTTCAGGGAGTTTGTTGGAAAAAAAGATGGTGGTCCATAAGAGTGATGTATCTGACTATGTTTCTTAGTAGTGGGGTGAGTTCAATAGCCATATAAAACCTCCAATAGCAGCATACATAATGTGGTATAATAATTTGGGTTATTGTCCAGTTATTCACTTTAAATTATGAGAGAGAAAGAACAAAGTACCCCCTCGCAGTTTTATCACATCACCCAGTGACATCCAGAGGGGATAGTAAGGTTAAAAATTCGCTAAATTTTATTAGATAAGAATTGCATTGGATGATATAGTAATCAAACCATCCGACAAAGGGGGAACACTTGTTTTGTGGCCAATTGAGATGTACAAATTGAACTATCTGATAAGACAACCTACCAAAAATTACCATCCAACCCAATGAACACTTTCCTGAAAGAATACAACACCCTTATTATGGAAGCTAGGGAGCTAATGTGATAGACAGGAATACCAGTTTCTTACTACACAAAAACACCAAGCACCTCTACCCTGTATTTTTTGCCTAAAATACACAAAAATAAAAATATACCTCCAGGCAGACCCATAATGTCCAGCAATAACAACTTAAAGGGTCTCCACTCATAATTTCAAGGTTTAGGCATCCAGTTCTATTGAAGAACGGGAGGTAAGGAGCTGTGCCTTACCTTCCGTTCTTCAATAGAACATACAGGAGACTGGTGAGAAGTTAAGAAACTACACGCTCGCTCCCCCGGCGCGTAGTCTGACAGGTCCCGACGGACCTTGTCTTCTATGCGCATGCGCGATCTATGCGCATAGAAGACAAGGTCCGTCGGGACCTGTCAGACTAAGAGCCGGGGAGCGAGCGAGCGGGTAAGTTTTCTTAACTTCTACCAGTCTCCTGTATGTTCTATTGAAGAACGGAAGGTAAGGCACAGCTCCTTTACCTCCCGTTCTTCAATGAACTGGATGCCTAAACCTTGAAATTATGAGTGGAGATACCCTTTAACAGAAAGAGCAAGCACATTTTTGGACTGTAAACTGCGTAATTATGTAACCAATCTAAATTCATATACCAGAGACACTATGGACATACTATCTAAAATTGAGTCTCTACCAATAAATGACAATATGATTATGGTAACAGCAGACATCGAATCGTTAAACACATCCATCCAACATAAGGATGTTATAGACACAGTAAGGTATTTCCTGGACAAAGACATGATAACAAACCACAGAAACATTTCTACTTGACACTGCTCCAATTCATATTATTGCATAACTACTTCCTGTTTAACAACGCATACTATATACAAACTAGAGGTAAAGCAATGGGTACTCGCTGTGCGCCCACATATGCCAACCTAACTTAGGTTGGTGGGAGGAGGTGGTTGTATTTGGTGAAAAAATTAAATATGTAAAAATCACCAAAACATTAAACTTACTACACATTATGACCTATCAAGGTCAATTTCCTAATATAACTATCGGGAAGAAAGATGGAATACTTTAATCTGATTTTACAGAAGAGACGGCTACACAAAGTACCCTTCATAACAAAAGCTTCCATCATCCCAATGTTAAAAATCAATACCAGTCGTGGAATTTTTGCGAACTGTACAGATCGCAACGTTTTCAAGGTCAGAGCAGGAGAGATGAAAGACCGATTTAGGGATAGAGGCTATTCCAATAATCAGATTGAAAAAGCATACAAAAGGGCTCTAAAACCTGAACGAGAATGCTTACTTAAGCCTAAATACAGAAAAAGGACAATGACAGCCAGATACGATTTATTACTCGTTCAATCAAGACTACAAACAAACTGAGAGCACCATTATGCTAAACTGGAAGATCTTAACCAGTGACGGTTGATATCTCACAAAATTCCAGCAAGACCTACTTTTATTTACAAACGGGCACCAACCCTCTAGAGACAAATTACACAGTCATTTTGTCCACAAAAAAGTAGACACCTTTCTTTCCACCAAAGGGTTCTACAATTGTGGACATTGCTGTGTCTGTGGAATAGCTCACCAAACCGATCACATAGTTGATCGCTTTGGAGAAAACACATGTTTAGGACATACACATACAGCTCCACTGATCGGTCATATATGCCATCATATGTCCATATGGAAAGCCATATGTTGGCATGACAACAAGGAAAGCCAAGGACCGCATAGTCGAACGCATGTCAAACATTAGGACAGGACTTATGAGAAATTAAAAATGGATAAATTGACGACTGTGGCAGCCACTTTCTGAGCAAACATAATGCATCCACACAAGGAATGAAATGGCTATCCTTGAAAAAGTAACCTTAGCATGAGGGGCGGCGAATAGAAAAAATGAATGTAGAGATAATGATTAAATACATTGGCACTATCTGGCCTCAATAAAAAATACAGTACAATGCATTTTTGTAACGACTACAGATATATTAAAACAATGATGCAGTTTGACATGGATGTTATTCACATGTAACCCAGACATTGCCTTTTATATAGGAGCCTTATGTGTATACTTACCTAGCCCTCATTATATCGACAATCACTACTTGTCTCCCATGTCTCCGCCCCCCCTCAAACCTCCCTTTCCCTCCCTCCCTTACTCATCACTAAAGCATAATAATATTGTTAGATTCTTAACTATCATGCTAAACTTAATACTACTTACAACTTATAAATTGTGCTCTGCATATAGCTTTTGAGAAATATGCGGTGAAGTCCTCAATAACCATATATACTATCGAGGATACAATATCAAGATGGAAATGAATGACAATGCCATAATCTGGCATTGGATCATGGTGCCTCCTTGACATTGTTCTAAAGGAGGGGGTTGTCTGGCCGACCAATCATTGGCCGATTCATTTTATTTTAGGACCCATATGGGGAGCATGATCTTCCTTATAACACAAGGAGCAGATCCCCACAATCAGTAAGATTGTTAGAACTGGGAAGTATGATTCCCTTCTCAGTGTTAGGAGAGATGTCAGTTACACCCTCCTGATTTCTTCAATTTTGGATACCCTTCCTCCAAAACATTGACAACAAGAGTGCTATTTCCACATAATAGGCGACCTCAATAAAAAGGCGCCAACATCGGCGGATTACACCTATGATTAAGTCCATGCGGGTTGAACGAAAACATGTCAGGGGACGCACTGTGTTAATGTTCTGTTTTTTTAATTCTTAGCAAGGCTAGCAAATGTGACTTAAAACCTGATTCTCCTCATGAAGTGAATGAGGAGGACGTAATGCAGGTTTTTCAGCTCGCTACAGCGCAGCCATGCTAAATCTTTTAATTCAGTTTGAACCAAACCATATTGATACCAATTGGCAGTTGTACAGAGTACATAGGAAGTGCTGCCTTACGTGGGGAGGTTCTCCCACCTTTTCTGGGTTCCTTTCGGATCAATATCACGTTTATCTGTGTGCCCACTTTCCCTCTGTATCTAATTTTGGGTTATGGTTCACTGTGATTTTATTATTGTACAGGTGTGGATTTTCTTTTTATGCGTATCTAATAAAATTTAGCATATTTTTAACCTTACTATCCCTTGGATGTGCTGGGGGATGTCATAAAACTGCAAGGGGGTACTTTGTTCTTCTCTCTCGTAACTGTGTATTTTTTACCCCATTATCCATCCCCACACACTTTGTGTAGAATTGTGCATCACATTTTTTCTCCTTTTTCAAATTGTCCAGTGATTGGTAAATATAGGGGTAGATGGTGAGGTGCACAGAATTTTAGTGTCACTGACCATACAAGAATTGTAGTTTCAGTAAATTTGGTTGGTGAGTGTGATTACCCTTTTAAAGGGCATCTATAATGGGAAATTCACTTTTTTTCCCCTTTCTTCCAGAGTTCTATAATTTCCCCCCAACCCCAGAGTGTTTTCACTTTGTTCAGTTTCCCTCTCGTCCTGAGATACACAAGTTAGAATACTGCATTCCTCTACTCTACTTGTAATGTCAATCAAATCTGTGACGTGATCTTCCCTGTTCCCTCCTCCCTGCTCTTACAACAGAGATTGAGCATTAGCAGGGGAGAGAGGTGCTTATGCAGAGATAAGGCTGCACTTGACCCCCCTTCTTGATCGTTTCACTGATTGATGATGGGTCAAAAGAGAGAGATCGTTTTTAGCAGTACACGAGAGATCCGTGTCTCCAGGACAGCTTGCTTCTATTGGCCTGTGTGGGGGTGTGTTTTTCAGGATGTTGAACTTTTAACTCCTACTGCACATGAAAGCCTGTCGGTTAGCCGGGAGTTGAGACATGGAGGAGTTAAAAGAGACAAATTAGTACACAGTCATTTTGTCCACAAAAAAGTAGACACCTTTCTTTCCACCAAAGGGTTCTACAATTGTGGACATTGCTGTGTCTGTGGAATAGCTCACCAAACCGATCACATAGTTGATCGCTTTGGGAGAAAACACATGTTTAGGACATACACAAACTGCTCCACTGAATCGGTCATATATGCCATCATATGTCCATGTGGAAAGCCATATGTTGGCATGACAACAAGGAAAGCCAAGGACCGCATAGTCGAACGCATGTCAAACATTAGGACAGCGACTTATGAGAAATTAAAAATGGATAAATTGACGACTGTGGCAGCCACTTTCTGAGCAAACATAATGCATCCACACAAGGAATGAAATGGCTTATCCTTGAAAAAGTAACCTTAGACATGAGGGGCGGCGATAGAAAAAATGAATTGTTAAATACATTGGCACTATCTGGCCTCAATGAAAAAATACAGTACAATGCATTTTTGTAACGACTACAGATATATTAAAACAATGATGCAGTTTGACATGGATGTTAATTCACATGTAACCCAGACATTGCCTTTTATATAGGAGCCTTATGTGTATACTTACCTAGCCCTCATTATATCGACAATCCACTACTCTGTCTCCCATGTCTCCGCCCCCCCTCAAACCTCCCTTTCCCTCCCCCTCCCTTACTCATCACTAAAGCATAATAATATTGTATGTATTCTATAACTATCATGCTACAACTTAAATTGTGCTCTGCATATAGCTTTTGAGAAATATTGCGGTGAAAGTCCTCAATAACCATATATACTATCTGAGATACAATATCAAGATGGAAATGAATGACAATGCCATAATCTGGCATTGGATCATGGTGCCTGCCTTGACATTGTTCTAAATGGAGGGGTTTGTCTGGCCGACCAATCTCATTGGCCGATTCATTTTATTTTATGGACCCTCATATGGGGAGCATGATCTTCCTTATAACACAAGGAGCAGATCCCCACAATCAGTAAGATTGTTAGAACTGGGAAGTATGATTCCCTTCCTCAGTGTTAGGAGTAGATGTCAGTTACATCCCTCCTGATTTCTTCAATTTTGGATACCCTTTTCCTCCAAAACATTGACCAACAAGATTGCTATTTCCACATAATAGGCGACCTCAATAAAAGGCGCCAACATCCGGCGGCATTACACCTATGATTAAGTCCATGCGGTTGAACGAAACATGTCAGGGGACGCACTGTGTTAATGTTCTGTTTTTTTAATTCTTAGCAAGGCTAGCAAATGTGACTTAAAACCTGATTCTCCTCATGAAGTGAATGAGGAGGACGTAATGCAGGTTTTTCAGCTCGCTACAGCGCAGCCTATGCTATAATCTTTTTAATTCAGTTTGAACCAAACCATATTGATACCAATTGGCAGTTGTACAGAGTACATAGGAAGTGCTGCCTTACGTGGGGAGGCTTCTCCCACCTATTTTCTGGGTTCCTTTCGGATCAATATACCCGTTTATCTGTGTGCCCACTTTTCCCTCTGTATCTAATTTTGGGTTATGGTTCAGCTGTGATTTTATTATATGTACAGTGTGTGATTTTCTTTTTATTGCGTATCTAATAAAATTTAGCATATTTTTAACCTTACTATCCCTCTGGATGTCGCTGGGGGATGTCATAAAACTGCAAGGGGGTACTTTGTTCTTTCTCTCTCGTAACTTAGTGTATCTTTTTACCCCCATTATCCATCCCCACACACTTTGTGTAGAATTGTGCATCACATTTTTTCTCCTTTTTCAAATTGTCCAGTGATTGTTAAATATAGGGGTAGATGGTGAGGCTGCACAGAACTTTTAGTGTCACTGACCATACAAGAATTGTAGTTTCAGTAAATTTGGTTGAGTGAGTGTATTACCCTTTTAAAGGGCATCTATAGTGGGAAAATTCACTTTTTTCCCCCTTTCTTTCCATGAGTTCTATAATTTCCCCCCAACCCCAGAGTGTTTTCACTTTGTTCAGTTTCCCTCTCTGTCCTGAGATACACAAGTTAGAATACATGCATTCCTCTACTCCTACTTGTAATGTCAATCAAATCTGTGACGTGATCCTCTTCCCTCCTCCCTGCTCTTACAAACAGAGATCTGAGCATTAGCAGGGGGAGAGAGGTAGCTTTGACTGCAGAGATAAGGCTGCACTTGACCCCCCTTCTTGATCGCTTTCACGATGGATGATGGGTCACACAAGAGAGAGATCGTATTTATCAGTACACTGAGAGATCCGTGTCTCCAGGACAGCTTGCTTTCTATTGGCCTTGTGTGGGTGTGTTTTTCAGGATGTTGAACTTTTAACTCCTACTGCACATGATAAGCCTGTCGGTTAGCCGGAGTTGAGACATGGAGGAGTTAACAGAGGGGAGGGGGAAGGGGGGAGTGCTGCAGAGAGATCTGACACCATGGAAAAACAGAGTCACTGACAGAGATAGGATAAAGGCCGCACAGAGTACATGAATTTAAAGGGTATCTATACTTCCAAAAATCAAATTTTTAAAAAACATACCTTTTATATAGTGTAATGGTCCACTACTCCAACACATTTTTCAGATTTTAAATCCGAGCTGTAGATTATCAGAAATCTTCATTTTAAATAATAGCATGTACAGGGAAAGACCTGTCACTCTAACCAGGTATGCTAATTTGTGTCCCTCCAGTGACCTCTGACTAGGATCTCCCAAAACATGTCATAACATTTATTAATACAACCCCAAATATAATGAGCTGATTAATTATATTGGTCTCCTGTCTATCTGTCTGTCTGATCTATCTATATATCTGTCTGTCTGTCTGATCTATCTATATAACTGTCTATCTATCGCCCTGTCTGTCTATTATATATCTATATATTGATCTTTCCATTATATATATATCTATCTGTCTGTGTCTATCTATCTATTTATCTGTCTGTGTCTATCTGTCTGTGTCTATTTATCTGTCTGTGTCTATCTATTTATCTTTCTAGTCTGTCTGTCTGTCTTGTCTGTCTGTCTGTCTATCTGTCTGTCTGTCTCTGTCTATCTGTCTGTGTGTTTGTGTGTCTGTCTGTCTATGTTTCTGTGTGTGTCTGTCTGTCTGTCTATGTGTCTTCTGTCTGTTCTGTGTGGTGTCTGTCTGTGTGTGTGTCTGTCTGTGTGTGTCTGTTGTGTGTGTGTGTGTCTGTCTGTCTGTGTGTCTGTCTGTCTGTGTGTGTGTCTGTCTGTGTGTGTGTCTGTCTGTTCTATGTGTCTGTCTGTGTGTGTGTCTGTCTGTGTGTGTGTCTGTCTGTGTGTGTGTCTGTCTGTGTGTGTGTCTGTCTGTGTGTGTGTCTGTGTGTGTGTGTCTGTCTGGTGTGGTCTGTCTGTGTGTGTGTCTGTCTGTGTGTGTGTGTGTGTCTGTCTGTCGTGTCTGTCTCTGTGTGTCGTGTCTGTGTCTGTCTGTCTTCTATGTCTGTCTGTGTGTCTATCTATGTGTCTCTGTCTGTCTGTCTGTCTGTGTCTGTCTGTCTATCTGTCTGTGTCTGTCTATGTGTCTGTCTCTATCTATCTGTCTGTGTCTGTCTGTCTATCTGTTCTGTGGTCTCTGTCGTTGTGTCTGTCTATCTATCTTCTGGGTCTGTCTGTCTATCTGTCTGTGTCTTCCGATGTGTCCTGTCTATCTATCTGTCTGTGTCTGTCTATCTGTCTGTGTCTGCGCTCCAATTGCGAATCACTGGGCAATCACAATCGCGAGCACACACGAACACGCGCACAAACATGAGCGTTTGTGCATGAGGGTGTTACATTGTGGCCTCAGCCTTATTGCAAATTGTTTGAATGTATATCCATTTTTTTCAGGGTTTTCTATTGTAATGACGTCAATTTGGCCATATCTTCAAAAGGTTGGTTCCATTTCATCTGTTTATCTGTTTTGTTTAAAATTCTGCCTTCTCAAAGACTTGCCGTACAACTCATCATGTAGTATTACATTGCACATTTGACATTTGTCTACTATGTTGTAGATCAAATGTTACAGGCAGACTTATATTAATCTTAAAGTAAAATGCAACTTCCTTTAAATTGAATACAGATTAAAAGGACAGATTTTATACCCTTCATCATATAGATAATGGGTCCCACCCCAGCAACCACTGTAAATGACATAGAAACAATGTCAGGAGTGACCATCAATTTTCTCCACCTACTTTCTATCACTCCTCCTTCCCGTAGAACTGGCTTTTAAATATGGATTGTTAGAGAATTCACCTTGGGACCAATTCTGTCAAAACAGAATTTCTGCTTCTAAAAGGCCTGATTGAAAGCAATGGCCAAAATACAAAAGCCAGTAAGCTGTCATTGTTGATAAAAGGGGACAGTACAATATAAATTTGTGTAGGTATACAAACCTTTGAATAGAACCATATCATTATTTTAAGTTTTTTAATGTTCAATTAAAAATTGAGTATTGTTTCAATCTAAATATTACAAAAAATAACCTGTTTTATTATTTTATTTATAGTAATTACCTTGCAGGCTGCAGGGCATTATCTTATAATAATAATAATATATATATATATTTTTTTTCACTTTATTCATTTTTGTAGATAGATGCAAGTGCAGATGCAACTTTCCTTGGCTGGGTTATTGCTTCTTTCAGCCTGGGTCAGATGATAGCTTCTCCTCTGTTTGGTTTATGGTCCAACCACAGGCCAAGAAGAGAGCCTCTTGTTGTTTCCATTACCATTTTGGTGGCAGCAAGCTTATTCTACGCATATATACATATGCCTGCTTCACACAACAAGTACTACATGCTTCTTGCTCGGACACTTGTAGGCTTTGGATCAGGTTTGTGTCTGTATAAAACAAATAATTTTATTTAGTTTTCTATAGCATCATACAAATAGTTTGTTGGGTTTTTTTTGAATTGCAGGAAATGTTGCTGTAGTTCGATCTTATGTTGCAGGTGCAACATCACTTTCAGAACGGAATGGGGCAATGGCGAATATAAGTGCATTCCAAGCTATAGGCTTCATAATGGGCCCAGGTAAGACTGATGATAGTAGAGAGCTTTTAAAAGCATAGTTAGAATTTTCGAGGCATACTTACACCCGAAATCTAGGCAGTGCACGGTTTGTTCAATCTAAACTCAGTTGGTTAGTGATTCTTTGTCTCCCTTTTCAGCTTTTCAAGCCTGTTTTACTATTATTGGAGAAAATGGGGTGACCATCGATGCAATTAACTTACAGCTCAACATGTATACAGCTCCAGCCCTCATGGGAGCTGTACTTGGAATTGTAAATATTGCACTGATATTTGCCATATTTAGGTAAAACGAAACCTATTTGTTTTATATGTTATATATTCCCAAAGTTTGTTCTCAAATCCAGCAGATTCATATAAATGTAGGTTAGTAAAAGGTGGTAAATACAATTTTTATGTCCCTGTAGAATGTAGTTTACAGTTCTGCAGTCCATAGCTGCTGACTATAATAGAATTCCCAGCATTTTTTGGTTTCTTTTGCTTAACTAGCAGTGTGCTGGGTCAATAAAGGACACTGAGCAGCCTCAGAATAAAGGGACAATAAATAGAACAATTATCTTAAAATTATACTTTTGTTTATAGATCATATAGCCCTGTTTTCTAGAGCTTGCATTTTAACAGACACTGCAGACCCCACATTTTTCTTGCATAGGAGGAAAGTGGTTAGGTCCATCAAGTTTCCCTGTGCAAGGCAGGAATTTGCATAAAGGTTCCCACCTCCCAGGCTAGAACAATATTGTTCTGAGACACATGTTGTGGGTGGGACTTAAAACACCATTAAATCAATATGAGCCTGAACAATATTTTTAAATTAGTTTTATCAGCACAGATCTGCTGTCTGGGATGGTGAAATGCCAAAAGGGGACTGCAATTCTACTTGTACAAATTACTTTTTCCAGACAAATTAAAACACTCGAGTTTTGCAACTATCTCCTGAGACTTAAACATAAATGTTTTTCCTAGTGGAATCCTAGCAATTTAACCTGGTAATTACAAACAAACTGCTGCCAAAATGATATTTAAAATTTTATTCAGGTTGCAAATTAGTAGAATAATACATTTTTAAAACCATTTTTGTTAGTCTTGCAACCTTATTCGCTAAATCCTAATTAAGGGAAAATGTTTTTGTTCTGAATATTGACTTCTTGAATAATTATAGGACAACACACTTTTTTTGTGGTTACCACCTTTCTGGGGGGGAAAAAAGAATTGTGAGAAATGCCATATGTACCATTGTAGCATCCTAAATTATTTTTCTTTTCAGGGAGCATAGGGTGGATGATCTGGAAAGATGCATTTTAAGTGTTAACAGTGAATCTGCAGGTAACATGTTAACTGGCTTCTAAAATGTTTCACTTTCTTTTATAGAAATTTGAAGTTCTTTACTTTAATATATCCACAGATTAGCATTCTTATGTTTGCCGCTATTGCCAATATTAAATACACTAAGCTAAGTTTGTTTTGCTAGTTTTACATAGCAGTCACTCCTTTATTCAAATCTCTGCATCACAAAAAAGTTGCGTTCACTGCCCTCTTACACCTCTGCCACATACACAATTTCCACATACTTCAATTTGTGAAGGTTTGGCAATGGTGGTTAGCAAGCCAGCATGCATCTCATTTACAATAATCTGTTTGACTTCTAATCATATAAGAAATCTAGTAGCACTGTCTGTAATGTCATTGTATATAGATATGTTGTTTTTTCTATTTGTTTTATGGCTTGAATCAAAAGACAATACATTTTTACAGGGAGTGTTTCTATACCTATATAGACATTTTACTTGTTGCTTAAATTTAGGAAGGATGTTTGTCTGAAAGTATTTTTACATTTTCTTGGCATATCTGGTGCCTGAGCAGGAGAGCAGGAGGCACGCTGAAGGCGGAGAGTGGGCAGATGCAGGGTTAGTGGGCATTTCTGGGGAGGGGGATAGGGCTGCCATGGCAGTTCCTAGGACAAGATATCAGCCCTGACTACAGGACTCGGGATTTTGTCCCTACATTCAGGACAATACGTCCAAATAGGGATGCCTGGCAACCCTGCTGTACAGATTTCTGTTCCTGTTTCAAGCATTAAGGCTGAGGCCACATTATGCCAGACTGCAAATGCCTGGTGCACGTGCTTTTTAAGCACTTAACTAATGGTTTGCAACGCGATCTGCGCAATAGTGCGCAACCGGATTGCATGCATTTCTAAAATAAAGCACAGCACATGCACTGTGGTCACCCACATTAACATGCACCGTGTTCCAATTCTCATCACACGAGAAATCAAGCTGGTGAGGCCTAAGTTTAAAGTGAGCAGGCTTCTCCCTTGGGGCAGAGGGTCCGGTAATGTGGCTTAAACTACTGTAAGCAGGAAATGTAAACATTTACTGCAATATGATTTCTCACAGGCTGCAGTCAGAGATGTGATCCAGGGCTCATTTTAAAAGAAATTATTTTATTTAACCCTAATTTGGTAAAAGACCACAGTTGCACTTTAACTGGATTAGCTTTTCAATAAAAAAAAATACTGAGATTGTGCAGGTTAGAAGTATGTGGTTGTTATCTGCCCGATACAGGAAGTACTTGAATTGGAATGGGGCACAATCTGCCCCATTAGATCTGTGCACCAGTCTGATCTCTGATATAATGCTTCCTTGTTTATTGGCTATGTTAATGGTGACAGGCTTTCAAAGGGGAGGTGCAGTGGGATATATTCTTATAAAAAACCACTCAGCTACCTAGTTAAGAGGTTTCTGTAAGAATATATCCCACTGCAACTCCCCTTTGAAAGCCTGTCGCCATTAACAATCAAGGATTTCAATAATTTGAGTATAAAAACGTATACCAGGCACAGACCTAAATTGTAATCTATTCCTTCAATCAGCACCAAAGTTACTTCTCCCTCCTGTGAGTTTGACTGTTTGTGTCTATAGTGACTCTATGTTCAGTGCAAATTAATAAAGAAACAATCTGTGATTAACTCTCCAATTGCTGTATACCTAATACAAACTTGGTAACAATATAAGATATCATGTGGTTTGTAAAGATGTACAAGGTGTTTACGTGTTTTAAAAATAAACATTCAAAGTGCTATATGTTTAAAAAATTATTTGTTTTGTTTTTTCAGGTACTAATGAGGAACAAGACCTTGACCAATCTGTTGATTATGTTGCAGTGGTCTCTTCTAATGTTGTTTTCTTTGTGGTCCTGTTTGTGTTTGCCGTTTTTGAAACGTAAGTACAATGCTATGCTATTTTTTTTTTTTTTTTGATGCATTCTACTTTTGCGTGTGTGCTTTTTCCCTTTTGTATATATCTTTATACAAAATATGAAACAATAGGGAATCCAACTACACTAAAGCTTTAAAATGAATCTAGCTTACTTGCACATGTTGGAGGTCCGGGTGTATAAACCCTAAACCCTTCACTTAATAGAACTTTAAATAGCAAATGGTTTACAATTCTCACTCACTGCTTCCTCAGGGTGGTCCGGGTGCCACCTGCCCCGGACCCTTGCCTGGTCTGTACAATACAGCAAACAAGAGAAGAGCCTTCACTGTGCACACCAGTATAATGTATTGGCCTCAATCCAGAGCAGAAAAAATACAAATAAAATGTACTGCTTTTAATAAGGACAAATATCTACATTCATGTCTTATGCATTTCAAGCTAGACAGCTCTTACTCATAGGCCTATATCGTTAATAAACTATAAATGTTACCAAGTACTTATTAAAGGAGAACTAAACTTCTTTTTTTAAATCCTAATATGAAAGCATTTCTCCCAAGAACACACTGTAAGATTATTTTCTAGTAAGTTGCATTTAGTACATGTAAGTAATAAATTCTGTAACTAAGAAGGCTTCCATGTTGTTGCCAGTACAACTCATAGCCTTCAAAAAAAACACCCCCCCTGATCCTATGCACAGAGGATTTTCTATATAGATGTCTCCACACCAATATGGAAGTCTCTTATAAGAGACTTGTTATCCTGCCGTTTATTTACCAGCCAGTGTGAATTGCATACAGCTTTCCTAATTTAAAAAAAAATATATATATATATACAGAGTACATAAGTCTGCAGGTTAAACCCCCCACTGAATTAACTACTGAAATGTTAATATTCTTTTTCTTCCATCCATGTTAGCTAAGAAATACTCTACAACAATTACTTTTCTTTTTTGCATTAAAAGAAAAATATTTTAGAATTGTTAGGGACAGTAGCATTAAATGTGTGAAAAACACAAAAAACTGTAATCTCTGTTGTGACACGGAGAGGGAAGATCACTGTGCTGTTATATATTTGGCTCTCAGCTTCTAGGAAACAAGGCTGCAACTTCCTTGTTTTAATCTGTTAAGGGGTATGTCAACTCCCCCCCACACTTTTGATATTCTGCTAACTGCCCCCCAAAACTAACCCTTTTAAAAAAGCACTACAGTATAACAGAGTATCTGTGTACACTTAGCTGGGTTTCATCTATCTTATGGGGGATTATCGGAACGGATCCCTAGTACCATTTATGAATCGCCCAGCAACAAAATTAAGGGAGAGGGTGACACACGGATTGATGTATGTTTGTAAATTGCACTGTCTATTGGACAAAGTTGTCTGGAAATATGTAATATATTGCATATGCATAACTTTGGTTTAAAGCTCTATAAAGTGAATGTAAATCTGTATCTGAATATGGTTTATAGGAATTCTTTTAGTTCTGTTTAAAAAACAAACAAACTGATAATCCTCTCTTTTACCTCTACATATCTTGTTTGGCTGATAAGGTGGACATGATCTTTATAGATAAAGAAAATTTGTGTTTTTGTGTTGCCGACCTACATTGGACAAATGACACATCGGACATGTCAGTAAATTACAGCCGATATGCGGTATCCTATGGACCACGAACAGCCACAGTGACTGACGCAATTTCTTTATGGCCAACAGGTCAATAGAGGTGAAAGGGCTGCCATCTTGAAAAATTCTGCCGTGTGCATATTTTCATTTATAGTTTGGGCTGTGCATTGTTTGCCTCAAATAACATTTTTATTTGATCCTTATATCCTTAATAAAGGATTTGTCCCATTTATTCCCAGAATCTCCAACTCCTTTAACAATGGATATGTATGCATGGACCAGGAGTCAGGCTGTTTTTTACAATGGAATTATACTGGCTTCTGTTGGAATTGAATCTGTTATAGTGTTTATAGCAGTCAAAGTAATTTCTAAAAAGTAAGTATACAGTGTCTGGGGCTTCTCAGAGTTTTTGAGACCATAGCACACTTTTTCTCATGGCATACCTATGTTTTTAATGATGGATTCAAAGTTGTAATTACCAAGATTTTTCAGGGTAGATTGTTATTGAATTTGATTATAATTAAGGGCATGTCCAAATGGCCAATTGTCAGTTACCTGCCCCGAACTATAGTTATTATGCACTTGACTACCGTACCTGTATTACTTACCAGATATTTAAGGATAATTAATATTATCCTAAACTGCCCCTTCCACCATGCAGTCAATCAAGGCTAAAGAATTTACCGAACCCCCCCCAAAATCCTGAGTTCGGTAAATTCTTAACTTCACCAGATGCTCTCACTTTGAAGAATTACAACTTACACAACCATGATCACTTGCAAGTCTCCTTTATGCTTTCTGGTAATGACTGTCGGTCTTGGTAATCATAAATATGAGAAGTTATTTGGGGGCTGGAGTTATCCTTTAACAAAGTCATGCTGGTACTCATATTTATGATTACCAAGACCGACAGTCATACCAGAAAGCATAAAGGAGACTTGCAAGTGATTATGGTTGTGTAAGTTGTAATTCTTCAACGTGAGAACATCTGGTGAAGTTAAAATTTCCCAAACTCAGGATTTGGGGGGGGGGGGGCGGGGGGGGTTCGGTAAATTCTTTAGCCTTGATTGACTGCTGGTGGAAGGGCAGTTTAGGATATATTAATTATCCTTAAATATCTGGTAAGTAATACAGGTACGGTAGTCAAGTTGCATAATAACTATAGTTCGGGGCAGGTAACTGACAATTGGCCTTTGGACATGCCCTTAATTAAAATCAAATTCAATAACAATCTACCCTGAAAAATCTTGGTAATTACAACTTTGAATCCACATTAAAAACATAGGTATGCCATGAGAAAAAGTGTGCTATGGTCTCAAAAACTCTGAGAAGCCCAACCTGTATACTTACTTTTTAGAAATTACTATTGACGGCTATAAACACTATAACAGATTCAATTCAACAGAAGCCAGTATAATTCCATTGTAAAAACAGCCTGACTCCGGGTCCATGCATACTATCCATTGTTAAAGGAGTGGAGATTCTGGGAAAAATGGGACAAATCCTTTATTAAGGATATAGATCAAATAAAAATGTTATTTGAGGCAAACAACGCACAGCCCAAACTATAAATGAAATATGCCACACGCAGAATTTTTCAAGATGGCAGCCCTTTCACCTCTATTGACCTGTTGCCATAAAGAAATTGCGTCAGTCACTGTGGCTGTTCGTGTGGTCCATAGGAATACCGCAATCGGCTGTAATTTACTGACATGTCCGATGTGTCTTTGTCCAATGTAGGTCGGCAACACAAAACACAATTTTTCTTTTCTATAAAGATCATGTCCACCTATCAGCCAAACAAGATATGTAGAGGTAAAAGAGAGGAATTATCAGTTGTTTGTTTTTTAAACAGAACTAAAAGAAATTCCTATAAACCATATTCAGATACATTTACATTCACTTTATAGAGCTTTAACCAAAGTTATGCATATGCAATATATTACATATTTCCAGACAACTTTGTCCCAATAGACAGTGCATATTTACAAACATACATCAATCCGTGTCTCACCTCTCCCTTTAATTTTGTTGCTGGGCGATTCATAGAATGGGTACTAGGGATCAGTTCCGATAATCCCCCATAAGATAGATGAAACCCAGCTAAGTGTACACAGTATACTCGTTTACTCTGTAGTGCTTAAAGGGTATTTTTGGGGGGGCAGTTAGCTAGAATATCAAAAGTGTGGGGGGGAGTGTGACATACCCCTTAACAATTAAAACAGGAGTTGCAGCCTTGTTTCCTAGAAGCTGGAGAGCAAATATATACAGCACAGTGATCTTCCCTCTCCGTGTCACAACAGAGATTACAGTTTTTTGTGTTTTTCACACATTTAATGCTACTGTCCCTAACAATTCTAAAATATTTTTCTTTTAATGCAAAAAAGAAAAGTAATTGTTGTAGAGTATTTCTTAGCTAACATGGATGGAAAAAAAAGAATATTAATTTCAGTAGTTAATTCAGTGGGGGGTTTAACCTGCAGACTTAGGTACTTGTCTTGCTAAAAGCAAAGCTTATATATTTTTTTTTTTTAATTAGGAAAGCTGTATGCAATTCACACTGGCTGGTAAAATAAACACAGGGTAACAAGTCTCTTATAAGACTTCCATATTGGTGTGGAGACATCTTATAGAAAATCCTCTGTGCATAGGATCAGGGTGGGGTGTTTTTTTTGAAGGCTATGAGTTGTACTGGCAACAACATGGAGCCTTCTTAGTTACAGAATTTTACTTACATGTACTAAATGCACTTACTAGAAAATAATCTACAGTGTGTTTTGGGAGAAATGCTTTCATATTAGGATTTAAAAAAAGAAGTTTAGTTCTCCTTAATAAGTACTTGGTAACATTTATAGTTTATTAAAGATATAGGCCTATGAGTAGAGCTGTCTAGCTTGAATGTTAGATATTTGTCCTTATTAAAAGCAGTACATTTTATTTGTTTTTTTGCTCTGGATTGAGGCCAATACATACACTGGTGTGCACATGAAGGCTCTTCTCTGTTTGCTGTATTGTAGACCAGTTTACAAGTATCCGGCTCCTCCGTTAGTGGTTGGCCAGTCCGCACTCCTTGATCCGGAAAGAACTCCAGGGTCACCCAATTATAAAAACTTATAAACTTATTATAACATTTTAAAATCCATCACACGATCTATTAGTTGCCTGACGCGTTTCGAGCGGCCCTATCCGCTCTTACTTATAGGCTGTTCTCTTCTCACCAGTGATTTGTATTTATTGTAAAACCTATTGGAACCACTCCCCTTGTTCTGTTCCGCAGTAGGGAGCTACCTTATTCTGAGAGTGTGTTTCCAGATTAGCTAATCAATACATAACCTAGTTCTGCAGTTGCCTCTTAGTGTGTATACAAGCAGATATTTCGTTGTGAACACTTATTAGATTAAAAATAAAACATTTTCATAACATTTGGAACATGATACATTGTGTTCTAGAGCGTGTGATACAAATCTATTTATTCTTTTTATTCAAATTTCACTTAGTGATTTCTCCTTTTATTTAGTAACATATAAACCATTAACTCTTACACATCTCCTATGGAGCTCATTATGTCTATTTCTGTTTCGTTTCTGCCTACATGTATTTATTGTACATCATTTTACCCCATATAGTAATTAATGTCACATATTAGATTTAAACCCTTGCGGAATTCTTGTTTTTATTCAAATATCCACTTAACTTCTTTTTTTCGTAATTGTTTCACTCTATTCTTTATTTCTGCTGTCTCTGGGTACCCATTGAAGGCTTGAACCCCTAATTTAGTTATTTGGTTATTATTACATTCGAAGAAATGTCTTGCTATGGGACTTTTGCTATTGTTTAACTGTATGTCTCTGATATGCTCTCGAATTCTATCCTTAAGTTTTTAACCAAATTAATAAATTAGGGGTTCAAGCCATTCAATGGGTACCCAGAGACAGCAGAAATAAAGATAGGTGAAACAATTACGAAAAAAAGAGTAATGTGGATATTTGAATTAAAAAACAAGAAAAGTTATTTGGGGGCTGGAGTTATCCTTTAACAAAGTCATGCTGGTAAAAATATTTACAGTACCATAATTCTAAAGCACATCTCTTGAAAGATAAAGCGAAATCGCCTCGTTACTATATGGAGCATGGCTGCTTTCAGACTGGACCACTCAGCTTTTTGAAAGTTTAGATGAATGAACTGATACATTTTTTTATCACACATTTGAGAACAAATGTAGAATTGTTCAGTTTGGGTTGAATGTGCACTAAAATAGCATCTTTAGCAGCACTGATGCCACAATTGACTATCCCCACACAGCAATTACCCTGCAGTCCTGTTCTGTATTGATAGTGGTTTCCTTTTTCTTTTTCCATTTTTTTTAAATGTATCTGTTTTGTTGCAGGACTGGAGACCGTATATTACTTATTGGAGGACTTGCAATTATTTGGTTTGCATTTTTTATCTTATTGCCTTGGGGTAATCAGTTGCCAAAGATTCAGTGGACAGGTGAAGAAACATTGTCTTTAGTTAAATTATACTGCAATGTAGGATTAATTAAAAAAAAAAAAAATAAAAAAATCCAAATGATGATAAATTCTGACATTATTAATTTATTATTTTGTAGGAGGTAGCAGCAAGTATTCCAACCTCCTGTGTTTAGTCAGTGAATGCTTGCAGCTTTCAAACTTGATGGCTGAGTTCAATAAGAAATATTGTTACAAGTCGGGTAATATTGTTATTTTCCCTGCTTGATTCATGTCTCAGTAATATTTTATTTTCCTTTTAACTCCGCCAGGGAGACTGAAAGCTGCAAGCTCTGCGAAAATTCTAAAAGTAATCCTATAAACTAAAAGAAGGCTGTAAATATGCATGGACGCAGGGAACAAAAGATTGTGTGGGTGACGTCATCTAACTGGGAGGGATCAGAGGTGCGGGCGCACAGGGTCAATATTTGTACAGCGATGCACACATGGCGCGGGGTGTTGGTGCATGCCGGGGGACGCGCACTGAAGGGTTTGCTGGATTCTTCTAAATGAAAGCAAAACGGGAGACAAGAATACTTGCTCTGAAATTTTATAGAATTATTAAGTGTGTGAGGGACTAATGCAAAGAGCGACTGTTTTTTACTACTTAAAAGGAAGAGTCCTGATTGGGTTTAATTTTCCAGACCTGCATAACCATTGCCCACACCCGCTTTTCTACCAGCCTTCGTACCCGCCACCCGATCCCCAACTTTCCGACCCACAACCCGACCAATCTACTGTATTCTTTGCTCCTAAAATTTGTACAGGGAAGTTTTTTATAAAAAAAAAAGTCTAAATGTTAAAATAACTGTTTTATTCATACCCTAAAATGTTCATAGAAACAAACCCACCATACCACTAAAATATATTGCAGGATTCTTCAACTTGCAGGCCTTCAAATGTCTGAAAATCTCAATTCCAATAATTCCCTGGATGCCTTCTGATATTGAGAGTGGTGTACTGGAATTCTGGGAGTTAAACTTTTCATACAAATGTAGGCCCACAGGTAGGATATCCCTGGTATAAAGTAAAATACAGAGCAGACAGGTTGATTTCTGTCCCATCAACACAAAGTAAAGGAAACTTTATATCTATATTATATATTTCTAATGTCCCCAAATTCTACCTACCAATTGGCCTCTGCTCCAACCTCTACCTACCCATGGGCCTTTGCCCTAGTATCGGCTCATTTTAAATCTTTATCTTGTTTTTTTGGGGTTTTTTTGATCTGTAAACGGGATAGGTAACTAGTAGATCTACAAATGGTTTAAAACTACAACCCCCAGAATAGGTAACTAGTAAGTCTCCAATTGGTTTAAAACTACAACTCCCAGCATTCCCCCACAAACCCTCTATAGCCAAGGAATGCTGGAAATTATAGTTCACAAAAATCTGGAGTGCCCTGTTCAGGTCCCCTGCTGCATTTCCAATATCCTAAGAAATATTTTACCTTGCATAGTTCAGCCCCACAACCCTATTTCCCTGGTCCGTCACACGGCAGTGGTTAACAATGGGTTAATCCCCGATCCTCCGGATTGACAGGCTGGTCCCTCCCCTAATTCAATAAATTTTGATCCAGAACCTACCCCAATAGTCTTTTTTTCTCCTGTCCTCACTTGACATGGCATCTCATCAGCTCCCCCAGCTATCCGGTAGTGGGTCTCAGCCTCTTACCCCTACTGCAGCAGCACTTAAGCGTTCACGCGATGTGCTGTCTGGGGCTCCTTGTACAGCCGCGAACACTTCCATGGTCGTGCGCGCACGTGACCATGACGTCATCGCGACCGCGACGGACCTCTCTCGCGGGAGATTCAAAAAGAACCGGCGTTCTCTGCTCCTCGCTCCTGCCTGTTTGAATTCAGTCAGAAGGGAGAGGAAGCTTGCTGTACCCAGCCCTGCTGTCTGCCACTGCTGTAAGCACGGTTTCACAGCCTGTGAGTACTTCATCATGGTTATTGGTTGTAACCCATGGTTTTTCTTCCCTTAGGGTGCCTGCCATGAGTACTAAGAGGAGATCGAGTCAAGGGGGTGAGCTGCCTTTTAAAGAGAGAGCGTCACAAGACTTTAGGCTTAAGTAAGCTGATCTTTAACTAATTTCTTTCAGATCTTCTTCCAGACATAGAGAGGAGGATGAACATGGATACTATAAGGAATACAGGAGGGAATGTTCGATGTGTGACCAGCCTGCAACCAGAGGGAAGAAACTCTGCAGTGACTGTGCCAACTTCAGGACAAATCTCTCTCATGGGAACCTGCTAACTTCGGTTCAAACGATGATGGACTCCTCATTATCCAAGTTCGCTGAAAACATGATGACTAAAGTGGCGGATATGATCCATCCACAGCCAGCATCACCAGGACTACAATCAAAGACCCAGAATCAGAACCTACTGGAATCGGGCGAGTTATCTGATGGAGAATCAGATTCAGACAAAGGGCATGAATCTTTGACTCAGGAAGCCCTAGCCTCTCTGATAAGGAAGATGAAAAAATCTTTGAGGATTTCGGAGCCACCTCCAGTGGGTTACTCAGACCTCATGTTCTCCAAGAAGGATAACGCTTCAGGATGTTTCCACATTCATGATCAAATCAAGGAAACTATTTCACAGGAATGGGAAATTCCAGACAAGAAATTCTCCCTATCACAGAAACAGATACTCTATTGGGCAGAGAATCACCTAACAGACCTCTCGGCATCACATATTCCAGGGGAATACAACACATCAGCAGACTTCCTGAGCAGGAAAACAATGCACCCGGGGGAATGGCAACTCCATCCTCAAGTATTTCAACAGATCTGCAACAAATGGGGGATGCCGCACATAGATCTAATGGCAACAAAGGAGAATCGTCAATTAAGGAAATTCATCTCCAGGTACCAAGACCAGAAAGCCATAGCAGCAGATGCAATGTCTATCCCCTGGGGCAATCAACTAAACTACATATTCCCGCCAATTCCTTTGATTCCGCAAATCCTCAGGAAGATTCAAGACGAGAAGGGGATTAACCCATTGTTAACCACTGCCGTGTGACGGACCAGGAAAAGAAAATCACGTAAGTATAAATTTTTGGTTTTTCATTATACTTAAACCTTTTTAAAGATGATCCCAGGTTTAAGTAAAATGAAAATGGGTTAGTGGGGCTGAACTACGTGAGGTAACATTTCCCACAGTACGCTGTGGGAAATGGCATCATTTTGATGCACCATTTTATATTTGAAGTTTCCTTGAAGCCTAATAAATATGTTGGGCCATATTTAAAAACCTGCGGTATCTCAAGTTTACGATCTCTGCCATAAATTTACGATAGTTATCGTAGATTTGTGATAACTACCGCTATGGCCCATAGAATCAAAATACTCCATAGATATGTGTCATTTATTTTTAGTAGGGGCTTGTCATAATTGATACAATTATGTTGGTTACTACACTATATAACATTGTAATCTGCAAATATTTGTAAATACTAATGTTTAACAATGGAATTTGGGTCAGTGATTCTGGGTCTCATTTGCCTGTGCTGTTAAAGGAATAGTTCTCTCCCAAAGTGAACTACTCCTTTAATGTATTGATTGAAGCCCAGGAGGTTAAGGAGCTATGCCTTACCTCCCGTTCTCAGGAGCCAGGGACGAAGATAAAAGAAACTTACCTATGCACGATCCACCGCAGCAGCACTGACAGGTCCCGACCTTGTTCGACTATATAATCGACTATAGCGAAATATTGATTAAAACCAGGAAGCTCTCAGGAATTTTCAGTGCTGCTGTGGTGGATCACGAAAAAGGTAGTTTTTCTGCAATCTTAGTCCCTGGTGTCTGAGATATTGATTGAAGAACGGAAGGAAAGACATAGCTCCTAACCTGGGAATGTAAAATACATTTTCAAGTGAACTACCGTATATAACTCGAGTATAAGCCGAGGTTTTTAGGTTTAAAAATTAACCTAAACCTTTGACTCGGCTTATCTCGAGTCAAGGAACTACCTTCAATCCAGAGGCAGCCGCGAGTCAGTCCGGCAGTCCCAGTAGTTCTTCGCGGTTGTTGCGCGATGACGTCATCAACGCACGCTGGCGGGGATGATGTCATCAGCCGCCGAAGCAGTAATGGGAATGCGCGGCCGGACTCGCGCTGCTTCTGGATTGCAGAGAAGGAAAGACTGAAGACCAGGTACGGGTTAAGTGAGCTGGGGGGGGCTGGGGGGGACTGGGGGACTGGGGGGGATGGGGATAAACTGGGGGAGGGGGGGGGACCAGTTATGCCATGCAGACCCACATTTACCTTTTTACTATAGTGGTTGGAAACTACAACTCCCAGCAACCAAGCATGCTGGGAATTGTAGTTTCCAAACATCTACAGTGGAAAGGTATTAGGGTTACTGGTATACCCCGGCTTATACTACGGGTCACTCATCTTTTCTAATTTTTGAGGCAAAAATGGTGCCTCGGCTATACTCAGCGATATATACGGTATTCCTTTCAAACATATGGGGTATGCTGCCCAGATTAATAGCAGGCTGTAAATCAAGTTCCTTGCTCTCAAAAACTATTCTTCTGTGAGTAGTTTTACTGTAGCTGGAATGGTGACAGAGTTTTGACAGTTGGAATGCTGTATGCTGTGTGCAGGCTTGACAGTTGGTTTGTGGAGAAAAATTCAGGTTGGGTGGAAGTTGGAGTGGTTAAAAGAGGGAGGGGGGATACTGCTCCTAAACAAAATGTGTGCTGGATTGAAGGCATGCAGCAACACACACAGTGTTACTTACACGTATTCAATTATAGATTAAGATGAGGCAGTCATTTTTTCAGTATAGTGTCCCTTTAAACAGGTCTGTTGTTTTTGCCTTATCCTGTGTATTTTAATTTGCAGGAACGGATGCGAGACTGAAATATTATAAGAAACTTTTTAACATTTGAATCTGAATTTAATGTGTATTTTCTCTGCTAAATGTTTTACATTTTCACTGCCCTAAGTTATTGTAGTTTCAATCTGGATTTCTCTGGTTTACAGATCTTCAAAATAGCACAGTTCACAATTCTACAAACTGGGTTTTCAGCAATATGGCCTTAAGTAATAACTCTGTGGAACCAACTGGATGTCCTGCAACACAAACCTGGTGCTTGTACACACCTGTTATCCACCTTGCCCAGTACATTACTTCAGATATTCTCATTGGCATGGGTTATCCTGTCTGCAATGTAATGTCATACACTTTATACTCAAAGATCATAGGGCCAAAGCCACAGGTGAGTTTTTTTCTGATCTTATTTAGTAAAACAAAACAATCTCCCTAAACAGAAAAGTTTATTCACACTAGTGTAAATTCTAGTTAAAATAAGTTTGGTTGTACAAGAAAAGTATATTTTTTGCATCTGCGAGGTCACAGGTTGGTCATCAATGGTTTAGACTGTGGAGTGATTCCACTGCTAGGTTTCAGTTGAAGATAAGAGGACATGGCAGATATTTCGGCCCTGCCAATCATCCGGGCTATAGCAATCATTATTTCCCACAACATCCCATTGTCTTTCATCCAGTTTTGCTTTACAATTCTTTTGTCAATATTAGATTGATTACAAACCTAATGGGGGGCTTTGCTAATCAAAAAAGTGGGCAAAACAAATGTATTTTTAAACAAATTATTTTATTACCAATTATAATGACTTGCACAACAACCTTGGTTAATAATGGCAGTTATGGAGGACATACACTTATGGTTCCCATAGATGCAAAGTTCCCAATCGTAAAATATTGGGATATTTCGTTATCACACAATAGTCTGATCGTGTATGGGTGATTGGCTGCCGTTCATGCAATAAATTTTCTTATCGGATCATTTCAAATCTGATCGTATGAAACTGCAGTTGCATCTATGGGCACCATTAGCAATATTATTGTAGTGACTATCAATATTTGCTCAGATAAAAATCTCCCTCCTTAACACTAAATCACTTATTTTGCTTTCAACCATTTAGCAATCAATCAGGGAGATTCAATAAAAGCTCTTATTGTTTAATCTGGTGCTAATTTTGTCTCAACCAATCAGATCTTATTTAACATTTGAAAGCTAACATCTGATTGGTTGTGGCAAAATTAGCACCATTTTTAACGATAAGAACTTTAAATACATTCAGGGTTATTCAATTAAAGTAAAACTATAGTGGAAAAATCAACGTAGCATTAGAAATAACCTAAATATGCTGTTGTTTTTAATAGTGAAGATCCCACTGAAAGCTAAACATGCTCAATAGCTTTGGATTTAACTTGGTGCCAAGGGTGGTATTTATAAAGGTTCATTATCCTCAAAGTCCAATAACAAACCTTTGCCTAAACCACTCTGTGCTTTACTGCCAGAACTATTGCCATCATAAAAACGCCCACAATGAGCAGTAGCCTGTACAATCATAAAGGTTGTTATTGTATTTGCAGATAAGTTAAAGGGTATATCCACCCTAAAATAACTTTTTTCCATATTGTAGTATCCTTTCAACCCTAACAGCCATATTTATAGTGTAAAAAAAAAGCCCCCAGAATCTTACCGTAACCTCCTTTCGTCCTTCCTGCAGCCTCTTGCATAATGTCCTTCTGCAACATTGTGGGGCCAGCATGGGGTTAAATTGTATTTTTGGGGGTGGACATGCCCTTGAAAATAACCAAGTATTTTATTGCTGCCCTGAAAGATGCAGTTTGTAATCATTTAAAGGGCAGGTAAATGCCCAAATGCACTACTTTTGGGCTGTTGTGACGTAAGTAGTGCAGTATACACAACGCCCTGTTTCTAGTTTTTTTTTGTTTTTTTTTTAAACTTAAGTTTCTCTTTAATTGTATTGGTATTTTTGCCTGGTCTATACAGATTTGCAAATGGAGATACCGATCTATTGATTTTTCTTTGTGTGTGTTTTAGGGAGTATACATGGGCTGGTTAACAGCAGCTGGTAGTGCAGCTCGTACCTTGGGACCAGTGTTTGTCAGTCAGATCTACACACACCTGGGAACTCGATGGACCTTTGGTATCATTTGTGCAATTGTTTTCTTTGCTTTTCTACACTTGATTTCTGTATACAGGAGACTTGTCCCATTTTGTGTTCGACATGGAAGGTTATAACCTGGGCTATTAAAAATACTGTATTGATTCTGCCTATGACAGAGATAAAGAAAATCTAAATCTTTCAGTGTAATGGACACTTAAATTGGTTTGTTTTATACTTTTCATAACTTTTGTAAATTATGGGGGGAAAATGCGGTATCTAAATGTAGCACGATCACTATTGTAAAAATGTGTATTTTTAATACTATTAGTTTACATGATCCCTTTAAATACATATTATTGTAGAAATTTAGAACCAGGGTGTCCCAACCTGCAGCCCTCCAAATGTTGGAAAATGACAACTTCCTGAATTCCCCAACCACAGAGGAAAGCTAGGAAATGTTGAGAGTTGTAGTTTAAAATCTGATGGGCTGCAGGTTGGGCATCCCTAATTTAAAAATTAGTAACCTGATAACAAACGAGATATCATAAAGGAAACCTAAGGGGCACATATATACTTTTAAAATAATTAAGTACCTTCTTTTCTGTGGTTCTATATCGAATGCCACCTCTCACTATGCTCTGAATCTTCAACAGCCAGTCACCTGACTGCACCTCACTATCTGGCAGATGAATGACTTGCTCTGCACAAATTTTATATTTTGAAATAGTATGTGTTCTTTTAAGTACCATACACTACACGGTTTTACACTTCGCACATGCTGAAGTTTTTTTTCCACTATTAGGGCACGGCCACACTGCAACTCAATCGCGTGCGATTTTGTTGCGTTTGCGCATGCGTTCTTTCATTAAGTATTGAAAAACGCATGCGATTGCGATTTAAAATGCGAAATGCAAATCGCAACGCACCCGAACGTGCGTTTTCGGTCCGTTGCAGTTTTTTCAATGATCTGAAAAAAACGCAAAAAAAAAAGCAGCACTGTGGCCTAGCCTTTAGCCCTAATAAATACATTTGTTTTGTAAACGGAGGCCTCTGTTTAAAATTATCCTAAAAAATTTTAAAGCTTTAGTCAAAATGTACTAAGTCATATCTGCCATTTTATTTAGATGAAACTATACTGTAGAAAAGGGAGAAAATGTAAAAGGATCACAAAATTACCTAATGTCGCCACAGTTACGTTTAAAACTAGGTTTGCATTCAATTTGTTGTAAAGTTGTTCCTCACTAGGTATAAATTAACATTACAAAAAGATATATACTTTGACATTTTACATAACATACAACATTTACATGTACAAATATTTATAGCCAAGAGACATCCATGATATATTGACTGATAAATTTGTAGCAAAATATTCTGTTTAATTAAAAAAAAAAAAAAAAAAAACTTGTGAAAAGAATTTAAAAAAAAAACCACGTTATTTTAAAAAAATATAAGATGCATAATGAAAATCCAGATGCTGTTTTCTTTGCACTAAGGTAACAGTGCTAAACTAGCACTGTTTTAAATAACAATTATTTCAAATGTTCTTTTGTGGGTACAAAACTTTGAGAGGTAAGGATAGTTATTTTCAATGACTTGAATTGGCAAAGAGCATCAGAATAGAAGATAAGCACTGCAGCTTGCTTTAATGTACTCTGGAAGCTTGTCATTCTCGCCATGTCTAGAGAAAGCAAAACTAGGTTTGCATTAAATTTGTTGTAAAGTTGTTTCCTCTACTAGCTTATAAATTAACATTGTTAAGTATGAATAAATCTTTTGGGATAATGTGTCCCCTGCATGAAATATAAGGATTATTAAAGGGACTTCCTTATGTACATGACATCTGAATCTATTATTCACAGGGAGGATTCCCACCTCCCTGTAAATAATAAAATGCCTGGGGACGACTTACCGGCGCTGCACTTGGCTCCTTCTTAGCTGGCAGGCATGCTGAGCGCCTATCTTCAGCGCATGTGTGCCAATACAAGAGATAGGTGCATGATCGGGACAGCGCGCCTGTCAGCTGAGAAGGAGCCGCAAGTGGAGTACCAGTAAGGTAAGTCGTTCAGTGTTCCCTGGGCATTCCATTATGCTCAGGGAGGTGAGAATAAGCATTTCCCCCTCCCTGTGAATAATAGATTCTGATGTAATGTACTTGAAACAGTGAGCTTAGTGTTCCTTTAAGCCCCAGAGGAGTTTCATGACTATATAAAAGCATTTTATCATTTTATACAGGTCAAGGAGCTCTAAGGTGTCTTCATATTCATATATGGTAATGTTAAGGGGGGCGGTTTTTTTTTTTTTGGTTCAGGGACACTGTAAACCAAGATTAACCATTTGCTTTTATGTATATTTTGTAAAGCTAGTAATTTTTTATAAGGAAATATTCCACTGATATTAATGTAAACAAAGCTAGTATAATTTCTAGAATTATGAAGTTGCAGATCCTGTCATTACAATGTGGTCTGAGAATTTTTGTACTATTCAGACTTAGAATGCTGCCAGTAAACAGACATCTATTAAGCTTTGTGTAGACTGAAGGCATTTGACATAATGAAAAGAACTTTGTTAAATAATTATTATTAATAAATAATTATATAAATGTTTTTTGTTTTTTTACTCACCGACTTATCTGCCCATTTGGTGCAGTATAAATAATAGAGGAGACCCCCGGCTGGACAACCAGTTGTGAGCCATCATTAAATTGGACCCATACTGCCCCGCTGTTTAACTACATTGGTGGGGGAGGGAGAGAAAAAAACAAGACTGAAACACTTTGGTATGTAGTAAACACTTATCAATAAAACTACATTTCTCTTCATCTTTCCTTTTGTATGGACGGTGATACTGAGTAGGGGGAAAAAAAGGTTTGATTTTTGGTATGTATGGCTTTATTCAAATTTGCCTATGCTACCATTATAAATGGTAATTAAAAAAAAAAGTGCATTTCCACCCTAGCACTAGAATCTATACATATACTTCCCCATGGTCCCTGAAGCTGCTTACAATTACATTTCCCTCACTGTGGTGTTCCCTTGTTGCCGGTTTCCGCCGTCCGTCAAATTTCAAACGTGAAGTTGACATCACTGCCAAGGATGTTCAGAGATAGCAGGGAGGTAATTAATGGTGGAGATGGTTAATATGGATTCTAGTGCTGGTGGTGGACTTGCTCTAATAGCAAGATTAGATAATGGTTACCTTTTCCCAGACTCTAGCAAGCCTGTGGAAACCCCAGTTGATATATCAACTGGGTACCTTTTATAGACAGGTGTGTAACTTTTTCTAATCATTTATACAAACAAGTAGTAAAAACTACAAAGATTACCAAATAGAAAGGAAGGCACTATCATTAAAAGCTAGTGACATCATGAAGGGCCTACATACTAACGTCAATGTGATTTTTTTTTTTAAATTAATAAACTATTCTCCCAATAATTGTGTGAGAGGTAGTCAAAATCAGGAATGTAGGGCTTTAGGCAAATACTCCAAAAATCGTGTAGAGGGCAGCACTAAACCGTGCAGGTACTTCTGAGTCCCCCCTCCTCAGATAACCGAGTGGTACCCCAAAACGGAGTGCCACTCAAAATGTAACTAACGAGATAGTACTCTGCTGGTGAATCATAGAAAAATATAAACACACTATAATAATATAAAAAGACACAGTTTATCTACAATACCTTACAATATAATAAAAGCTGGCCAGCTACAATGCACATACAATTATAACCATATAAAACAATAATAAACAATGACTAGAAGTTTACAAATTCAAGGGCAATTATAGTGAGAAAATTGTTTTTTTTTTATTTCTTCTAATGTATCCTATATAAGTCATCCCATTTCCACCAGGGGCCTTTAGAGGTTCCTTGTAAATTTTACATAGTCCCAGAGATATAACCGTTTAATACTCGAAAAGTAAAGCCGAGGTTGGTTAGGTTTAAAATCAACCTAAAACCTTGCCTCGGCTTATCTCGAGTCAAATATCTAAAACTTACACTTCATTCCGGCGAGTCAGGAAGGAAAGCCGCACTTCCCAGTAAGTTATCTCTCACGGTCGCGATGTGTCATCGCGCACGCCTGACGGGATGACGCATTCGGGCAGCCGCGAAGCAGTACTGGAACTGCCGCTCAGCCAGAGCTAGTGGCAGCGGCAGAGACATGAAGACTGAAGAGAAGGCCCCAGGTACGGTAAGTGACTGGGGACGTATGGCCATACAATACCTTACACACATACAGTAACCCCCATACCTTTCTCTATAGGTGTTGCGAACACTACAACTCCCAGCAATAAAGCATGCTGGGAGTTGTAGTTTCCAAACATCTACAGTGGAAATTATGAGGGTGGGGACAGAGTAGTGCCATCAGGTTCAACCCCCCATACCTTTTTTACTATAGGTGTGGAAACTACAACTCCCCGCAACTACTAAGCATTGCTGTGGAGTTTAGTTTCAAACATCTACAGTGGAAAGGTATTAGGGTTTACTGTATACCCTCGGCTTATACTCGTCAATCATGTTTTTTCTGATTTTGGTAGCAAAAAACATGGGTTACCTCGGCTTATACTCGGTCGGCTTATAACTCGAGTACTACGGTAAGGCCTTTGAATATGCTTTGGATTTGTAGGACTGTCTACACATCATCTGTCACTCAAAGGCACACACCCACCAATCCAAAGTCCATGCGTACTGTCACCACTCTCTCACCCACTATATGTTCCATGTGCAACATATAGTTTCAAATCGTAGTGCTTAAAACACAATCAACCATTAACCAGCGAATAGACATAAACACACTTAAAACAGCCCACCCACCCCAAAAAATATCTTATACATACAAAACCAGTGACTCAACATGGAACACTAATACAGATATATAATACAGTAATAATACTATATACCAACAAGGACACACAGTGCAATCTATGAATATATAGACAAAGCAAATGAAATGTAAACAGGACAACAAGCAGGTCCACTGTGTTTTGTGAAGTCTCACTACAAGCTTGCTGTTACCACTGATTCTTTTTGTCTTCAGTGATTAGATCTCAGCTAAGCAGGGGTAGAGATATGAATTTAGGTAATAAACAATAAATAACATTTAGACAAAAGTTAGAGAACAGGGGGAGAGTTGCAGTCACTTACTTGTAAAGAATTCAGCACCCACTTGTCCTCTCTCTCCCCCTCTGTGGGGTTGTGGTGGTATTTGTTTTTGCTGTCGGGTGCGTTGTTTCTTTTCGCTTTTCTTTTTTTTTTTTGTTTTTTTTATTTCCCCTCTCTGCGATTTCCGCTTTTCATCCCACTTTTCGATCCTTCATCTCTCTTGGGGGCTGTTTCAACAGCCCGTTCTCACACTTCACTTAACGTCCTTTCACCCTGACACTGCTCTGACTCTTATACAGCCCGTCACTGCTTGAGGGGGACTAAGACAGAGAGGTGGAGGGGGGACTACACAGCTTGGTACAACACTTTCTTCCCTTGAAGAACAAAGCACACAGAAACATGAAAGTAAGGCAGCTTATACTAAGTGTCTATACATTGTATGACAGAACAAAGTTTGTTTTTTCATATCGTTGCCCTTTCAGTAGTAACATCTAATAAAATGTAAACAGGGGACAAAATTATTCCTGGGACTCCTCACTCTGCCGACGAATCTGACAAAACACAGTCAAATGGAAGGATTGGGAATATTAAATTCCCATCGGTGTGCGCACAACAAAATAAGGTCTGGAAGTTTGAGTTAAAAGTATAGCTGCACCGGTGCTCCTTGTGGTGTTGAATACGGACACCCTCCTGGCAAACGATCCCCCGGAATCTAAGACCCTGTCCGTACTCTGGACAGCCCGTGGATTCTTAATGCAGGTAGGGTCATACAAACCATCTGTAGGTGTCTTTTCCACAGTTAGTCACCTCCTTTTGGCTCCCAACTCCGTGGCCGGTAGACTCTCTCGGTCCGCAACTTTCGTATTATCGTGCACACTTGCCCTCCAACTCACTGATAGCTTCAAACTTTCAACAAACTAACTTCCAAAATACGTCCTTGCTGCTAACCGCGTTTCCGCTGTGACCAGCTTGTCATGCTCGAAGCTGGTCACAGCGAAACGCGTAGCAGCAAGTACTATGGAATTACTTTTTGTTTGAAAGTTGAGGCTAATCCGATGCAGTGTCCCGAAGATAACGAAAGTTACGGACCGAGAGAGTCTACCCTCCCACGCAGTTGGGACCAAAAGGTAGGAAAGAACGTCCTACAGCGGTTTGTCTGCCTACCTTCATTTTAAGAAATCTGGGCGTCCAAGCTACGGATCAGGGTATTAGAGTCCAGGGGAGCGTTTGCAGGAGGGTGTCCGCTATTCACCACCACCATGACCGGCGCGTATACTTTTAACTCACCTTCGCATGACCTTATTTGGTGTGCCCACACCCATGGGAATTTAATATTCCGCAATCCTTCCCTTCTGACGTGGTTGTCAGGATTCTGTTCGGAGTGAGGAGTCCCACGAATAGTTTGTTTCCTCTGTTTTACGTTTTATCGATGTTATACTGAACTGGAAACTTCTAGTCATTGTAATTATTTCAGGGGGGTTTATAACTATCTTGTAATGTTTTTATATGGTTATAATTGTATGTGCATTGTAGCTGGCCAGCTTTTATTATATTGTAAGGTATTGTAGATAAACTGTGTCTTTATATTATTATAGTGTGTTTATATTTTTCTATGATTCACCAGCAGAGTACTATCTCGTTAGTTACTTTAGGCAAATACTGTATTTGTTTAAATACCTACCTGAGATGCCCAGCCAACATTTTCCACAAAAACAGATTTTAGGACTTGACCATGATCTGGTGTATGATTTTTTAAAGCAATGGACGTAGAAGTGTTCTGGGCAGTTGTAGAGGAGAAAGATGATGCCTGTAATTAGAAAAAAAAATGTTACACAACATGGGAACAATATTATTGGGGGGAAAGGGTAATGATTAATTACAGTTGATTATGTGCAAGTTTCTACATTAAAACATGAATGGATAAAGCGATTTTGTGCACTCTAATGTATGTATATTTTTATTCATATAGTGCCACTTGGACACAGTGCTGTACAATATTAAAATACAAAAAGCTGTACGAGGGGGAGCGCAATAAATAAGTATGTGCATCATGAAATATACAAGGCGAGAGGAGGCAGTGTGAGTGGCGGATCTGTATGAGATGCTTTTGTGATGAGCGAAGGGTATGGGCAGGGACATATTGGTACACAAGAGGAAAAAAAAGGAGGAGAAGCAAAGCGAAGGTATTTAAATGTTAGGAGAAGGGTTTTGTAGATAATGTGTTTTTTAATGGGGAGCCAGATAAATGTGCGGCACAGAGAAGATACAACTGGACACTTACAGAAGGATTAACATTAAGCATCTGGGAAGAAGTCACGCTGCCATGTAAAACTCTGTTAGAAGGACTCCCCTCCTTTCTTCCACTATCACTATTGATTGAACAAACAGGTTGTGCTACAGGCTTTGAAAACTCTGCAACATTTGGCTTCCTAAAACATAAAATTATACACTGTTAGAGGGGTAATAAAGTTTGATTGAAAACCATATTTAAAAAATTAAAAATGGAAATATTTTACTTCATTTGACATTTGCATGGTATAGGATGTTTGCACAGGAAAAAGTCTCACATATGCAGTACAGGTCACCCTAAATCTTCATGTACAGCTACTACCCATTTAAGTATGCTTTCCAAGTAAATATGAAGGAGGGTGACAGATGTAAACAGCATGTGGAATGATGCCTTACAATATTGGTGTTGCAGTTTCATTTTGCCGTGTCCCTACTTTAAACATTTACTTGAAAAGTATACTTATTGGTATTTTATCCAATTGCTCATTATTAAAATTTATTAATTAATATATTTTTTTAAAGTAATTAATTCAAACAATAATGATACTGGCCTAATTACTTTGGCCATTATCCTGCCCCTTTAAAAAGAACACATTCCTACCTTTTAAAATGACTCTAGGATCATGCTTATAGCGCTCTAAACGGTCTACCAGTATAAAAGGGTGGTTGTTTCCAGCTATCCTGGAGGCTTGACAGCACCAGTGCTCTGCCTTTATGTCTTAAATGGGGCCAAAAATTCCAGTCGTATGATTGATCTTACATTAAAAATGTTTCAGTTGGGCCGATTATTAAAAAAAAAAAAAAAAAAAAAAAAAAAGGATACGCCAATCATACCAACACGAAAGACCAGGAATTGGTTGTGTATGGGCTCCATTAGGCACGAGTGCCCAGTTGTATTCTGCTGTAAACTGGCTTTAAATAGCTTCAGAGCAGAGTGTTAAAATTCAATCGCTAGGGACTTTTCTAATTAACAAATTAAGCAAAACTGCAGATGAAATGGCTATGCATTAAATACAACATGGAAAGGTTTCTGAAAATATTTTCCCTTTAAATAAAATAATGCTTTGTAGAATGACTCTTACCTGCCAAATATTATTGGAAACAATGAAATACTTTCACCCTTTTTCTCTTCTATACTGATTGTTGATTCCAGGGATAGACAAATTTTATGAGCCTAGAATTTCAAGCAGAATGATCAAGTAGATGTTTCTATAAAGTAATAAATCACAAAAGGATCATGCATTCAACATTATATCTTTCTTAAACAATACCTCATTGGCGTGATCCACATAGCTTCGAATTTCATCAGTCAAACTTTCAATTCTATTGCCTTCAAATGTGTAAGTTCTCCCAGATTTTTCGATTACCTTTAACACAACTGAATTCTTATGGATCTTTGCTCCTATATAGAAGGACAAATGAGAAATAGTCAAATAAGAACAGGTTATTTTGTTCAGGAAAAATGTGCCATTCCTTGTAGCATCCAACAGTGAACTTATCTGATGTACCTAGCCGACTGTGCAAAATTGGCATGAAAGAGTAGCTAATCTGGTCCAGCATTACCTTTTTCATGTGGCTAACAGTTAGCCATAAGGCAACAGTTCCTGCCTTGTGTTTTTAAATCGAGAATCCTGTGTGCTGCAGTTTAATATAGGACCTACATTTTTCGCTGTCTACATGCTTTTGCAGTAAAAAAGTGTCTCTGTAAACAACAGAGAACAGCAGTGCAGTGTAATAGTTTGTTTTGTAATCAAACAGTATTTCATAAATAGCAATAACAGAATTTGCAATATGTCTATTTACCATCATAAAAGCAGACTTCGACATCAGCACTGGGACTGTTTTCCATTAACATGCACTTGGCATATTTTGTGTAATAAGTAACCTTTGGTGTTTTTGATTGTACAAGCTGTATAAATTTTGCTGCATACTGATACTTCTTGCAATATTTGTCTAAAGGAAAAAATAAAACAAAAGAGTATTCAATATTTTCTTTATAAAAGCACTAGTATATTGGACACAAATTATGACACTTATGATATGGGTGCTACAATAAAATCATTACTATCAACATGTAACTCCAAATACCAACTGTAGAAAACATTCCTCCCCCAGATAAAGCCTCTGGGGGGAGAATACATTTTTACATAAAATGCAAATCACAAAATTAAGCATTAGAATAAAAGGAGTATGTAGCATAATGACAAGACAATCGGGGTTTGAAATGGCAAATAACATCGGATTGAGGCAAAATTATCACCATTTTTAAACAATAAAAACTTTTACGGAATGTTTCTTACCTGGTAAACTGTCAAAGGTGTAACTCAGAATGTTTTCTGGTGGAGATGGAGGCCTGTCAACTAAAGGAAATCCTTTCCCTTCGTTTGGATGATATACATAAATCTAAGGGTTTAAATTTAAAATATCACTAGGCATTCAAGAGCATGTCGGCCCTTAAAACAAAAAAAATAGGACATTGGTTTTCTTCCCGCAACCCCAATTGATACATGCATTTGCAAACAGATATTTATTAAAGGGCTTCTATAGTGAAACTTATACATTGCTCCAATTCAAATATAATAAAAGGTTAGTGTATGCTGCGTTATTCCCACCGTACTCTGTGGCTCTCTGTTTGCACCCAAATTCTTATTTTAACTGCAGAGCTCCCCACTCCACCTCCGGTCATTCCCCAGTTCATATAATCCGGCTGTGAACCAAGCTTGTGCGCATTAATCCTCCTACACGTCATTCTAACCTTTGTAAAAAAAAAAACTCTGTATGCAAGCCTGTAGAGAGCAATAGTCTCCATTGTTCTGGAGACATTTGCTACATAAAGGAGTGGGAGGGGGGTGAGTTAGGAGAGACCAGAGTCCTGCCTTATCACTGCAGCCCGATCTCCCTTTGACAGGCAATAAATTGGTTAAAGCTTGGGAGGAAGGGGACCTAGTCCTGCTCTTTCTGCTTCTGTCTCCTTCCCTTTACTTCTGTTTTTAACCCAGTATTTGCCAAGCATTTTAGTGAGCAGGAAGGAGTCATTGGGAGACTTGCTGTAAAACTTGTGTAAGCCTACGCACTACACTGGCATGCTGTTGGGGATTTGATTAACAGCTCAAGCAGGAGTGGTGTATTGAAATATTGACTTTTAACATATCTTGGGACAGAGGAGGAAACTGAAGATTTCTGGGGGTTGGGGGGAATTATAGAACACATAGAAAAATTCACATTTTTTTTCCACTATAGATGCCCTTTAATTTATATTCCTTTCTAGCAAAATCCAATATAACTCCTGGGCACACTGTTTGTCTAGCAAAAGGTATCTGCTTTCGACCTCTGCTCAATGAGCTTTTTATAATCTAATGCAGAGGAGTCAGCAGGTGAAATAACAGTCAATCATTTGGTTAATGTCAGTTGTCACATCCTTGATTGACTGCATGGAGGGAGGGGCCAGCTTAATCTGCTAGAATGGGAACAATTATCCTTAAATATCTGGTTAGAATCGCAGGTAATGAACAGCTTAATTATTACTAACTAAAGAAGCCATATTTTGAAGAAAAAAAACATCTTAATGCAGTGAACCTGAAGGCAGATTGAATAGGTATGGTATTAATCCATCAACTGCTGTGTCCTTTTGTTGAAAGCAGTCCTATTACAAAAGTTCCCTGTACTGAGTAGACATTATCAATAAAATATAACAAAATACTGAATCTAGTTTCTATAAAAAAAAAATAATATATATATAATATAATCAATATATAAACTGAACTGCTGGTTCTTTTAAATGTAAACAAATGTACAATATACAAAATATTATATGAGGAACTTTTTTTATTCAGTTTCTCACCAAGTTTCCATCAGAAGATATACGCAAGACCTCTTTGACACGTTCTTGAGAATTTTGCTCTTTTAAAAACTCCATGCAGACCTCACCAGTGTCCAGAATGCTAACCTAGAAATAAAAAAAAATGTTTGCCATAAAAAAAAAACTAGTATATTACATGTGTTGCAGAAGTCTTAATAGATTTACACTAACCTTTTAAATTACAGCTAACCACACCAAGAGCGATATTTTTGTTTACTAAAAAATTTACAATTTAACAAAAATGAAGGCTAGAAAATGATAGAGTATTATCTTAAATGGCAAGGTACGTTAAAGCAGAGATGCTTTAACACAAATTTCTTCCCTGTTCTTAGTTACTATCATAAGTAGACATGAGTAATTATGTGTACATGGTTGTCAAGGCATGCGATGTACATGTTACGCACTGTTATGGTTGTCAAAGAATGCAGTGAAGACCATGTACTGTATGTTCCAGTAACCAAACTTTAAAGGGACAGTTCAGTGGAAATTCAATATTTGTTAGTTTGTGTAATGCCTTCTTGGTTATTCTACATATTCTCTCCCATTTTGAAAAATCAGTTGATTTCATACCCTTTGTGTTCCTGCTGTTGACATTAGTGAGCTACATTTCAGGTTCTAACGGCCCTTCTTCTTCCCAGATGCACCACATCCTTGGAATGTTCCTAACAGTTATTTCTACTGATTGTTGATGGGTCAAAGATGCTCAGATCTCTACTGAGCAACTGAATCAACCCAGGCGCTGGGTCATGGGCAAGACCATAACGGTCTCTACTAGGAGTCCTGCAGACAGGAAGTCAGTATTTTGTTGCATTTATTTATACACAGACAAAATGCTGAATTGGCAGATTTGTTTTAAGGCCATTGGGATGAAAAAATACTGCCCTTTTTTTCTGAAAAACACGTATTTGAATAAAAAGCAAACGTTCTACCACAAATAACTGCGGAAGAAAAAAAATTAAATAGGTAAAGTATCTTTTAAAAACCGTGTACGGCTTGAAAGAATGTAAATGATCTGAATATACTACAAATAGAATAAAAAACAGTTATGGCTTTTATACTAAAGAATACTACAATCTTGTAATCAGGATTACTAAATCACTGTTTAAAATAATCATTTTGTTTTGACTTTGAAATTCTGGGATGCAGAAAACATAGGTTATTATTAGGACCAGTGGTAACCAAAGCCCAAGAGCCATTATGAGCAAAAATCTACTTCTAGAACCTCAATTATATTCATATGTGTATTATTATATTCCCTGATTAATCAAATCAGCTTATATGGATATCAGATTGGTTTGAAATATCCCCAAAAATTGCCCTGTCCTGTATAGGCCTGTCAACCGGTGGCAAAGTTGCCATTAGTCAAATGTAATGATGTAATGGTGGTCCAATTAAAGCATGCTAGGTAGGGTGCAAACCAAATAATCTTGGTACAGACTCAAATTGTAGACCTCTCAACACTCTGGATTTGTTTTTTGATGGACTGCTGATGCAGTTAAGTAAATAGTGATTATCAAGTTAAAGGGTATGTTCACCAATAAAAGGAAAATGTACCCATAGCTGCTGCACCCCCCACCCCAATTACATTTTACGTACCTTCCGCAAAGATGCACATAAACATACTTACAAGATCCAGACCCTCACCAATTGAGTGCTTCCTCCTGCTGCAGTTGCGAGCTGGTTTCAAGCAAGTGCATTCAAAAAGAAAATAGGCTCACTTACAAAGTGATAATTAATCTAAAAATACAAGTTTATTAGCTCATTATTAATATAAATAGCACCAAAATATCACACCCCCACATAAACCTATAAAAAACATCCCTCTAAATTCGCTACTCTCTGCCTAATCAATATAACGGTATATTGTACATATACACTAAATAGTATACAGCAGTGAATTCAAATACATCCTAACAAAGCATGTCAGCAATAAGGCATGGATCACTCATACACGATACCCACAGTGGAGCGACCCGTTTTTTGAAAGATGAAGCGTTTTGTCTGCGTGTACGGACATTTTTTAGGGCCCAACCTTGCATCTCTCTCTCCTAAAAACAGTCTCAGGTGGCTCCACTATGGGTATCGTATATAAGTGATCCATGCCTTTTGCTGACATGCTTTGTTAGGATTAATTGAATCCATTTTTGGTTTACTATTTAGTGTATGTGTACAATATACTGGTACCGTATATACTCGAGTATAAACCGACCCGAGTATAAACCGAGGTACCCAATTTCAGCTAAAAATCCTAATTTAGTTGTTGACTCGAGTATAAACCGAGGGTAGAAACTTGGCATTCAAGATGTTTGGAAAATACAATCCCAGCTAATAAAGCATGCTGGGAGTTGTAGTTTCCAAACATCTTGAATGCCAAGTGAGGGTGGCATTCAAGATGTTTGGAAACTACAAACTCCCAGCATGCTTTATTAGCTGGGAGTTGTAGTTTCCAAACATCTTGAATTCCAAGTGAGGGTGGCATTCAAGATGTTTGGGAACTACACTGGCATTCAAGATGTTTGGAAACTACAACTCCCAGCTAATAAAGCATGCTGGGAGTTGTAGTTCCCAAACATCTTGAATGCCACCCTCCCCCTCCCCACCCAGTCAGTACCTGGGCTCTTCTCCTGTGGGCTCTTCTCCATCCAAGCAAGGGCCAGCATTGAGGAATCCTGGGCCAGCATTGAAGTCTCCTCTGCATCCGGCAGCCGCACGATCTTTCTCTGCACTGGCGCGCCGGCTGACGTCACTGCTTGGCGCTGGGCTGTGACGTCAGGCCGGCGCGCCAGTGCAGAGAAAGAATCGTGCGGTGCCGGAATGGGAAGGAAGCTGTGACTCGAGTATAAACCGAGTCCAAGTTTCAGGCTGATTTTTCAGCCTGAAAAACTTGGTTTATACTGAGTATAACGGTATATTGATTAGGTAGAGAGTAGCGAATTTAAAGGTGGGTTTTGTGTGGGGGGGTGAGCTAATCTTGTATTTTTACATTAATCATCACACATTGTGCCCATTCTTAGTCCATCTTTGATTCTCTTTGTGTATGCAGTTAATATATATTATAGATGGAGCACCTGAAAGCCATTAATAATTTAAAGGATAACTGTATTGCCTCAATGCATTTCATTTTGACTGCTTTCAAAAGAGTTAAAGGTATGCAGCCCTCCCCATATATTTTTTTCCTGATTTCGAGCTTCTCTCTGCCTTCAATGACTGGCAGAGGAGGAAAGAGGTTGTAACAGACATTCCCACCAGCCAATGACAAGTGATATGTTAATCAGGGCCCTGGGCCCTCTAGGAGGCGGGCTTTTAGCACTCATCTTTGTGTGTGATATCTAAGGGAAGGCAGCACAGTTGTAAATGAGAGTAAGCGATTTCAGCTGCTGGAAGTGTGGACATGTAATGGGGTAATGTTATTTTTTTTGATATTGTTGTCCTTTAATATATATCCTGTGCCTAACCCCTTGTGTGACACACTGGTTTTGAGCAAGCAGAGCAGCAGTTAGGCGATTCCCGGTCACGGCTGTTCACTATTGTATGTGACTTCACAGGCGTGCCTTTGACTGATAGCCAAGACCAGAAAGCAGAGCAGCAAGGGACCGGAGCTTGTAAGTATGTTCAGGTGCATCTTTGGGGAAGGTAAGTGGGGTTTAGGGGAGAGGGGAGTGGTGCTGCAGCTATACATACAGTACATTTTAATTTTATTAGTGGACATGTCCTTTAAATGTGAAATGCTAGGGTTCTCTTTAACAATTCCTTTATGGTTAGTAATTTAAGATTTCGTTTAACAAAGTTTACATTAAATGTATACTTCAAGTGCATACCACTGCATTCTTAGTCTTCTGTCTGATTGGCTTTAGTCTTCCGGAATTCAGGGGAGAAATTGTGGTTCGCAGGGTACTAGAACCTAGTGCCTGTTGAGGCATTCTGGATTTGCTTGGCAGTTTCTGTTCTGGTTTGATCTGGACAACAGCAGGAAGTTTTCTTATTCCTTGATGAGCGCTCTCTAATGAGGAATCTGTATCCATTTTTTCATTCCATGCATATTGTGGAGCTTCATTCTGCATAGACTCTTGCCAGCAGAAATCCCTTCTATTGCTTTTATTATGAATTTTTTTCATATCACCTGAAAACAAGTAAAAATCAATATTCGGGCAGCTGGTAATTTAAGCAATTTACCTTTTAGATTGATCAGACTTACCATTTAGCTGCATAGCCCCAAACCACTGCTGGACAGTTTCAGCTTGACACTTCTCATTGGGTCTTGATCCAATTTGTTTTACAGGGCATTGAAACTCAGCACTTGATCAAAAAAAAAAAAAAAAAAAAAAAAAGGTATATTTAGAAAGCTTGGCTGCAAGAAAACAAATATAAAAACAAAATTGAATATTTAAAGTGACAGAATCTTGAAATAAATATAATTTTATATTATATACAGTGTAGATTTGCCAAGTAGAGTTGTTAGCATGGCCAACTTTTACTATTAATATGAAAATAAAAACAGGAGGTTAATTATACATTTTTGTTTGTTGGGGGTAAAGTTTCTCTTTAAAAAACACAGATTCTAATGCTAAAGGCAATGTTATTTGGAACCTTTAGTTGTTCTTTAAATCTAGTGAACTACCACAAATGTGGCGATCACTTCAAGTGCAATGAATCAGACTTTTTTTGATACTGTTTGTGTTTAGACTGAATTTAGAAACCTACTTAAAAGAAAGGTTTTAGATCACAGAAATTGGGGAACTAAATAAGACATTAATTATAAATATAAATGATTTAACTTCAAATGAAAAATATATTTCTACAACCTTAAATAAGCAATTTTACACCTAGGTCTTTATGCTAAGGTATACCTCCAATCTAAGGCTAGTGACACGCAAGCAGATATTTCAGGTTGGCCTGAAGGTATTGGTGCTGGTGACTGATGTCGGTCATCCATTCGTCCAAATTGGACATGAAAGTAAATCATAGCTAATCGTGCAATCTCCTATAGACTGCACAATCGGTAGTGGCGTACTGTTGGCCTTGGCTACTTTCTCCGCTTATACAGCCTTGAACACACCATCCCAATTGAAGACAGATCTTGTAGCCAAGAATGGAATATATTTGCTGTCGACTATAAATCTGGACTGTGTATTCCCAGCTTCACAGTGCAGAAAATATTAAACAATGTTCCACTGGTCCTATGTAAATCCTAAAATATACCAGTTTAAAAAACAGCAATAAAATATCTTTTAACTGGCTACATTTATATTAAATTTTACCGCTTTTTGCTAATTTTAGTGCAGAGAAAGATCTGTAGATCAGAGTTTCTCAACTTTTTATCTGTGGGGAACCCCTACATCAAAATGATTATATATTATCTTTCTTGGTCATCAAATTATCAAAATACATAATTTATACAAATAAAATATATATATATATTTTTTGTTGTTAATTATTTTTTTTTTTTATTTTTTAAATGCACTCAAATTCACTGCAGGGGATAGGTCTAAACCAGTGTATCTCAACCCTTTTATCCTTATCTCAGGGAACCCTTACATCAAAACATTATTGCTTACTTTTATTTATCTAACACAATCTCTTAAGAACACCCATGCAAACTCTAAGGGACCCCTGGTGGAGAAACGCTGATGTAGATGATTGGATAATTCTATAGTAATTGCACCTATATCTATATATCAGTGGAGTACGGTTTAGCCTGGTCTTATATATTCAAACTCATTTATACATTAATTCAAATCATTTAACCAGTTAAAACTACAAAATAAATTGCAGCCCCTTGCACAGAGAAATATACAGAGGCAAATTCACGCATGTAGTTTAATCATTAACGAGTGGAAAATAATCAGTAGAAGATGTAAATTATATTAAGACAACACACTGTTTTCCTATGGGTAGTATGGTGAAACAGAAAAATAAAAACAATTTTTAAAAAGCTACCATAATGTATCCAAACTCTTTTCTATTTACCTGCATACACAACTGTAGGCGAGGTGCCACCTCTTTCCATCTGAAGTGATCCAAGAAAAACAAGAAAAGAAACCACTGCTATTCCCTGCTTATATATCTAAAGCTAACACGTGAAACAAAGATACAGGTATGGTTTTACATTACCACACCAATCAGCTAGGATGATTAGTAAAATACTCAGGGGCTTGTGGCAGCTGTATTGAATTACAAATTATACCATGTTATCCCACTCTGCTGGTAGACAATTAACCAATCTTATTTCCACAATTTACATTGTGTTGATTCATTTTAATGTGCTAGAAATTTTCTTTTTTTCACTTGACTAGCGTAATTTTAATTTTAAGAAAAATATGGTAATCTTATAATGTCAATCAAATCCCTGTGACATGATCCTCTTCCCTGCTCAAGTCCCTCCCTGTTCTGTTACAAACATAGAGATCTGAGCATTAGCAGGGGGAGAGAGGTAGCTTTGATGGTAGAGATATGGCTGCACTTGACCCCCTTTCTTGATAGACTTCACTGATTGAATATGAGTCACAAAGAGAGATCTTTATTTTAGCAGGACACAGAGAGATCCGTGTCTCCAGGACAGCTTGCTTTCTATTGGCCACTGCGCGTGTTTTTCAGGATGTTGAACTTTTAACTCCTACTGCACATGATAAGCTTGTCTGTTAGCCAAAGTTGATACATGGAGGAGGTAACAGAGGGGGAAGGGGGGAGTGCTGCACACAGATTTGACACCATGGAAAACAAAGTCACTGACAGAGGTAGGAGAAAGGCAGTACAGAGTACATAAATTTAACTTTGAAATGGGGCAATGTGTTTTTTTCACTATAGATGCTCTTTAAGGTGGCCATACATATGTTCGAGTTTACTTACCCGACCGAGCGCTCCTGCGACATTCGATCATTCCAGCCAGAACCACCTCTCCTGTTCTTCTATGCGACCGCAAAATTAATGGGATTTTGAAACGCATAGAAGAACAGGAGAGGCGGTTCCGACTGGATCGATCGCGGGAGCGCTCGGAACATATGTATGGCCACCATTAGTCTCAAGAAAACCAGAGCAGCAGGGACATATCGCTCTTAAAAGGCAAGTACTGGTAGATTAGGACCTGGCTGGAGAAAGCAAACCTTGGAGTTGTAACTGCTTAAAATATTTTGGCCAAGCTGAACGGATTCCTTTAATTTATCTATTACGAAGGGCAGGCTTTAACAGCAGCATTCCAATAGGAATAAAATATAAAGCAATCTGAATTGAATTAGATGTGCACTAAGATTTGATTTTTACACTTACAGAATTTCTATTCTTCCAGTTCTTCTAAATCCATCTAAGGTATGTACCAACAGTTATCACCAATAGCTGCTATGAAGGCTCAAGCAACCCATCGGCAGTAATTTATGTATGTATTTTATTTCTTGGGGTTAGTTTAATTCAAAGACATTAATTTCAGCAGTGAAAAAAGAATGCCCACTTTGGCAAACAATTGTATTTGTATGGCCGCTTGTCAGTCAGTCCCACCAATTCAACATACGACATCTGACTACCAAGTGATTGTCAGCTAAAATGTCCTTCTGCCATTGTGTCGTGCACATCACACTTGTGTAAGGGATTTTTTGATTTTACTCAATTTGTTTAAATTGTTTTTCATGCCATACTATGAGAAGCAGTTATGTACTGGCATCATAGTAGTATGCCACTATATAATGACCTACTACCAAAGGAAAGAAATCAAATAATAATAATAGAGCCTTCACTTAAACGAACAGGTTACTAAAAGAAAACTTAAATTTTATGGTTTAAAATATATTTCCCTGATTTATACCCAGAATCTGCAGATTAAAGGAATAGTTCAGTGGAAAAGTGAACTATTCCTTTAATGCATTGATTGAAGAATGGGAGGTAAAGGAGCTATGCCTCAACTTTTGATCTTCAATCAATTGACCAGAAGCCAGTAACAAAGGTAGATAAATTTACCTTGTGCACGATCCACCGCCATCTCCATTGATAGATCCCCACCACTTCTCGGTTTAGAGAAGTGATGGGGATCTATCAATGGATAGATCCCTAGAACAATTTTAAAATATAACCTATAAAATTCCACTTACAGTCTTTTCTCTTTCACTGGAGGAGAGGTATGTCTATCCAAGAAGCCTGAACCTTTTTCAGTGAACATCTGAGGAATGTCTCCATAGCTTTTGGGAGGTGATGAACAGGTGCTCCCATAGCCACTTAAAATATTGGGCTTAGAAAGCATTTCTACTGAGTGGCATCTTTCAGAAAAGCTGTTTGGATTACCATGAGTTTGGCTACGAGAGGACCCAGACCTTTCAGAAGAATGAGCCCTTCGTAAATAGCGAGAATGTGGTCTGTCCTCACAGGCTACAGTTTTCCTTATACAATCCTCAGAAAAGTCATTATTAGTCCTTGCCGTGTTGTGAAAACTTCCCCCATCTGATCTCTCATTGGGATGCTTATCCTTAAATTGGAAGATATTGATTTTATTAGGGAGTGATGGGCCTGACAAGATCCTTCTCTCCTGAAAACGGCTACTAATGCTAACCTCAGAAGACCCAGTAAAACCGGTTGATATTGTAGCATGCCCACTATCAAGAGAATCCTCGACAGTTCTTAAATCTTTACTTCTGACGTTAGAAAATTCAGTCATGAATGGGTGGTCTAGCACAGAAGAAAGACTTAATCTGTCTGCTGGGTTTTTTCGCAGTAACTGAAAAATTAGGTCCTTAGCCTCCTTTGACATAAAATTGGGCATTTCATAATCAGCCAACACTATTTTATTCAGGGTATTCTTTACAGTATCCGTGTCAAAAGGAGGACGTCCAACAAGGAAAGTATATAGCATGCATCCCAACGACCAAACATCAGACTCAAGTCCATGGGCACTTCTTGTAGCAATTTCTGGAGCAATGTAGTTTGGTGTGCCACACATAGTAAAATGTTTCTCATTAGGCATTTTCAATTGGGCTGCCAAGCCAAAATCTGCAATCTTTATATTCATGTCACTGGAGAGCAGCAGGTTAGAAAGTGTAAGATCCCGATGTAATATTCCATGTGAATGAAGGTACAGCATTCCTGTTACTATCTGATGCATGAAGTGCCGAGCTGTTTGAAACCAAACAATTTATACATTAATGCACAGTTTGCTATTGTGTGAATATTCAAAAATAAATCCTGAAGTAAACATTAGTTAAGTTGATTCATAATTATATGGGCAGCTGAAGTTAAATCTTCAGTAATCTAATGAACAATGCATTTATGGTTATTACTCTGGGTACCATGTTGTTATCAAAGCCCCCTAAACTTGTATAACAGCCAAAAACTGACCAGACATTACAATGATTAAAGTTTTATCTGGCATAAACATTGAATCAATCGTAAGGTTGGGGGCAGCAGAAGTTCTACCAGCAGACCATACTGGTCAAATGGTTTGTGATTTACATTACTACTATAATATTGGTCCCAAAATGATTGTCCAGGGATATTTTCCATACAGACTCATAATCAGCCATCACTATTGTATTTAGCATATTCTTTACAATATCCATGTCAAAAGGAGGGCGTCCAATAAAGAAAGTATACAGCATGCATCCCAACGACCCGTAGTTTTGGTTGATCCAGGGATACTTTCTGATTGCCATTTGGAGTCGGGAATGAATCCCCTCCCTAATTTTAGCTGTTTTTTGGGGGTTTTTTGTTGCCTTCCTCTGGATCAACCTTTAGGTAGAGTTAAAGAGTGGAGTGTAAAGGTTGGACTAGTTGAACGCATGTCTTTATTTAAACCCTCAATTGCTATGTTACGATCATGGTTTGGGATCAACATTATGCATTAATGGCGGTTGTCGCTACATGGCAGGAATGTCGGAAAGTATGAAACTAGTTTATGGCCAACATTATTGATTTTGCAAGAAACATTGTCAAAGGGGTGAGTTTACACAATCACATTGAGAATTGTGTAACCATAATGTTTTATACCCCACTTGTGACTTAGTACCTTTCCTAGTTGCTTCCAATATAAAATAACACACTAATTCTGTATGAAAGCTATTTTAACTATTTAACAAAAAACAATATAAAACTCACCCTCTTCTTCAGAAAAAGGTTTCTTCCTGTTTTTCAGAAACCTATTCATCTCTCCATTGTGACACATCTCAAGAATAAGATATACATAATTGTTATCTTCAAAATAGTTGTATAGCTAAAAATAATGAAAAATACATTATCAGTTTTTAAGACAATAATTTGAAGGTATTCATTCAAATATATGAAACAAATTAACTTACTTCCAAAATAGATGGGTGCTTTAACTGGCAGTGTATCTCCACTTCATTTCGAACTCTTTGAACCATTCCAACTTTCTGCATAGCCTTTTTGTCTATCTAATGTTAAAAAGAATAGTTCTGGTTAAATTCAACTCTAACCAACTAAGGATGAATGGCACATGGTTTAAAGGGCATGTCCACCCTAAATATAAACTTTTGATATATTGTAGCTAGGTCTACAGAGCTGGTTACCTAAAAAGCCTAGCATTAGCTCCTACAATTGTCTGGTTTCTAATGTTAAAAATAACATGTCAACCCATGTGTTATATGGTCACATAACACTGCCTTTAAAAGCTGTAATATTGCATAAATTAAGGACAATTACGAGGTTGTTAATTTTACTACTACCTTAATCCATAGTCCTGTTCTGTTGTAATGCTATCTTAAGTTTAGCATAAACCTCTATATCTCCTGCCACAACAGGGCTCATTTACTGTAGTTCAATAAGGTTCATGATGTCATAAAACAAAAACTGTCAGAAAAAAAGAGTGGAGTGTGCTCAAATTGAGAATAAGATAATTACAGAACAGACCTTTAGGGCTAGGACACATCAGAGCGATTTAACATCCAATCCGATCACGCATTAAAAAGCGCACACTAGTGTGGTCCATTTGGAGTGGCCACACTAGGAGCGCTGGGGTTGTTTGCATTGGATCGGAGCACATGTGATCACCTTTTTTGGCTCAATTCGCATGCACTCTGATCCCCGAAAATGATGCGCAATGCATTCACTTAGTGCAGCCTCTGCCCAATGGTTAGTTCCAGCTGATTTGTAAAAGCGTACAAATTATTTTGGCTATGAAAATTTGCTGCTAAAGCTAATGGAAAATGTGAATAAAGCAAAATTGTGTACTAAATGTAATACAACCAAACCTCTAATCATTTTTTAGACCCTGTATACTTACCATTTTGATGGCTACCTCAATGCCAGTGTTGATAGACTGTGCTCTGTACACACAGGCAAATGAGCCTTTGCCAAGGAGATTGAGGACCTTGAAGTCCTATGAAGAGAAAAAGTGACATGTAATAAGAAAATAAACTCCCACAACTTTAAAAGTGCAGAAAATCAACTTTATAATTATGCTCTGCAAACTTGTTTGTAGTTTGGCCAGACAAATCTGGATATTTAAAAGGATAACTATATGGTGTATACATTTTTAAAAAAACAGTTAAAAGGTATCTCCCCTCATAAATGGCACTCCACTTTTTTCAGTTTACTTGAAGAACAGGAGGTGAAGGAGCTATGTCTTACCTCTTGTTCATCAATTAAACAAAATTGAAAAAAAGTTAAGTGCGATTTATGAGTGGAGATATGTTTGCTTACAGTGAGTACCAAATTAAAATAGCTAGGCACCACAAGGCACAGAATATTTACAAATCACTGAAACCAATAAAAAAAATTGTGTGACTGCTATATACAACTTTTTTCCAAACTTTGGAAGATAAGTGTATAGTCATCTTAAATCTAGACATGTACATTAAAAATGTATGGTAGTGGGTATAAACAATCATCCGCAGACCGGAAATCAATGGTGCCATTTAAGCACTCAATTTCAATCAGATTTCGGCACAAACCTAATGAATCAAGGAACAATTTGCTTAATACAGTATAAAGTATGTCAATCACCCCTCCAGCAAGCATACATTTTTCTACAGATTCAACTGGCCAAAGTCTGCAAGTTGGGAGGAATATAATATTTTTTGCAGAAATTGACAGAAACATTTCCACAATGAATGCTGATCAACCTGTGCAACCTACAGTCTTAGTACTTCCCACAGCCTCGGTTTAGTGGCTGTGGTCATCTGATCGATCCAGCATCCATCTATATGGTACAGTGTGGGTCGTTGTCGACATCCCTGGCACTGTAAAATGAATGGGATTTTGCGATCGCATGTCGGTCGCATAGAATAACGGGAGAGGTGGTTCCGGCTGGATCGATGGAGCGCTCGGTCAGGTAAGTAAAATCGAACATATGTATGGCCACCATAAGACAGATGACTACACAGCCAGGTACCTCAATGCTATTCTCCTGGGCCATTGGTGCTTTGCTTCCCTCTGGGTCATCCTGCTCCCCTCCATCGGAGGATTTGACTTTAGAGGAGAAATTGGGGAAGAGAAAAGTGAGGACCCTCTCCAGCATCTTCTCCTGCAGAGCGCAGCTGAGCCCAAGACAGAAGCCCGAGTGAAGAGTCGCTTACAAAGACCCATGTGACAAGGGGGGACCCAATGAACCGCCATCCCGGCAGTATTCCCGCTGCGCCAACTGACAGGGACCACAACATAACAACACTCCCAGCAACCACAGCGTAACCTGCTGACGGGGAGGGGTGTGGCTAAAGACGGGGAAAGCTGTGTGGACCTACTACACTGCAGGTAACCCGGTATATAACAACCCTTATTTAATAGCCATACACCATCCCCCATTATATCCACAGTTACAAGTCGCACCTCTATCTTTTCCCCTATGTTTCCAGCCATGTTGTTTCTTCCTTGCTTTTAGAGTTCGACTCCTCATCATCACGGGTGTAAGACCCGGATTGGCGAACAAGGGACCTGGGCTGCGGTGATCGAATGCAAATGACTCGGGTGGCAACAATTAAGGCCCGCTGGCCCAGGGTCCATTCCCGCTGTACGGTTCCCTGTTGGTAGTTTGAAAAAATCCGCCCGTTAGTCACGTGACGGGGAATGGGTTGGGTTGATGACGTATGCGACACAAGTGGAGCCGTTGTTAAAATGTTTAGTTTCAATAAAGTTATGTAATCCTGAAGCTCGGCTTTAAATCTACTGTCGCTGTGTAAGCAAGTGATTCAATTATTTCTAAATAAGTAAAGGGAGATTCAACACGGGACCAAGTGCACCAACTTACCCTGATTAACCCGTTTCTGACTGATTTAGGGTCTGCACAATATTTCTTCTTATTTCTTATTCATTTACAAATTTTAATCACTCTTATATCTATTATCCCAATAGAACGATCCAATAGAATCCCAATAAAACAATCCAATAGAATCCCAATAAAACGATCCAATAAAATCCCAATAGAATGATCCAATAGAATTCCAATAAAACGATCCAATAGAATGATCCAATAGAATGATCCAATAGAATCCCAATAGAACGATCCAATAGAAACGATCCAATAGAATCCCAATAGAAACGATCCAAAAGAATCCCAATAGAATCCAAATAGAACGATCCAATAGAATCCCAATAAAACGATCCAATAGAATCCCAATAAAACGATCCAATAGAATCCCAATAGAACGATCCAATAGAAATTAATTTCTGAGTAAGGAGGGCGAGTCTCGTGTGGTTCTTACGGTCCAATAGAATCCCAATAAACGATCCATAGAATCCCATTAGAACGATCCAATAGAATCCCAATAGAACGATCCAATAGAATTTATTTCTGAGTAAGGAGGCGAGTCTTCGTGTGGTTCTTACAATCAATGCACACGATCAGATTGGAAGAACATCTGGCCATGTATGGTCAACTTTACCCTAGGTATACACTAGCAGATATTTCTGTATTTCAGAAATATCTGATGTAATTGGTTGGCCCACAGGTGACCGATGTTGGTCGTCTTTTACTTTCAATCAGACATAAGGACGTTCGGACATTTGGTTTCCTATGGACTGCATGATTGGTCATGACGAGTTGTCAGATCAGTCGAGAGTGGCAAACAATTGGCTGAGCTGAATTATCTGTCCGTGTCTACTAGCTTTTAAAGACTCTATGGACACTTGTGCTGTCCATTGAAGACTGCACGATTGGATGAAATTTACCGACCTATCTGATCAAACTTGTCCGATTTGAGCAGAAAATTAACAGCAAGGGCACGTTTTTGCACTTCTAATTGAGTAAGCATGTTAATGTTTATGGCCGTGTAATTTCTTAAGCTAGGTACTATGACTGACCGCCAAACGTCTGTTACAGCCAACAATCAGTTTGTGTATGGGCATTCCGTTTGGCATCTCACCTCCCATTATTGAGCAAAAACAACATATATTCAAGTTCTACCCTAAATGGAATGGTGTTAACTTAAAGGGAAAGTTCAGTGAAAAATGTCATTATTTTAAAAATTATTGGTTTGTATGATGCATACCTAGTTATTCTACATATTCTTTCCCGTTTTAAAAATCAGTTGATTTTCCCTGCTGTTGACATTAGTAAGCTGCCATTTTAGGTTCTAATGGTCATTCTTCTTCCCAGGCTGCACCACTCCCTTGGAATGTTCCTAACAGTAATTTCTACTGATTGGCTGTTGGATGGGTCAAGGTCTCTACTGAGCAACTGAATCAACCCAGGCACTGGGTCAAAGGAAAGACCATAACAGTCTCTACTAGGGGTCCGGCAAACAGGAAGTCAATATTTCGGTTGTATTTATTTATACACAAACAAAATGATGATTGGGCAGGTCAAGGTCATTGGGATGGAAAAATACTTCTCTTTTTTCTTAAAAGCATATGTATTTGCACTAAACTTCCCCTTTAATAGAGAAGGACTTGAGGTTCGTACACATGCTCAATTTCCGAGCGAGCAACGACCCCCGATGGCCTAGTGCTACGCCCGACGAATGGGTGTTCCGGCCGAGAATCGTCCGTCTGTATGCGTCCGGTTGGGGGTCGTTCCTTGAAGATTGGCGAACGAACCCCGACTGAACACATACACACGGACGATTCGCCGTTCGGCGCATGTAGCGTTTGGCCATTGGGGGCATTGCTCGTTCCGATATTGAGCATGTGTACGAACCTTTAGGAGTTTCTGTGGACAATCGGTTTTGTGTTTTGAAGAAATATTATCAATTGGGTTTTGTTTCTCTGGTGTTTGCAAGGGGATATGATAACACTTTACAAATATGTTAAAAGGTACAATAGGGAACAATAGAAGACAAAAGGCTACCCATATAAAATTGAGGAAAACTTATTTCAGCTTAAAGGGCATGTCCACTCCTGGAGCAAAAATCTATACTTACCATAAACACCACAACCCCCCCACACACACACACACACACACACACCACCTGCTATAGTTACTTACCAGCCTGCTGTCCCCGAAGCTTATTATCCTTACCTCTTTCTGCCAGCAGTTGTCATTTAGGTCCTTGCCTCCTTTGCAAGCTCAATGAGCACTTACAGAGCACACAGGAAGAGGATACACACCAGTATGCAGTCAGTCATTAGCCATGATGTCACAATTAAGACTGTGACTGACTGTTGCGACCCAATATCTGGTATCTAAGGGACATGTAGGCTTTTACGTGGTGGAGGGAGGTAATGATAATAAGCTTCAGGTACTGCAGAGACGTGAGTAACTATATTGACTTTGGGGTTTGAGGCGATGGGAAAGGTAAGTATATGCTTGTGAAGATTCTCATTCATCCAGACCATGTCTATCTGTGGTATTCAATTAGATTAACTGGACTTTCTTTAGTTCTTGAAAACATTATATATTAGCCAAATATGAATGTAGGTTCCGCTTCTCTGACCCTCTACCCAGGAATTATCTATAGCACAACATCAGAAAATCATAAGCGCAAAGTGTGCGCTTATGATTTTCTGAGGAAATAGTATGCCCTAGCATGTATATCCAAACTATGACCCAACAGACTGGAGTATCGAATGGGATAAGGCCTATTTTAAATTGTGATGTAAATGGTGTGCATTATGTTCCTGTTTGAGGTTAACAAAGGAGTTTATGAGCACAAAGGGTATGTGGGGAAGACATGAAGGTCAGACTATAAGAGATTGATGGAATAAACATTATTAAAGGGCATCTATAGTGAAATTTATATACTGCTCCAATCCAGACATAAAAAAAGCTTAGTGTATTCTGCCTTAAGCTGGGTACACCTAACTAGATTGTAAGCTCTAGGGGGCAGGGACCTCAATATCTTTGTGGCAAAGCCCTAGCACTTCTATTTATATAAGTTATATATTTATGTACTGAACTATCTATGTATTTATCCCCCTTGTGTGACTTATATATGTATTTTAATACTGTACAGCGCTACGTCCCCAAGTGGTGCTATATAAATAAACATATACATACATACATACACACAGTACTGATAAAGCCCCAATACTGCCCGATCCGACGGTATTGGGGCTTTATCGGTACTGTGTGTACCTTAATTTTCCGAATGAGCGCATGTCTGTAGTGTGTGTACCCAGCTTTATTCTTACCTTCCTCTGTGGCTTTGTGTTTGCACACTCTCTGATTTACTGCAGAGATCTTCACTCTCGCTCCCTTCTCTGGTCATTCCCCCGTTCAAGTAGTCCGGCTGTAAATTAAGCCTGTGTAACAAGCCACTCATGCACATTAATCCTCCTACACATGACACATCACTCTAACCTTTGTAAATAAAAAAAAAACCTTGGTATGTAAGCCTGTAGAGAGGAAGTTTTTCAGTTGTTCTGAAGATAGTGCTACATAAGGTGTGGGAGGGGGGGAAGGGGGAGTTTGGAGGGACCTGCCTTATCACTGCAGCCCATCTCCCTTTGACAGGCAATAAATTGGTGAAAGCTTGTGGAGGAGGGGAACTTCTCCTTCCCTTTACTCCTGTTTTTAACCCAGTATTTGCCAAGCATTTCAGTGAGCAGGAAGGAGTCATTGGGAGACTTGCTGTAAAACTTGCGCAAGCCTAGACACGATACTGACATGCTGTTAGGGGATTTGATTGACTGCTCGAGCAGGAGTGGTGTATTGAAATCTTCACTTATTTTAACTTACACATCTCAGGACAGAGGATGAATCTGAATAAAATTAAGGTACTCTGGGGGTTTGGGGGAATTATAAAACACATAGAAAGAAAAAAAAAAATTCCCACTATAGATGCCCTTTAGCTTCATAAAAGAAGTGAAATAACTACAGCCATCTAGGCCCATATAATGGAATGCCACTTAGGAAAATTAAAAGCCACTGTGTAAATTATGGACAGGGTAACCTCAGGCAAAAGAAAGGTTGACATACATATGGATCTCCTGAAAATGGAGGCCTTTTGGATAGATCAATTAAAGTACAAGTTCCCTGGAAAAGTGAACTATTCCTTTAATGCATTGATTGTAGAATGGGGGGTTAAGGAGCTATGCCTCACCTTCTGTTCTTCAATCAATATCTGTGGAGCCAGGAAAAAAGATAGAAGAAACTTACCTTTCAAGTGATCCTCTATCGTCACACTGAAATTACCAACCGCGCATCCTGCATGAACGCTATAGTTGAACAGAGCTAGGAAGTGGTCGGGACCTGTCAACTTGGCTGTAGAGGATAATGCAAAAGGTAAGTTACTTCCATCTTTGTTCCTGGCTCCACATAAATGTTTTGAAGAATGGGAGGTAAGGCATAGCTCTTTAAAGGGGAAGTTCAGTGCAAATACATATGCTTTTAAGAAAAAAGAACAGTAATTTTCAATCACAATGAGCTTAACCGGCCCATTCAACATTTTGTCTGTGTAAAAATAAATGCAACTGAAATACTGACCTCCTGTTTGAAGGACCCCTAATAGAGACCATTATGGTTTTGCCCTTGACCCAGCGCCTGGGTTGATTCAGTTGCTTAGTAGAGATCTGAGCATGTTTGACCCATCCAACAGCCAATCAGTAGAAATAACTGTTAGGAACATTCCAAGGAAGTGCTGCATCCTGGGAAGAAGAAGGACTGTTGGAACCTGAAATGGCAGCTCATTAGTGTTCAAGCTTGAAGAGATAACTACACCTGCACACCCTAGGCATTTGCCAGAATATTTTGAATCGTGGTGCTGGTGGCCGGACGTCCTGCCACGTCTCCAATGCAAACAGTATACAAATGGTTACCGCACACACAGAAGTAGTGAAAAAAGGGTCCTTAACCCATTTATAAAGTGCAACAAGATAACGTTTTGGGGGACCTAGTCTGATGAAGGGTGTCTAGGTCCCCCAAAACGTTATCTTGTTGCTCTTAATAAATGGGTTAAGGACCCTTTTTTCACTACTTTAGTGTGTGCGGTAACCATTTGTATACAGCTCATTAGCTCATTAACAGCAGAGAAAAGCAAAGGGTATGAAGTCAACTGATTTTTCTAAACGGGAGAAAATATGTAGAATACCTAGGTGTGCATAATACAAACCAAGAATTTTTAAAATATTGATACTGATCCATTAAAGGAATAGTTTACTTTTACAGTGAACTATTCCTATAAGAACTTTTAAACACAAGGCACGCCTGGCTGTTTTTGTGGCTCACGCTGACTACAGCATCCAAGACCTACTAGTCTGCTTTCCGTTTGTGCAGTCCTAAGCAGTGGCAGGACTATAGATTGGCCTGCTAGATACTGTGATTAGCTGTTATTTATAGGGGAAATTCAGTGGAAATACATATGCTTTTAAGGGGAAAAAAGCAGTATTTTTCCATCCTAATGACCTTAACCTGCCCATTCAGCATTTTGTCTGTGTATAAATAAATACTTCCGAAATACTAACTTCCTGTTTGTAGGACCCCTAATAGAGACTGTTATGGTTTTGCCCTTGACCTTGTGCCTGGGTTGATTCAGTTGCTCAATAGAGATCTGAGCATGTTTGACCCATCCAACAGCCAATCAGTAGAAATTACTGTTAGGAACATTCCAAGGAAGTGGTCCATCATGGGAAGAAGAAGGACCGTTAGAACCTGAAATGGCAGCTCACTAATGTCAACAGCAGGGAACAGCAAAGGGTATGAAATCAACTGGTTTTTCAAATTGGGAGAGAATATCTAGAATAACTAGGTATGTATAATATAAACTAATACTTTTTAAAATATTTTTCACTGAACATTCCCTTTAAACATCTGATCGCATATCTTGCCTGGGGCTGAGAAGGGAGGTGTGACAAAGGACTTTCCATTGGTTTGGCGATTACATTACCGTGCCAGAAGAGTAAGGTGGGCATTCCACATAAGCACACGATCCCACCATAGGTAGAGGACCTAGTCCAAAATAATGTGCTTAACACCCTTACCCTGCCGAGACCCAGCACTAGGCATATGTGTGACAGAGTCCCAATCCTGCATCTGCTAAGTATCTTAATAAAAAAAATTGACCCCCCAATTAGCATGTCTTTTTGATTTTGGCCCCTTTTGTGAGTTTGACACCCCTGATCTAGAATTTTAGCTTGACTGTTTTCTGGACTGAATGAAATCGACCATTATGCTAAATTGATGAATAGTTTATTTATATTGTATATATGTTTTTACACTCTCTATACATAGCAAAGGTACACTTAATATGATTACTGTGTGCTTATTTTAGCTTGTTTTTCCCTTTTTTTAACGTATAACTTACCACATCATACTCATACAACATTATGCACCTGAGTTGTATGTATGAAAAGAATACCTCTGATATAATATGCTTGTGAAGGTTCTCATTCATCCAGGTCATGGTATATCTGTTGTATTCAATTAGATCAACTGGACTTGAAGTTTAGTTCTTGAAGATGTTTCACTAGTCATCCGACTGGCTTTCTCAATTCAGAATGACTTGTACAAGAATCTGTGGCAATTATGTACCCTGGAAAATCCCAATTAGCATATCACAGCCAGGTGTTATGGGCATGATTGGATAGTGGCTAAGAGGTGTTATAGGAACGCCCAGAGTAAGGTGTCAAAAGAGCATTGTACATGGCAGACAGTTGGTGTCTGATTTGTATGTGGGGGAGACCAAACAGCAACTGCATCAACGTATGGCCCAGCACAGAAGAGCCAATTCCTCGGTTCAGGACTCAGCCGTGTACCTGCATCTTAAGGATAAAGGACATACCTTTGAAGATTGTAATGTTAACATATTGGCAAAGGAACGTGACTGGTTCAAGAGAGGTGTTAAGGAGGCCATTTAAGTGAAAATAAAGAAAACAAGCCTTAATAGAGGGTTCGACACCAACTATCTGCCATGTACAATGCTGTTTTGACACCTTACTCTGGGCGTTCTATAACACCTCTTAGCCACTATCCAATCATGCCCTTAACACCTGTATGTGATATGCTAATTGCGATTTTCCAGGGTACATAATTGCCACAGATTCTTGTACAAGTCATTCTGAATTGAGAAAGCCAGTCGGATGACTAGCGAAACGTCTTCAAGAACTAAACTTCAAGTCCAGTTGATCTAATTGAATACAACAGATATACTCTGATATAATAATAATAATAATAATAATTGGATGTGCTGGGAAACTTTTCAGAAGTAGTATAAATTAATAATAATCTTGTATATTGGTTTTAGTGGTATGTGCATGTATTCCTGCATATATATAACTGCTCTCAGTGTAATAATTGTTACTTATTTATCATACATTGTATATATAAGTTATATTTAGCAGATGTTTCTAAAAGTTAATTACTGTGTATCATGTTTTTTTAATTGTGGAGCACTTTGTATCTTGTTTTTAAATGCACTTTTTGTATTGAGTGATATGTAAAGGTTTATTAGTGTTTTATACATGTTAATGCAGGTATTACAGTAAATAGAGTGGAGACTCTTTCCAGTCTCTTGTGAAGCTGTGTTAACCCCATGAAAAGTGTCAGACAATACCCTAGTGAATTTGTGGGTATGTTTGATCTTAATGTTTATGATATAATAAAGCTTATATTTTAATCTAGACATGTTGCTGTGGATACAGAGCAATATTGTTTGTGTGTTGTAGATTTTGGTCGATCTTGGTGTTTAGATCAAACAAAGCACATTTTCTAGTAGGAACCTCTATTAGGTACCTGTAACAGAAAATGCTCATGTAGCAAGTTCAGGAAAAAGTTTCCATTTGCTGCTTTGCAGTTGATCTACTTCATATAATGCCTTTTTCCATCTGCATACAGTACGCAACATAGAGACGGATCAAGGCATTACTGTCACAAACTTACCTGCTGCTTCTTTCCAGCGCCGCTCCTGGAGGATTCAAATGCCGGTGTCTTCCTAGACTCAGCACCTGATAGTAGCTTTGCTACCCTCCAGCTCCTTCCCTGCATACTTACCTTATCTGTTCCAGCATTCTTTCTTTGCCTGTTCCAGCATACTTACCTTGCCTGTTCCAGCATACTTACCTTGCCTGTTCCATCATACTTACCTTGCCTGTTCCAGCATAATTACCTTGCCTGTTCCAGCATACTTACCTTGCCTGTTCCAGCATACTTACCTTGCCTGTTCCAGCATACTTACCTTGCCTGTTCCAGCATACTTACCTTGCCTGTTCCAGCTCACTTACTCCTGTACAGTGGTGTAACTACCTGGATGGTAGTAGGGCCCGCTACAAGCCTATAATCTGTGCAGCTACCAGACGTTGCGAGACGCTGATCTTGCATATGAAGGAAACATACACGCAATCAGCTGTTTAAAAGATCGGACCCGAACTTCTGGTTCAGATCTTCGTGGAGTCAGGGGCCCGGCCTCCAATCTCGCGGGGGTGGGCCCTTCAGGTATGTCCCTGCTCCTGTATCCAGCCTACAGTTCCCAGCAGTGCCTCTGTTTCCATTGTCCAGCCTACAGTTACTAGCAGCATCTCTGTCTCCATTATACAGCCTACAGTTCCCAGTAGCATTTCTGTTTCCACTATCCAGCCTACAGTTCCCAGCAGCATCTCTGTCTCCAGTTTCCAGTCTACAGTTCCCAGCAGCATCTCTGTCTCCACTATCCTGCCTACATTTCCCAGCAGCATCTCTGTCTCCACTATCCTGCCTACATTTCCCAGCAGCATCTCTGTCTCCAGTATCCTTCCTCCAATTCCCATCAGCCACCCGTGTTCATCAAGCCCAGCAGGTCCCAGCATTATCCCATTTGCATTCCAGAGTTCTGCTTGTGCATTCCCGCATGGAAGTTCGGCCTCCTCCCAAAAGTGTACTCGTGAGTACCCTGGCCACATTTGTTACAATTACAGCACCTGAGGTTGAGAAAATAACTGTCAGGAGAGGCTTACAAACCTGCAGTGGGGGCTACTTAATGTGTGGAGGCATTAGCACATCAAATGTGATTAGGGCAGGAGAAGGCCAATCCAATGCTGACTGTGGGCCTGCATTTAAACAATTTTTTAAAAGTATGATTTGCCAGGGGCCCAGTGACCACTAAAGTAACCAGTACTAACCTGGCTCAAGGGCCATCCAAAACTTCAGGACACTGTGCATGTACCCGGTATGACTGTGCTGGGCATAGGCCTGGTATGATCGTCCTGACATCCTGTTTTCAGTTTTGTAGTCATGTGACCAGCTTCTGTCTGCATTAATATTCTCCTCCTCATAACTGTCAATTTTTTATGTCTGTGAAGGTACTTCCTGCTTTTCCAAGTGTACTTCTTCCCTGGTGGGGAGGAGCGGAGAGTAAGAAGATGTCACTCAACCAACTTCAAGCATGAAATATAAACACTTACTGCAATTTAATTTCTTATGGGCTGCAGCAAGAGATGGCAAAATGAAGTACTGCAGGCTTTCATTTAAAGGGGCACTAAACTGAAAATAAATACTTTTCCTCTACTTTTAATCTATAAATAAATACTTGTAATTAGCACTTAATCTAAAGGGGTGTGTGTGTTGCAGAATGCCTTCAATCCAGCACATGTTTTGCTCAGGAGCAGTATCCCCCTCCCTTTTTTAACCACTGCCACTTTCATTTGACCTGACTTTTTCCCCAGAAACCAACTGTCAAATCTGCACACAGCATACAGCATTCCAACTGTCAAAACTCTGTCATCAACTGCTCACGGAAGAATAGTTTATGAGAGCAAGGCACTTGATTGACAACTGAAAAGAAATAAGGGGCAAATGAAAAAAATAAATGGTACAGTGGTGGTTGGGAATAATCATAGTTTCCAGTTATGGTAAATTTAAAATAACTTTTTTTTCAGTATAGATGCCTGTGAAGGTTCTCATTCATCCATGGTATAACTGTTGTATTCTGTTAGATCAGCTAGGCTTAAAGGGTAACTGTGGACTCAAATTCTTTTAAACCAGTAAGAATGATATAAAAAGCATTCCATCATACCTTCACAATAAAACCTAAATCACATCTCTAGATAAAATTTGTTATTGCTGCAATCGTTCAGCAATGTAACTTCCTGGTTGAACTCTTTCTGTTTTTAGTTATGTGACCAGCCTCTGCCTGCATTAATAGGCTCTCCTTCTCAACTGTCTATTTTTTCCTTAGGTACGTCCTGATTTCCCTAGCAATAAGTCTTAACTGAGCATGCTTCTCCCCCAGGGGAAAAGGGCTGGCAGAAGTAAGGTGATGTCACTCAACCTACTGGAAGCAGGAAGTTTGAACATTCACCCCAATGTAATTTCTCACAGGCTCCAGACAGAGATGTGATTGGTGGCTCAGTGTGAAGGAAATACTGCAGGCTTTCATTTAACCCTAACTTGTTTTGAGACCACAGTTGCCCTTTAATGTTTATTTCTTGAAGACCTTTTGCTAGTCATTCGAGTCATCCGTCTGGCTTTCTCAATTCAGAATGACTTGTACACTGGCTTTCTTGGACTGTTTGGTAGAAGTCAGGAAGAATGGTAAACTGGTAGTAGGTTTACAGAAAACCAACCCACACAGACCAGTATTTGATGTTTTACTCCCACTACCCTTTAGATCACAAACTGGGTGTCATCAGAATGAACACTGCAACACAGAAAAGAGAACATCCCCACTAGCACAGAGGTGAAGGCTAAAAATATTAAACTCAAATTGATGAAGTTGCATTCCAAAAGATGAAATTATTTATTCAACGCCAACCACAACATCAAAACACAACGTTTCAGTGGAATGTGCCCCCTTCTGATGACACCCAGTTTGTGATCTAAAGGGTAGTGGGAGTGAAACATCAAATACTGGTTTGTGTGTGATTATTGCTACTTTTCTTACTTTGAAAGTGTCAGCACCCACGCCGGTTTGTGTGCATATGGACTTTCTTGTTGTTCTAAAGAAATTAAACATCTTAGAGGAGCCCTTAAAACTTGTGGATATCCGGACTGGGCCTTTGTCAAAAGGGGTAGAAGGAAAGAAAAGAAAACAAATACCAACAGTGAAGGGGGAAAGCAAGACAGGAGAAAGAACATGGTCATCCCATATGTAGCAGGGGTCTCCAAGAAATTAAGAAGAATTCTCAAAAAACACCATCAGTGTCTGCTATGAACCAAGCAACACACTGAGGCAGCAATTGGTACATCCGAAAGACCCAATACTGAAACACAAGAAAAGCAACATCATGTACACAGTGTAGTGCAGTGAAGAGTGCTCTGATTGGTTTGTGGGGAAGACCAAACAGCAATTGCACCAACGTATGGCCCAGCACAGAAGAGCCAATTCCTCCTGTCAGGACTTAGTCGTGTACCTGCATCTTAAGGAAAAAGAACATACTTTTGAAGATTGTCAACATCTTGGCAAAGGAACAGGACTGGATCAAGAGAGGTGTCAAGGAGGCCATTTATGTGGGGGGGGGGGGGGGAGACCAAGCCTGAATAGAGATGGGAGGTTTGACACCAACTGTCTGCCATGTGCAATTCTGTTACCCGGGGCAGTTTCAATAACACCTCTTAGCCTCAATGCAATCACACCTTGCATTCAGAAGGTCCCTTACACCTGGCTAATTTGGACTTTTCATGGTACTAATATTGCCAACAGATTCTTCTACAAGTCATTCTGAATTGAAAAAGCCAGATCAAATAACTGGTTAAATGTCTTCAAGAACTAAACTTTAAAGGATAAGTACAATGGAAGCTGTGTCTTTAACTAACCTTCCCCCCTCCTTTTTTTTAGGTCCCTTCAGAGCCTACCTGTGCCCCAGTAAAGTTCTGGCCATCCTGGATCATGTCTTAAGTCAGGTAAGCTCCGCCCCCTGAGACTTGCTGGACCTCGTTGCTGTCTGTGTCTAAAAATCCAGGACCAGTTTTCTCCGTGCGCACGCGTGACATCATGACGCGCATGGAGCAAACTGCCCCTGGATTTTTACACACAGCAACGAGGTCCAGCAAGTCTTGGGGGTGAAGTTTACCTGACTGAAGAAATGATCTAAGATGGCCAGAACTTTACTGGGGCATAGGTAGGTTCTGAAGGGACCTAAAAAAAAGGGGGGGGGGAGGTTAGTTAAAGATACAACTTCCATTTAAACTTAATTTGTTTTGTGAGTGTACTTATCCTTTAAGTCCAGTTGATCTAACTGAATACAACAGTTATAGTATAGATGCCCTTTAACTCTAACTTATTCGGAGATCACGGTTGGCCTTTAAACCTTAAAGGTGGCCATACACCAGCACGATATTACTTACCCGACCGACTGCTTACGCGACGTTCCTGCGATCCTGCCGGAACCACCTCTCCCGATCTTATATACGACCGACATGCGATCGCAAAATGAATGGGATTTTGCGATCGCATGTCGGTCGTATATAAGATCGGGAGAGGTGGTTCCGGGAGGATCGCAGGAATGTCGCGTGAGCGGTCGGTCGGGTAAGTTGCCAGGCGGCAACAGCCAGAGCCAGCATGGTATTGTCTTGTATAAAGCTAGGTATGGATTCAAGGGAGGAAAATGTAATTCTCCCTCTTTACAAAGCATTGGTAAGGCCTCATTTGGAATATGCAGTGCAATTTTGGAATCCTGTGTACAAAAAGGACATCTTTGAAATGGAAAGGGTTCAGAGAAGGGCAACTAAATTAATAAGGGGATTGGGGGAGCTTGAATATGAAGAGAGACTGGAAAAGTTACAATTATGTACGCTGGAGAAAAGGCGCTTGCATGGGGATATGATTACTGTGTATAAATACATTAACGGGCCATACAATAAACTATCTGGGGCATTGTTCACCAAGAGAACATGTCAAAGGACATGAGGACATCCCTTAAGACTTGAAGAAAAAAGGTTTAGGCTTCAAGCTCGGAAAGGGTTTTTCACTGTGAGAACGGTAAGGCTATGGAACTGTCTTCCAGTGGACGTTGTAATGGCAGGTTCATTGGTCAGTTTCAAAAAAAAGCTGGATGAGTTTCTGCAAACAAGAAATGTTGCAAGTTACTGGTATTGATACATAAAGTAGAGTTGATCCAGGGAAATTTCCGATTGCCACTTGGAGTCAGGAAGGAATTTTTTCCCCCTTCATAAATTTGGTGGGTTTTTTTTGCCTTCCTCTGGATCAACAGTTAGGCAGGAAATGAGGATATTGCTAGATGGGTTGGACTGGATGGACGTATGTCTTTATTCAACCTCAAATACTATACTATACTATACTACTATCGTGCTGGTGTATGGCCACCTTTACTGTGTGTCTTGCCCCCCCCCCACGTTCCTGCGATCCTGCCGGAACCACCTCTCCTGATCTTATATTCGACCGACATGCGATCGCAAAATGAATGGGATTTTGCAATCGCATGTCGGTCGTATATAAGATCGGGAGAGGTGGTTCCGGGAGGATCGCAGGAACGTCGCGTGAGCGGTCGGTCGGGTAAGTAATATCGTGCTGGTGTATGGCCACCTTTACTGTGTGTCTTGCCCCCCCCCTTAAAGAACAACTAAAGGCTCACATAAAGTGAAATATCAAGTGATGTTACTATGATTACATATACACATACACATTACATACACACAGGTTTTCTGTCCCAATCAGTGAAAATACATTGGACATGTGAGTAAATTGACAGTACTGCTTTAATTCCATCTGACAGACATCAGATTTGTTTCTTGATCGGTAGTCTGTTTGAAAAGGAATTTAGGGTCAGGGTTGTTCCATGTGAACCCAGCCTACCCAGAAGGATAGAGAAAGATGAAAGCCAAATTGGTAGAATAGGGAAAGCAGAAATTATGTGTGTGATGTGCCATGGAAGATATCATGTGATGTCATCATGGAATGCTGTGGCTCTGCAAATAGGGCAATGGTGGTTAACAGTAGCTGTAAGAAGAAGAATGGCCTTGCCTTGAGTTTTTATGCCACCCCCTTGCAGCCATGCTTCCCTGTGCCATTGCCTAGGTGGCCTGGTGAGAAATCTGGCACTGCCAATGGGAAAATGCAACAGAAAAACTACAAAAAAAACCTATCTGTATGAAAATAGTCTTAAACTAGTATACAGGGGCAGAAAACAGCTCAAAACCTACAGAGAGATTGGGACAGAAGAGGGAATCAGCGTAAATTTTTCCAATAAACTGCTCGACATTGTCGATTGGAAAAATGGAAAACGGGTTTTCAACATTGGGAGCGATCCGATCGAAATGTCAAAATCTCTCCAAAGGTAGAGCCCTCGTAGGGGGTGCTTTAGTTGCTGGGAATATATTTCAAGGGTGCATTGGCTTTTTGGCTTCTTTATACCAGCACTCTATACAAATTTATATAGCACATATATATAAATATTTTCTATCCCAAGATGTTGTAATGATTTAGTTGAGGTTGTACCTTGTTCATGGGCAATTAACACATCAAGAGTAGAAAAGAAATAAAAGAAAAAAGTACAATCTTAGACCAGAAGTGGCGGCAATGAGTATCAGAAGTATGCATGAGCAATAAGGGTTAAAACATTTGCTACTGGTGATTCAAATGGGTCTCTTCATGAAAAAGAGGTCCAGGGGGGGAGGAGGGGAGTCAAGGATTTCAGAATTTCTGCACAATTTAAATTACACACAATAATGTTTTACCCAAGGATAATTAATACTGTACCATATTACCTGTTGCATAAGTGTATGGAACCTTAAAATATCCCTGGTTATTCCCAAAGACATTTGGTTTCCCGACCACAATGGTTTTGTTTAGTAGCATACAAATGAACATTCAAAGTCTTCTTGCTTTTGTTTACTTTGCCTGGATTTAACTAAGCTGTATTTACCACTAAAAAGGTCAGTGACCTGAAATAGTATTTTCATTCTCTATTGTCTAAAACTGTCACCGAATGTTTCTAAATGACATCACTATAGCAACTTGTACATAACTAAGAGATTTTAATTAGTATACACTGGCTGCTGCTGGCACCTCATACCCTGCTTATTCCATCAGTGCCTGTGTGCTGCCGTATTTAGCTCTGTAAGTATACTGCATTGCTTTGCTGATTTTAGTTCATTACATACAGATCATTTTTAATTTAAACAATCCTAATGTAATATTAATAGATTTGTTGTACATTTTGTAAACCTGTAGCTGATTAATAATTATTATTATTATTATTATTACTATGGATTCATATAGCACCAACATCTTTTATGGCGCTTTACAATTACATACATTAAATAGAGGTTAATACATATTATACAAAGTCATACATATCACATACACAGGTAATACATAATAAATGTACACAGAGTGATGAGTTACTTACAGTAATACCATAATACAGTACAATTGGTAAGAGTACCCTGCGCAATAAACTATACACAGACGGATATTTAGAGGATATTAAGTCATTAATTTGTTGTATATATTTGTGTAATTCAAATTTATATAATATATATATATTAATATATATTTATATAATATAATATTTATATGTGTGTGTTGTTTTTATGTTTCTCTGTAGACTACACATGGTATTATTATAATTGGTATTAGGTCTTCTCAACTAGCTGTTTTATTATTTAAACTCAAGTTGCATGTACCAGTGTTATTGATTCTGGCACCACTCGCTTCTTTTTCTCAGAAACTGGCTTTACAGTATGTATGGGACCATTTAACATAAACTGTAAATCTTAAATATTATTAATAATTTTTTTGCTTAGTCAAGTCAGTCAATATCTGAAGTGTCATCAGTGCGGCCACCTACATCAGGTTGATTAAAGGGCATCTATAGTGGGGACATTTTTTTTTTCTTTCTATGTGTTCTAGAATCTCCTCCAAATCCCAGAGTTATTTTCTTCAGATTCCTCCTCTGTCCTGAGATGTGTAAGTTAAAATAAGTGAAGATTTCAATACACCACTCCTGCTTGAGCTGTCAATCAAATCCCCTAACAGCATGCCAGTATAGCGTGTAGGCTTGTACAGCAAGTCTCCCAATGACTCCTTCCTGCTTACTAAAATGCTTGGCAAATACTGGGTTAAAAACATGTGTAAAAGGAAAGGAGAGGTTCCCCTCCTCCGCAAGCTTTTACCAATTTATTGCCTGTCAAAGGGAGATGGGCTGCAGTGATAAGGCAGTACTCGGTCTCTCCAAACTCCCCCCCCTTCCCCCCTCCCACACCTTATGTAGCACTATCTTCAGAACAATGGAGAAACTTCCTTAGTGTGTAAACACAGCCACAGACTAAGGATGTCTGGATTGGAGCACTGTATAAATTTCACTATAGATGCCCTTTAAAGGGACACTATACTGAAAAAATGACTTTGCCTCATTTTAAGCTATACTTGAATACATGTAAGTAGCACTTACCCTGATTGGTGTGTGTTGCTGCATGCCTTCAATCCAGTACACATTTGTTTATGAGCAGTATCCCCCCTCCCTCTTTTAACCACTCCTAATTCAATCCGACCTGACTTTTTTCGCACAAACCAACTGTCAAGCCTGTACACAGCATACAGCATTCCAACTGTCAAAACTCTGTCACCATTCCAGCTACAGTAAAACTGCTCACAGAAGAATAGTTTTTGAGAGCAAGGAACTTGATTGACAGCTGAAATATAAGAAGTTTTCGATTGGATATCTAAAGAAATAGAGGCAGATCAACAAAAAAATGCTACAGTGGTGAGTGGTTGGAAAGAATTATAGTTTCCAGTTATGGTCAATTTAAAATACGGTAACCTAACTTTTGGTATAGATGCCCTTTAAGGAGTAAGCACCCCTGCTTTAGGTTCAAACCATGCAGTTTTAATCTGTAATATTTTTGTTTTTTGTAAGCTTTGACACAGAACAATAAGTAAATATTACAAAAGTAAAAAATAGGGGCTGCTGCAGTCAGAGGTGCAAATGTTGGCCTGTGCTATTATTCTGCAGCCATGTGCAGATTAAAGGACATCTACACCCTTCTTGTCACTAGATATTGCATTTGAGCTACACATATCTCCTAAAAATTAATTTAAATCTTCCAGACTTTTAAAGATTATATTCCATCTGCATACCCCTTTAATAGTTACACTTAAGGTGGCCATACACTCTAATGATAATGGGTAAATCCATTAACGTAAAGCTAGGTACACACTCTACAGATTTCTGAAAGATGACAGACAGGATCTGCAAGATCCTGTCTGCCATCTTTCAAAGATCTGCATACACACAGTCCCGAGCGTTCTCCCTATGAACATCATAGGGAGAACGCTCGGGACTGTTTCCATCGGCCATGCTAGACTCCTCTATAGGGAGTCTAGTGCGGCCGATGGAAATTTTCGGTCTTTCCCGGACGAGCGTACAGCCAACCCGATCGTTCAGCGGCTGCGCGCTCGTTTAAGAAACAAAGGTACACACATAACGATAAAGCCCCGATACCGTCGGATCCGACAGTATTGGGGCTTTATCTTTACTTTGTGTACCCAGCCTTAGTGTGTAGGGGCTGTTCCCAATTTATTTAGGCAGGGTAGGATGTCTGAAGCTATATGTTTTACATTTCTTACAGTATACATGCAGTAGGATCATAGATAAAGATTTCTTTATCTTGTTCAGCATGCACTGTTTGGTTTAGCGAGGTGACAGCTGCTTGATATGCCATTGACACTGTTGCTCTGGTTTCAGCAATGGGCAATAATAAAAGGGGTTTGGCACATATGACAAATCTGTCTCTGGGGAAATTAAATAAATTTCCTGTAATTGGATCCTATTAATCTCCGAGAGTGCAACGCAACAAGGTTAATGCCAGTGATCTAAAGTTGTAAAAACAAAAAAAAGGAAGATGACAAGTTTTCTCGGACAAATAAGATTTGGCATTGATAGTTATCAATGATTTCAGAGGCCTGATACTAGAAAACTAATTTAGTTTTCACAATTTACCCTAGGAAAATGCACAGTGTTGAATACAAACATTATATATTTTTTTAATATAAACACAGAGAGCATTATAGGAGAACTGTGGTCTCCATTCAAGTGCCCTCTATTTAAAAGACCTCTCCTACCTTTCAAACAATTTAGTGATCAAATCTGTTGCTGCAGTGTGTCATCTATTTAGGAGACCTAATATTATCTTGTCCCATATTGCACAATAATGTGCAATATGTGGATAGTGTGCAATAAACAGAATATCCCTAAAATGTAATAATATAAGAATAGAAATATTGTGAATGGAATACTAAAGAATGTCCAATGGGACAAGATAATGCTATATACACTTGATATACTGCATTGTTATATTGGCTAATTTTTTAATAATCCACCCATTATTTTAATATTATGTAAATGATGGCTAAAAATAATTGGTGGATTAGTGAAAAATTACTTTTTAACCACGTAAAGTGGTCAATAAAAGTTCTTATTGTTAAAATGATTCTAATCTTGCCCCAACCAATCAGATGTTAGCTTTCAAATGTTAAATAAGATCTGATTTGTTGGGGCAAAATTAGAACCATTTTTAACGATAAGAACTTTTCTTGAACCTCCCTGTAAGTTTCCAAGGTGGACAGAGATAATAATGGGATACACACTCAAGAACACAGCCCCAAAAGAGGGAGGTAGCTAAGAAATATAAAGATAAAAAGCTGTACCCCCAAAAATTAAATAAACCACAACTATAAAACAGTATATCATATATATTTAGTAAAATATCCTAAAATAAAAACAAATAGGTGGCCAGCTACAAACAACAAAATAGACTAGACACCGTATATAAAAGCACATATGTACTGTGAATCTCCTAATAAAGACCTGTAAAAGTAAACATAGCGATACACATATATGTAGATATAAATATCAATCTCAATAGAGGGCAAGCAACTGAATGTCCCAAAAAATATAGTTCAGCCAGAAGAAATGTCCTCCTAAGTGTCCCATAATATAGGTGTTCCAAGGTGTCCCATAATATACATGCTGCCCAAGATTCATAAGAGTCTCCAACAGTATCGGAGCTTTATATCGGTACTATGGGTAGGCCGAGTGCTTGTTCGGGAAAGAGGGAAAATTTCCCTCGCCCGCGGTAGACTCCCTATAGGGGAGTCGGGCGTGGCTGAGGGAAATACACAGTCCCGAGTGTTCTCCCTATGCTGTGTATAGGGAGAATGCTCATGACTGCGTGTAGCCTGATTTTTGAAAAATGACAGACTGGATCTTGCAGATCCTGTCTGTCATCTTTCAAAAATCTGCCAAGTGTGTACCCAGCTTAAGGGCTCCTTAAGGGAGACCTGTTTAAGCCTATCTCTCAATATCTGGACAGCTGTTTGCAACAATTGGTAAAAGCAATGCCATCTTATCTTCATGACAGTAAACATCTAATTAAAATTTTAAATAAAGTAACATACCCTATGTAGCAGGTTTTACTTATGACATGTGATGTAAAAAATCTGTATAAAATTATCCCTCTGGAACAAGGTGTTGAGACGTGCCGAGAGGCGCTTTTGGGCTCTGAACATCAGAGACTGCCAATAGAGTTCTTATTGGATTTGCTGTTTTTTATTTTAAAGAACAACTACTTGCCACACACCTCCAACGCCTTTGCTCATGGCGCCTCCACCCATTTTGGCTTAAACTATTCCCGGAACAGGACCCCATCACCGAGCACATTGAACTATACCTAAACTCGAACCATAATCCCACACCTATAGGAATCCAATGGGACGCACTCAAAGCCGTCCTGAGAGGACACCTGCAAAGCGCCATCTCACATATTAAAAAGACAGCGACACAGGATGAGCTTAGACTAGCACGGGCGCTCCAGGAAACTGAGGCAAACTACATAGCAACACCCACACCCCAGACCAAAGAAAAATGGCAAATCGCACAATCCCAATACGATAGTATACTGGTTGAGAAAAATTCCAGAAAGCAATTCTTTAATAAACAAAATTATTTCGAGCATGGCCATCAGTCAGCCAAACTCCTGAACCGCCTGGCAAATGGCCCGAGAGACCAAAATGTAATCCTACAGTTGCAAGACCCCAACAGAGGACTAGTCACCACCACGCCAGATATTTTGAGATGCCTAACCGAGTATTACACAACACTCTACAAAACCCAATACAAAACCTCACAGGAAACACTAAATCACTACTTAGACTCTATCCCATTCCCCAAACTGACACACACAGACTCCACCATACTGGATAATGCTATTACCCTGTCTGAACTCCAAATTGCTCTAGGAGAAATGGCAACTAACAAGACTCCAGGCCCAGATGGCCTACCAACAGAACTATACAGCAAATATACAAAGCAAATGCTCCCATTCCTGCTGGAGACACTAAACACAACTTTCCAAGAAAATAAACTTCCACCCTCAATGTACGAAGCACACGTCACCTTAATATTGAAAGAAGGTAAAAACCCTCTGGAGTGCGGCTCATACCGTCCAATCTCCCTCCTAAACACCGACTATAAACTTCTAACCAAAATTCTAGCAAACAGACTCAAAAGAATAATCACCACAATAATACACCCTGATCAAACCGGCTTCATGCCGGGAAAATCTACATCCATCAATCTACGCAAAACATTAATACACACACAAATAGACCACGACAATACAGGCTCTCGAGTAATGCTGTCCTTGGATGCACAGAAGGCATTCGATTTCCATTGAGTGGGCCCTTCCTACAATTCATGCAACTAGATTCGTGTGTCGGCCCCATCTTAAGGAAATGGGTTAAACTACTATACGCCCAACCCATGGCAACCATAAGAGTAAACGGAACCAACTCCACATCCTTTCCACTGACAAGAGGCACGAGACAGGGATGTCCACTCTCCCCATACCTCTTTGCACTCGCTGTCGAACCACTCGCTATTAAACTACGCACTTCACCATATGTCACCGGACTACGACTTGGACCCCATACACACTTATTAAGTCTATACGCGGACGATATGATAGTGTATCTGGCAGACTCACATACATCCCTCCCTGCCGTCCACGACCTCATAAATCAATTCAGCCCCCTATCAGGCCTATACATAAATTGGGATAAATCAATCCTTTTCCCTATAGACCCACTGACATCAATCCCATCATCTATAGCAAACCTAATACCGGTAGTAGATAATTTTCGCTATTTAGGAATTCAAGTAACTAGAACACATGACAACTTCTACCCACTTAATCTAGCCCCTCTCCTCGAATTAGTGAGAAACAAAACCAAACTCTGGAAAAACTTACCTATTAACCTGATTGGCCGGATACACCTAATCAAGATCTTAATATTGCCCAAAATCCTATACGTACTGCAACATAGCCCAACTCATGTACCAGAGATCTTCTTCGCCACATTGGATAGTCTATTACTGACTCTCCTGTGGGGATCGGGGAGATCACGGGTCAGACTCAAATCTTTACAGAGACCCAAACAATCGGCTGGACTAGCCATGCTGGACTTCCGCCTATATTATTTGGCAGGACAACTTAAGTACTTTAAACCCTGGTGTCAACCGCGACCCCCGGACCCCCAGGAACAAGACAATTACACTCTATACGACGCTGAACACCTATTACACATATATCTACCACACCACCCACTGTCATTCCTAAATGCAAACAGAACAATATCCCACTCGGTGGTACCCCACTGCACGTTCAGCAATTTAAAATTTGGAAAAAAGCTCTATCAATCCTCAAATTCACAGATATCGCAGAGGAAACCCCCCTCTGGCATAACCCGATGTACCCCAATCTAGCTGCCTTAACCTCAGCCGATTTCTGGATATCAAAGGGAGTTACACTCTTCATGCACATCATCAAAAATAGGAGATTAATCACATTTGAGGAAATGAAAAGCATGTACAATCTGTCGGGTTCCACCTGGTTCAAATACCTTCAGATCAGATACTCTCTACTGTCAGAATTCCAGGGAGACGAAATACCAGTAACTACAAACCCCATAATCCGACTGCTGGGGACCGGGGGGGAGAGGCGCCTGATGTCCAGGCTCTACAGGTGCCTGCTGGAACACAAAATACAAGAGGATACACTCACAGTCCTCAATAAATGGGAAAAATTAATCCCCACAGTCACAACTGAAGATTGGGGGGACCTAATGGAGAGCCACCTATGGGTATCCCCGTCTGCACCAAACAAACAAATGCAATACTACATTATGCATCAGGCCTACCTCTCACCACATAGGCTATCACGCATGTCGCCATCTTACTCAGCTGAATGCCCAAAATGTCACCAATCCCCAGCTGACTTTATTCATCTTATCTGGAACTGCCCTCGTGTTGCCAAATTCTGGCACAACGTAACACGCTATTTAACAAATATCCTACCTCTCCCCGTCCCCACGGACCCCAAGTTGTGTCTCCTGGGGATCCCAGAGGAAGATATTTGGAGCCAATATGAACTAACTCTTTTACGAGAAACACTATTCTATGCTAGAAGAGCCATCATCCTCTCTTGGATGGCACCCACCTCTCCTACCCTGACTAGCTGGCAAGCCATGATAGACCAGATGCTCCCATATCTCCAACTAATATACACACATCGTGGCCACCCCTCCAAATTTCAAAAAATCTGGAATATATGGTCAGCCAGAAATCGCTGAGCCTCAAACCAACTACACCTGGTCTGCACCATGACCGGATTGCTGGGGAAGGGATGCAATGGGCCTACGGCTGCGGTCTCTCTCTACCTCAAACTAAATCCACAATATGTAAGTATAGGTTAACTCTACTACTACTGATGATAAAAGCACGAACCAAATTAAGCTGCTTATTTTCTCAATGTTAATGGTTAATGTTTATATTCCCCCCTACCCCATTAAATAAAACGAATCCAGGTAATAAAACTCGAGAAAACAAGATATGTATGAAATGTATATGGATAACTGTAATAACAACTATATGATACATTATACTGTTATATATACATACTGAATATGCTGACTGGATACTAAATAAATAAAAAGTTAAAAAAAAAAAGAACAACTACTTTCAATTTTATAAAGGGAATTTTATTCAACAAACGGGTCATTGATATTAGGTCCAATGTGGCCACAGCTGTAGCTAACATCTATATGAAATGGTTTGAACAACAGTATATTAACCCAGCTATACAGAAATCCAAGTATAAGCATCACATAGATGACATGGTATTTTTATGGGAGGGTACAAGGGCAGAAGCAGAATAATTCATTCAGGGTCTTAATGATCTCCCTACCCCTGTAAAGCTTACGTTGTCTTATAGCTTTGAGTGTATAGATTTCCTAGACATCCCTATCTTTAAAAATGGTAATTGGGTACTACCCTATTTAGGAAAGATATGGATAGGAACTCTATATTGTGTGGCATGAGTTGCCGTCCTAAAAGTACTAAACATGGTTTAATATATAGCCAATTTCTTCATGTGTTAAGCTAGGTACACACAGTACAGATTTCTGAAAGATGACAGACAGGATCTGCAAGATCCTGTCTGCCATCTTTCAAAGATCTGCATACACACAGTCCCGAGCGCTCTCCCTATATGAACTTCATAAGGAGAACGCTCGGGACTGTGTGTTTCCATCGGCCGCACTAGACTCCTCTATAGGGAGTCTAGCGCGGCCGATGGAAATTTTCCACACATAACGATAAAGCCCCGATACTGTCAGATCCGAAGGTATCGGGGCTTTATCGTTACTGTGTGTACCCAGCTTTACGCAATAATACTGATAGCCAAAAGGCAGAGGTTCAACTTGAAGAGAATTGTGAGAGATAATCCTCTAGGGGTTATCACCCTGATCTACTTCTAATTTTTTTAACAACTCTAAACCCCTTAGTGAGCATAGGGTAAAGGGGAATGATATTGTAAATTTATGTACTACATTTATTCCATATAGTGGCACTATTAGTGACAGCACCCAAAGAAATTAGGATATTATTAGGAAGTATATATTATAAGGGAAAGCTTTAAAGGGATCTCTAATGTGATGATTTACACTAATTTAGCATTCAACCTTTATTGTCTTGTGTGCAATTGCTGTGCATTGTAATTATTCACGATGTAGAATGTATATGCTAATGGGTATAAAGAGAAGTAACTGACTGTGATGCAATAACCTGATGATGGCACAAGAAGTGCTAAAACACAGAACAAATACATTATATTACTACCTTCTTTGGATTTGCACCCAGGCATAAGACTATAGGATAAGGCAGGGGTAGGCAATTCAATTTCATGGGGGGCCACATAAGAAACTGGGATTGTCGTAAAGGGCTGGACCAATACTCAATTCTCATTAAAGAGACTGGCGGGAAGGTTCGTCGTCCACACGCTCATTCGTGAAAGACACCACACACACTGACAATTAGGCCCCAATACATTGGATCCGAAATTATAATCTGGAAATTATTTTATACTCTTTAGCAGACAGTGCCGGCACTGGAGAGTGAATAACAGTGAAAAGCATGTGTGTGGCCCCTCAGTTGGGCACTTTTGGTGCTTCATCCTGCTGAATCATTGCATAATGTCCGACCAAGTGGTCATCATAGGTCAAATCTTTGTGGCTGAAATCAGGAAATGCCAGAAACCTGCAGATTTACAGTTGTAGCTTTTGACTAGTTAGGAATTCTAGAATTCATTAAGGCTTATTTATATTTTAGCTTTAATTATCCTTTAAATTATTAAGCAGGTCCCCATTAGACAAAGAAATCACAAGAAACATGTGTGTGTACATTACTCACACAGACAGAGGGTAATCTCCAATAAATTGATTCACTTCCTGTTCCAAATTTATAAATTTATATTTATTTTCCAGGTATTCTAGGCTGGCGAACAATGTCTTTCCAGGTACAATTACAATGTTTTGTTATTTTAATAATATTAAATGGATAACACAACACACAATAGGAAGTGAGCACTTTTGTTTTTATTTTAACACCCCCCTCAAACATACAGGCAGGCTACTTCACTAATTCAATAAGAGGTGCAAAAATTTGACAGAGCTGTTAATTTGCATTTACTTAAGATCTCCAGATAAAAGTCCTGTCAGACACCGTTTGTATTTTGTAGCCTGAATGTTGATTTTTATTCTAAAATCTAAAATCCCCAACTTAACTTAAATATCCAACTTAAGTTAATTTATATTCTTTTATGTAGTGTTAAAATTGCTCCTTACAAATAGCTAAAAACACTCAAAATGATGATTACCTAGAATCAATTTTGTTTTGTACAACTTTGCTTGTAGGAACCATTTTATTCTTTTTCCTACTTTAGTTACATGTAGGAAAATGGGAAATGACAGAATCTCAGCAGCAAATCAGTAGAAAAGTTTCATTTCACCTTCCTGCTACAGTGACTGAGACACCCCATCGAGAGCCATTTATCCGAATATCTCCAATGCCTGATAATACCTTGCTGGCAGTTGGACAAGATGGACTAATCTCTATTTGGGCTCCAGATCTTAAATTGAAAAGAAGTCGATTCATACTGGTTAGTGACAATTATTATTCCCAAGCCTAAACCACTAGGTCCTCACCCGTCTTCTTCTTAGATCAGCTCTGGTTCTCTTCTGTCATCTATGTTCTATCTGCAATGTGGCCAATAAGAAAAATTGCTTCTTGCAGAGCACATCTTCTTATTGCCCTTATTGCTAACAGACTGAGAGTGGTGGAGTGGACTGCAGCAGCGAGGGAGGTCTTAGGTAAGTTTATCAGCTTATCTAAAAATAACCCAGGGTTGAGAACCTAGCTGTTTAACTTACTGTTTAAAACAAATAATGCACTTCTTATTTTATATTTTACCTGGGCATTTATAATAGAAATAACAAACTGTCCTGTGCACTCTCTCCAATGCAGGGTGCAGACTCCTCAAGGTATCAAACCCCCACCTGAGGAAGAGGACATGTTTGCCCCCCAAAAAGTTGTGTTCTGATGTGTGTTTAAAAAAAGTTTAAAAAGAAGTCTTGGAGTGCGGCCCTCAATCGATTGTTCATTCGTTGCCTGGGCATTCCCTGACCCCGAGGCCTTGTTCTTTTCACCTCATTTGGTCTTTACTCGCTTGGGTGCAATCAAGCTGCTAACAATAGAGAGATAATGATCCTTGAGTGAACAACTTTTTTGTTTTGTTACTGTACTATAACTACAACACAGCAAAACTAAGTAAAAACTGCCACAGGCACTTTTACTGTCTCTCTAACCCATACACGGGAGACTTCAGGTTGTGTACATCTCTTTAAGTTTAAATAATTTTCATATTTTAGCATATTATATATGCCATTTCTTGGTAAAAGTGGTCCCATGTCCTTCAATTGTTTAATAAAAATATATTTCCCAGCAAATCCAAATTTCATGAGACAATAATGTACCTTAGGGAATTGTTTGTAGTAGTGTTAATTACTAAAAAAATACACGTGCCTGAAGAATGCTTTAACAGGTGTTATTTGGGGGCATTAGTACGACTATGCTGCTTGAAAAAATTTCAAAGACAGACAAAAAAAATGGGTTTTCTATATTTTGTTATCTAACATTAATCTAAAGATTTGAATTGGATAGTCAGGTATGTAATATATATTTCTTCATCAACACCCCCTTTATCATACACAACTCTCTATAAGTGCAAGCATGCTCAGTAATGACTATGAGCCAACACTGGGAGAGGAAATATCCCACAATACTTTTCACACATACCAACTGTTACCCCTAACTCCACACAATAGAAGAGTTAATGATAATAAGGCACTCAATAGAAAGATGAATTGTAAGGTGCTTCAGATTCAAAAAGATCAACAACAAAAAAATTACAGTGGTGTGTTTGTGAAGGTTCTCATTCATCCAGGTTATGTTTCACACCTTACCCTCGGCAGTTTGAAAAACAACTCGTATCTTGTATTCAGAAGGTCTCTTACACCTTGCTGTTTTATGCTGAATGGGACACATTACAGAAATATTTCTGTTCAGTAGTTGTCACAGACAAGTATGAAGTTATGAAGGGGCAGTTCCAGAAAATCTGCCTTATTGCACCTTCAGCATAGTTAAAGATAAATTGCAATAGATTTTACAAAGATGGCATGTGGTACCAGGAAGGCTGGATTTTGTAAATGTTCTCTTGGAATCTGGTTGGTATGGGGAGTCTGGGCATTTCAGGGGCAAGGCTCAACAAGCATCTCGGTTAGTGTCTAGAGTGGCCCCCAGCCTGGGGCAGGTTGGGCTCCACTGCCCTAGACCACCAAAGCTCTATTAACTATGGGATATAGCATGACAGTGCCAGATAGCCCCTTTAAAATGGTTATGTCCCAATGAAACTGTATGTGAAAAACACTTTGAGAGTTTCCCATTCCCTCTAGAGTGTGATTTAGGGAGTAAATCATTTTATTTGCAAGAATCATATAAAAATATGGTCTAGTTGGTAGTTTTCGGAAAGTTATAAACACCTCAATATTTTTCAGGATGAGAACAAGCAACAGAACAGGAATATGAAATGGGTTACAGATTCTACTCTTATGCCTCACTACAATAAGATGATAATTGGCACATGGTAAGATTGGCAAACTAGTATTGCAATTGTACATAATAGTTTTACCACAGAACATTGTCTGTAATCTGTGTGGGGTTTTTTTGGTGGAGTTTTGTGGTGCAGGGGTTGCAGCATTGAACTCAATTATAAAATAATATAAAACACATTTATAATAAATACATTACTTAGTATACAGGTATAATAAAACCCTAAGATATGAGGAAAAACATCCCTGTCCCCGACTTAATATAACTTGATATTCAATGATCTGGTTGACTGAAAAAATCATAGGCATCAATAAGGGAAAATCAACAGCTTTGAGCAGCATTATTCTGTTCCTTTTGTGAGAACAGCAAGGTTTCAGAAACCAAGCCCAGTGTTACCCTCACAATAAGTGGAGCTGAAGAAGAACTGTTATGGGCATTTGGATAATTTCATGTGACTGAATCCAGACTGCAAAACATTCCATTATTCTAGATGCTATAGTTGATAGACCAGACAGTCATAGACTAATATATTTGTTAAAAGGCATCTCCACTGGGAAAAAAAAATGCCATCTATTTTATTGAAGAACTAGAGGTAAAGGAGCTGTGTCTTACCTCCCATTCTTCAATAGAAACTGCAGGAAGAAGGTAAGAAGGTACTTACCTGTTCGCTTGCTCCTCTGATGCATAGTCTGTCAGGTCCCGATGGACTCTGTTTTTTTTATGTTTTAAAAATGTTTATGCAAATATTTTCTCAGTGACAGGGAACTACGACTTTATGAGCTTTCAAACTTTGAACCATACTGCCAAATAGTTGGACTGGAAACTCTACCCTTGCACTTGGGATACAGGTAAATTCCATTTATCACAGGGGCTACTGTTTTAGTGGGAAAGGATGGGATAAGGGACAACTAAAACAGCCTGGGCACCCTTGTTTTACTGTATAACAATCAGAATAGTCTGATATCTTGCTGCTGCTTTCTGATCTACTGGTAGACAAATTGTCTATAATGCACAATAGCAAATATCAAACAGCATTTAAAAAGAATGCAACATTTATTTCACAATACAAATATTAACTAATATCTAAAAATCAAATGGCACGGATAATGTAAAAATATTTGCTAGAAACTCTTGGTCAAATCAAAGGTGAGTTAGTGTTCTTTAATGTTAAATCTAATGAATGAAAAGGTGCTTGTAACTGTATACATAGCTGTCTGGGCTTGTGGAGTGTTTGATAAACAATGGAATGCTAAAAAACTTGTGGATATATCTATTGTTTTCCATAAAGTTTGCCAGATGCTACAAAGTGCTATAGAAGCTTTATTAACTGCAAACACTCTATATAAAAAAAACAAAAGTTTCCTGTAATTTGGCATATTGTGATTGTAGCAAGATCTATTTCCTGTATTAAGGCTCGTAAACACATGCAGCATCAAGACGGGGACCATATTTATATTTTAAGGTGTGGTATTGCTATTACAAGAGACCACACCTTTAATAAAGGCTGTGTTTTATGGCCACGGTCGTACATTTGTGTCACCTATACAATATCACAGTGCTATTGTACGTCTGCGGTCGTAAATAAATTACTGCGGATATAAAGTTGTGAAATAGAACCCAGGGTGCTGGATGACTGCCTTACCTTTCAAACATTGACTTTTTAACTTGCATTCTCCTTCAGCAAAGTTTAAACAGATTTACGATTGTGTCAGCCAAAAAACAAACAAATACCCGCTTTGGGCGGCATAAGCATGTGCGTGGCGGTTCGCATGGGTGGGGTTCATTGATTTGATACAACAGATCCCAAACAATGCCAACTGAAGCCGATTGTTGGTTAAACTGGCTGTTTATTGCATCATATTTTGTTTTATGGTAACAAGTTTTGACATCGGCTTGCTTTAAAATTAATATTTGAAACAAGGTGAGGCATAATACTACATACCCATTAATTATCCCTTAAATAGACCTTTTTAAATTACTTTTGTTTATTTTCTGATTATCTTTTAGTACAAGAGATATTGATGAGTGTGTGATATATTTTGGAGATGAACAAGTAAGCTATTATATTACTATAGTGCACAAATAAAATGGAATTCATTATTATTATACTCAACAGCCATGAAAATCCAAAAATGTTATCCCTGTAAACAGTGCGTAGTTATGCAATCAATAATAATTTAATTTAGCTATCATCATGATATTGTTCATTATAGGAAAAAATGTAACCCCTATTTCGAAATATATACAGATATTAGAACTAAATCTCTAACACTAAAACATATTTATTATTAGCACATCAAAATACATTTTTCCTTCAGTATTTCATTAAACATGTGAATATTATAAATGAATAAGAGTATTGATTAAAGGGTAACTGTGGTCTCCAATTTTTTCAAACAAGTTAGGGTTAAATAAAAAGCTTTCCATCGCATCTTTAAAATTAACCCTAAATCACATTTCTACATAAAATTTGTGAGATATTACTCCTGAAAAGGTTCAGCAATATTACTTTCTGTGTGAACACTTCCTCTTCTCATCCATGTGACCAGCTTCTGACTGCATTAATAGGCTCTCCTCAACTGTCATTTTTTTTTTTATGTCTGTGCAGGTACATCCTGTTTTTCCTAACATTAAACCTTAAAGGAGAACTAAACCCTATTTTTTTTACTCCAGTATCTGGAAACAACCCCCATTAAAACACCAATAAGCTATAAAATACCACTTCAGTAAATTGTATTAAAGTAAATGTAAGTCTGTTAAGAACTGTATGAAGTATCTGTGTGTATGTACAGTGTCAGACCACACCTCCTGACCCCAGTCACATGCTATCTGTCCTGTAAAAGATTGGGTAGAGATTAAAGGGTGTTACCACCTGTAACAAGTTTCTGCCATAGCTGAGAATGTGCAGAAATATTGGTCGTTGATCAAACCGTGTGAGACTAGAATGCTGTGAAGAAAACACCAAACCATATGCTATTTAGGTAAATTTCCCAGCGCCCATATCAAAATGAGAGGAGACACAAATTACTGGTTTTATATCAAGGTGTTCTGCCTTCTGGTTCAGGTTGTTTCGTGGGTTTAGTTGTCCTTTAACGAGCAGGCTTCTCCCCTGGGGCAGAAGGGAGGAGCAGAGCATCAGGTTATGTCACTAAAGCCAATTTAGAATATCGCAGGGAGGCACACTCAGGTACACGATCAATAGTAAACTTTCATTTATTAAGTGCTCAACATACAAGCCAGATACACACCTTTCGTGGGGGCCAACCCCCTTCCTCAGGTGTCAGGTGTCACCTGGGAGGGTTGGACCCCCTGAAACGTTGTGTATCTGGCTTGTATGTTGACACTTAATAAATGAAAGTTTACTATTGATCGTTACCTGAATGTGCCTCCCTGCATATTCTAAATTGATTTGATATTTACCTGACGTGGCACAGGCCTCAGGGGGAGCACCTCACACTTACCTGTTTGGGAATCCACAATTTGCTGACATATGTCACTCAAGCTATTGGTAGAAAGAAATTTGAACATTCACTGCAATATTATTTCTCTCAGCCTGCAGGCCAGAGATGTGAATTGTTCATAGACCACAGATCCTCTTTTTAAAGCATTCTAATGTAGTGTTGATTTAGTTGCTCAGTAGAGATCTGAGCATGTTTAACCCACCCAACAGCCAATCAGTACAAGTTACTGTTTGGAACATTCCAACCAAGTGTGTATTCTAGGAAGAAGAAAGACCATTACAGAAACAGAAGTGGCAGCTCACTCATGAAAACAGTAGGGAATAGGGTATGAAATCGGCTGATTTTTGGAAGTGAAAGAAAATATGTAGAATAACTAGGTATATATAATATAAAATAAATTTTTTAAAAATAATGATATTTTCCACTGAACGTTCCCTTTAATACCTTGTGATTTCTTACAGTAAGTGAGTCAATGAACAAACATACATAACTTTTTTGGAATTGTGATATGGCTTCTTTTTATTTTAGGGCTGTATCAATGTCATCCTTATTTCTCATGTGGCAGAAACTATAAGGTATGTGTGAACATTGTAAATAAAATTGCTTAAATTGATTGGATTTATTAAGTCTGCTATAAAACAAGCATAAACTCTTTAACATAATCAAAATATGTGCTAAAATAGTGCAGAGCAGCAAATTAGGAAATTAATTCTATTATTCAGACTGTCCGACTTTTCAAAGTGAATATAGAATTAGCAGATGTAGATTATTGTACTAATACATGCTGCATCCATAAGATTATGTGAAGAACCAGAGTTCAGAGTTCAATGCTGCTTTACTTAATGTAATACAATGTGTTTAATTAACTATAATGGAAGCTTGATTACCTAAAAATACCTTACTTGACATGCTGGTTTAGAGAACAACTAACATATTGGTTCATACCGCCAATATATGGTAAATACACACATTTTCCCCTTGAAAGTAAGACCTTTTATTAAAATATTTAACTGAATTACCAAGCCATATGCAGTGCCTTTTACAGTAAAGTCAGTAGATATAAATGTTACTTTATCTGTATTCATATGTAATCTAGAAGTTATTTGCTTCTAGGAATTGGACAAAGAGCCAGGTTGTTGATGAAATTCCAAGTGTATCCATGGATATGATGGAAGGTGGTGGCCATGTAAAATACCTCCGTTGGAAGGTCCATAATGACTGGGTTACACAGGTAAGTAAGTTATAAATATATATTTTACATACGGTATTTTCCCATAAACGTAATATTTACCCTAAATATAGGATTGTATTCAAATATCAAATTAAATTATATGTTAAAAATCTTACCCTACTCTGTGTTGGTTTTTATTCCAAAGCATAAAGTAAACAGGCATCTCCCCTCAAACAAATTTAGGATATGTACATGCTCATTACTTATTTTTTATGGCTAATAAACAGTACAAAAAATGATCTTAGTTCAAACTGACTTTGAAGACATACAGGGTAAATCTCCTGAACGTGATTCAATATCACGTTTGCAACTGTGGGTAAATCCCAAAAACGGATTTGCTTACAGCGTGATATTAATGCCAGCCATGAGCTGGCATTAAAATCTAGCACTAAAAGTAGCGCAAATGCGATATTTAATTGTGAGCGATGGCTGCGCGGGTCTCTTTTCCGATTCTCAAGCTGGCTAGCGAAGAACTCAGAGTCCTGCATTTAATTTTTAAATCATACCTTCTACTTATTATTTTAATTTAAGTTAAGCTCTTGCTAGCAATTCATTTTACCTCCTCAAAATCATTTGTCTGTGTAACATTAAATCATATTATTCCAAGGATATCCACTGTTGGCTCCAGTTGTTCGTAAACTACAATTCCCATCACAACAGTCTGTAGCACGTTCAAAGGTCTGTAAGCTCCCACTCCCACACAGGATTTTCTAGTTGAAACTAGAACATACCGAATGAAAGCCTTATAGGGCCCATACACAGACCAAAACCAGATGTACCCCATATCGTACGTTAGCCACTTTGTGTATGGCCGACTGTACGATGATCGTATGAAAAATGTTATCTTCACCCCAACAGAAATTTTTTTATTGTACAATCGCTCAATTCTATGACCGGGTGTTGCTTCGTGTATGGGCCCCATAATTCTTGTCTTATATAAGAATTGAATTTAGAAAGCATTCTAAAGGTCCTAAGGCACCACTGCCTAGAAGTACAGAATCAAAACCTAAAATGAGAAAGTCCTCTAGATATTAGTATCTATAAACGTTGCCGTGTTGTGTACAGTTGTAAATAAACAATTTAACATTTTGTACAAATATCTGAAAGACTTTGTTTTGATTCTGCTTTTTTGATCTTTTTTTTTTTTATCTTCTTTTTAAAATGGATTTCCTATCACTTTCTGCTGTCCAGTTACCCTCTACTACCACTGAAATCATTGTTCAGGTCAATAGACTTTACGGAGAATCGCTGGGAAAACTTCTGAAATTTGCGCTAACCGATTTAATATCATTTAGTGCAAGCTAAACTCTATCTTTGCGCTGGCAGCGTGGGTTTCACAAAAGACAACTGCGCAACTGGTACTCATAATTTAATCTTGTGTTTATGGTCATTTTAATGTGAGATTTTAACTCACGCTGTGAATAAATCCCTTTTGCAATTTACTTGTGAACACAAAAGCGATATTGAATTTGGGTGACGAGATTTACCAGGGGCAATTGTAGCTCCAGGTACATCTCCCCTTTATTTGTTGAAACTTATACAATATCGCTATAATAAGTCTGCAACCCATGTTACCCAATGTAATATCTGGTTATCATGGGTTTTAGACGTATTTTATGGCACTGCACCAATTCCAAATGTTTTTGGAAACAGTGCAGCGCTCCCGATACAATGCCCCAAAACTTACGTTTTGCGCTACCCAGTAGCGTGAAATTTAAAGCAGCACAAAGTCGCGCGTCTTACCTTTTCATGATCCTGCAATGCAATGATGGAAGTAAGAGACGCAATTTTGTTATATTAGATCTCCAGAGTTTTTTTAACTCTCTTCTGTGTGCTCAAGTTTATACCATTTACTGGCAGATTCAAAAACAAAACAATGTAAACTATAATTTTTCTGTAAATATTACTTTTACTCTGGATATTTTTGACTTATTTTATCTGTTAAATAATTAAAACCTTTATTTTCCAAAAAATATTACTTAAAAGAAGAACTCTCACTATTAGTTTGGGTAATATGCAGTGTTAATGATAATAGGAATTGAAGGCAACCATTTGGCTTCTCTTTGCTGTTTATTGCAGATCAGATATGTTCACACAATAGATTCCATTATCTCAAGCTCCAATGATGATTACACTGCCCTGGTTATAGGTAGGTATGATATGCGTTTAGTTTGTCAGGGACGAACAAAGATATACAATGTTTTCAATAGATTATAATATAATCTATAGAATATAAAGAATATATAGAACATAGAATAAGTTCTATGTAATGAAAACATACTTTACACTTATTTTACCTAGATAGTCTACAGTTGATATATTTAAACTTACTCACTTTAATCCACTATTTAGCAAAAACACTAGTGTAAAGCACGTATCTTACAGTGTTAAAGGCCTTTAGATCATTTTTAGTGTGTTTAAAAAATGAGAGATGCCACGAAACTGTATTTAGTGCTATTTAGTGTACTCAGAATGTCAGAAATCAGTGTCATAGTATGATTCTGTACCAGCAGGAAATGCTGCCTTCTGTATAAAATGTTCTTAACATATTGATTAACTTATACATGCTTTCTATTCAAGGTAGAATTCCATATGATATCTACCATAAGAAATACTTATAGGATCACTTTATATTGAGTATTCCTACCTCTTGTTTTTCTCTAGCAGTTGAAACAGGATATAGGAAAACTTCCATACTTCCCTGGATCCCTTATTCTTAAAGGGTATCTTTAATCTAGAAAATCAAAAAAAATGTATCTTTAGATACAGCAAGATCCCACTGCTACAAAACTTTTTTCGGGATTTTAAATCTAAGTTGTAGATTCCGAGAAATCATCATTTGAAATTATAGCATTAACAGGGAAAGACCTGTCACTCCAGAAGCAGAACTTATAATATGTGCTCTATCCCTGACCTCTTACTAGTCTCTGTAAGCATGTCCATGATGAGGCTGTGCAGAACTTATAAGTGTCACAGACACTGCAAGAAAGCAGTGAGCAAGGGAGGTAGGGGCAATTAGGAGCACTCACTAAACTTTAAAGGGGAACTGTGGTTCAAAAATGACTTTAGGTAAATTGATAGGAATTGCTCTCCTGAGAATTTTTGCATTATATTTTCATTGTTTATTTTGCATAGTTTTGAAGATATTTACATTTTTGTGTGTGATATGGAAGCAGCATCACCAGGTCCCCTGCACTTCCTGCTCTGAAACCATGTCAGTGGATGACAGTCAATCTGCCCTGTGTCTCCTCCTTCCCTTGCAGCCCCCCTCCTCTTGCAAGCCCCCCACTCATGGACCCCATGGACCCTTCATTTGCAGGCCCCCCTTGGCCCCTTGCCTTAGAGCCCCATGTGACTCCGCCCATATGTGGGTGACTTAGCCCTGCCCACTCATGGGTGCCTTAGCTCCATCCACTCGTGGATACCTTAGCCCCATCCACAAATGGGTGCCTTAGCCCCGCCCACTCGCGGGTGCCGTGGGACACCCCCCCTGCCGAAAACTGTGTGAAAACAGCCTTTTCAGGCAGAGTGAGAACAGAGTAAGAACACAGCAGGGAGGGGGAGGGACTTCCTGTCCTGTCACTGAAGTCTGAGGCTGTGCTCTTAGGATTGTCACATGTCCGCCTCTCACCCATTAACTTTCTGGTCAGTAATTTCTTTATATCTTGGGCTGTGGAGCACGTAGAGAGGTGGTTGATGGCTCGTTTTAAAGGTAGGAAACTGGCCTTTCATTTAAACCCAACTTCTTTGGAGACCACAGTTCCCCTTTAATAATTTAATGACAAAGCAAGCACAAATATAAATGTGAGTACCACCATTTTACTTCTCTCAAATTGTAGTTTCAGAAAATATAAAGTTGTTTGAGTGAGTATAGTGACCCTTTAAGGGAGACCTGATGATTGATGGATAGTTTCCACATTATCAGCCCCCTTCCCATTTTATTCATTTGTACAAATAGAGTGAAGCTTGCCTTTTCCAACATTATATTGCCATTTTAACATTTTGTAAGCTTCTGAATCTTTATGCAAAAGAAACATTCTCTCGGGTGAGCAGGCACTAAAAACGTGACATATTTCAACAATTGAGCCGTAGCGAGAGCTCGGTCAGGACAAATACCGTATATACTTGAGTATAAGTCGAATTTTTCAGGCTTTAAAATTAGCCTGAAAACCTAACCTCGACTTATACTCGAGTCAAGTCCTAATTTAGATCCAAATTCTGCAATTACAGATAGTAACCAGTAGGCGGCGCTGTGTTAACCTGTATAGAAAGTTACAGGAGCTGATCTGCCTTTACACTTCCTGCTTCCTGTATTCTGCCTGCTGGACTCACTCAGCACTGTCACTGGATGCTGTAAATCTGATGGGTCTCCTCAGTTTGGGGCAAAAAACAGCTGCTAGTACAGTGCAAATGACAGCTTGAAACTACAACTCTCAGGTGACATTTTTAACTATTGGGGTCAGAGAATCCTTTACTATATGGGGATCAGAGTTCGCTTTACTATATGGGGTTCAGAGGGCCCTTTACTATATGGGGTTCAGGAGAATTGTAAATGATGGTAAGCTTAATTAAAAGTTTACTGAACCTTGCCACTCCACATGTTTAGAAACTGAAACTCCCAGCAACAAAGCATGCTGGGAGTTGTAGTTTCCAAACATCTGGAGTGCCAAAGTATTGGAGGTTACTGGTACTGGATTTGGCTATTACTGTATGGGATTCATGTATGGGAATTCTGCTGTCCATTTAAAGGGCAACTAAAGCCTAAAAACAACACAGAATCAGAAGGCAGTAGTGGTGATAATTTCTACCCTCGACTTATACTCGAGTCAATCAGTTTTTACAAATTTTTCAGGTAAAAATAGGTACCTCGGCTTATACTCGGATCGACTTATACTCGAGTATATACGGTAGTCCCTTCATGTGTACCCAGCCTTAGGGTGCAGCTTTCCTTCAAAGGTGCTGGATTAGTGCCTTATCTTATCTTCAATTTGACTTTTAAATTTGGTCCTTTGCTTAATATAACCTAAACCCTTTCTATACAACATTGTATATTTTCTACACCCTGAGCAGGATGTGTCGAAGGTACCAAGAATCTTCAAAAAAGACTAAAGGATCTCATGGATTCCAGTAGCACAAGGAGCAAACGTTCCATGCTGTCTGGTAATGCACCACCCAAGAGGAATATAAGTGATGAATCCTTGTTTAAAGTTAAAAGAGGTGTAAAAACGTTTGATTTCTGCAAAGATACCAACACCCTTGTGACTGGAGGTTTGGATAGGATTGTTCGCATTTGGAATCCATATGTACCTGGGTTAGTATAATTATTATTAATAATTTACATGTATAGAAAATTATACATTCTCCCTCTCTTTTTAGTATAATATCAAGTCCTAACATTCTCATTTTAAAAAGGAAACACTCTTTCTAGTGTTCAATAGATTTTTATTTGAATAAAAAGTCTCATAGTTGTCAATGTTTACATATATAATATATTCATTGAAGTTGTGCAGTTGCACAGTGCAGTTATTATATCAAGAATATACGTTCTAAGAAAATAGACCTGTATATTTTATGTACAACATATATTTACATTAAACAAACATAAATGCTTCTCGTCGGCTATCTCTAATTTAATAGGCAAGTCAAGACTTATAGAGTAGGTAGCAGGGAAACACCCTTTTTAAAGGGAAAAACTCAAATACATTTTGATCCTTGTGTTAGTAAATGCAAATTTGCATAGTATATTATAATTCTGTGCTATGTGTAAACCTAATACAAAGGCTGTTATTCCTTTTAAGCAAGATGTATTTCATTACCTATTATTGTATGAGCCACTATACCACATATTCCCTTTATAGCACCTGTTTTCTAGAAAGGCACATCTAATCCTACATCATATCTCTATTATATCTATCTATCTTTCCTAGATGGCCCATTGGATTATTACGTGGTCACACTTCACCAATTACATTTCTTCAAATAGCTGATGGAAATACGAAGATCTATTCAGTGTCCACAGATTGTACCGTGATGGTTTGTCATTTACCTTTCTAAAGAACTTTGCTTGAGTCCTGTTTTCAGCTACAGCTAGAAGGAATATTTATGTCCTCTCTGTGCTTGCATGGATTTGTAAGTCCAGAGAAGGACTTATGGAATCAGCTAATATTAAATCACTGCAAACAATTATTAGCTCTATAAAGGAAAATAAAAACAAATATTTTTATATATGGGTCTGACATACTGTAAATCTAAACATTCATTTCTTGTCCTGTGTTGGAGAAATAGAAGTCTTAAAATAATGATTATACAGTATAAAAATCACAGTAAAATGACAGAATGAACATTATTATGTACTAAGAATAATACATTTTCATGTGTTATTTAATTTTTCAGACCAATTTGCATTTATATTATTTTATAGTCATAAAACTTTTAATACATTTAAATAGGGATGGCCGGTTCGCGGATCCGAACCCGGATCCGCCGCGGATTTATCCCGTTCGCGAACGGCGGATTTTCCGCCTTCCGAACTTCCGATTCGCGGATTTTTCGTATTTTCAAAAATTTTCGAAATTACGAGTTTTCACGTATTTTCGAAAATACAAGGATTTCTCTTAATTCCTTACATACGTATGTTCGAAAATTTTCGAAATTACGAGGATTACTTGTATTTTCGAAAATACATATTTTCGAAAATACATGAAAACTCGTAATTTCGGTATTTTTAATTTTAACGGGTCCGCTTGCGGATTTTCGAGCAGACCGGTTTTTGCGAAATTCGGACATCTCTACATTTAAAGCATTTTTGCCTCTTCATTTAAAATGGGGATGGTACAATAAAAGGTGCAAAGGTTTTATGCTTTTACTCTGCAGAAACCAATTAGATGTTATCTAACTGCATTAACCCAGTAAAGAAAATATCACCTGATAAGTTGCTGCAAATTTGGCACCTTTTATAGCATCACCCCCTTATTATTTACCAAAAATCCTTTTTTCTGTTCCTTTGACAGTTTTAAAATGTAGGCATTATAAGATGTTCCATAAAAAGTTAAGAACTGGAAGACTGGCATCACCAAATGCTAGCTTACAAATACCTTTTTACAATATTTACTATAGTAGATCAGGCCTACTTTAATATTGACAATAACATTTTATGTCACTCTATTGCTTTCACCAAAACAGGTCTGGGACATTGAAGACCACGCCTGTTTGATCAATATAATATCAAAAGCAAGTCAGATTAGGGGAGAAATTGCCACTTGTTTCTTCTCACCTAACCTGCAGGCTTTATACATTGCAACAGAATTATTCTCAGTGTTACAGCTTCAGGACAAGTAAGTGGACCATTGATAATTTTCATTTCACTGAGAGCTACAATAGTGCAATTAATACAATGCAACAATTTTCTTGGTTATGATGGCAACAGTCACTTGTGTGTTTATCTTCCACTGTAGGCCCAAATGTCCTTTCCATTGTCTTTAGTCTTTTATTGTCTGTCCTGCAGATGATGGTACACATTGGTGGTGTTCGTTAAAGGTCTTTAAAAAGGGAAGAAATTTAGAAGAATCAGACAGACTTATTATGGTCTAATATGCATTGCTTTTGCACAAAATTTGGGAAGAACAAGAAGCCGCTTATTCTTTTTGGAAGCAGAAAAGATCTTGTGGGTGAAAAAAAAATTGTACTGTATATTGTCAAAACCCTTGTGGTTACAAATGGCATTAGTCACCGAATTTCCCTCCCTTCTTTTTTTGTATCTTTTTTTGTGTTTCAAGACTTTGTAAATAAAGATAAAAGGAATTGGGGGGGGTCTTTTCCATTTCCTGTCAGTGGGCCTAGAGTGGAAGATTAAAGAGATATGTGATTAGGAGCCCCGATCTCTACATTTCAAATGTATAGATTATCTGTGAACAAACAAGTGACCTAAAGCTAGTGAAAAGTGTTAAAGAAAGGACTAGAAAGTCAGTTTAAGAACATCTTTTTCCGGAGAAATGGAAAACTTAAATGGAATACTATAAATATTAGATAAGTAGATTTTTCATGTATCATTGATTTATAGTAAATATAATGTACTTATATCATAAAATTCTTTCCACCTAGACTTATTTGTCCTAATAGAAGTCAACTTTTCCACACTTGTTTACATAACTATAACAAAGATAATGTTTACTTATGTTTCTCTACAGTGCTACACAAACTGTCCACCCATCTGTTTCTCATAATGAGCCTGTTACCTGTTGTCAGTATAACAATGTGCTAGAACAAGTTGTCAGCTGCTCAGAGAGATCGGTAGGTAATGAGACTGAAATAATATCTACCACTGTAATTATGCCTGTAATTATGTTGTTACCTCTTTTTTAGTAATTTGCATTGTGTGAATCTTTTAGACTGATACACATAGGTCCTAATTATAAAACGGTGGCAGAGATTACTATTCCGTAGAATTTGCTAAACTCCATCAAAGAGAAATGTTTTAGTTTGTAATGCTGAGAATAATTTTCTGGTGACGTTCAAACATTTTTGCGGACTTCCATCAATGTAGAATAGGGCAAAAATAGAAATGCTGTATAGTTGCCAAAAACTTGAAAGGGTTGATTAACTACCAATAATTTAACATTTTACCTTATTGACAAAGTCTCCAAATAATTATGTAGAATTTATATGGCAGAATAGTATCTCTAAAGCTGTAGCATCAAAAAGGCCACTAAACCATAAAAAACAATAGACAGAGTCCTCCACAGCTTTAGGAGTTCCTTTTCCTACAGCTTAAGTGCAGTTCAATGCAAATGAGCTGCAAAGTCTAACCCAAACAATTTCTTCCAGGTAAGTACACACCTGAAATAAAAAAAAAATGTGTATAGGTAAATCACGTCATAAACCCCAAAAATGCAATAGTATAGGGTCAAACATGTGTCGTTTTAAGTACATCATTTGTAAAATGATAAAAGCAGAGAATGTGGGTGTAGAGGGTGCTGAAAGGGCAAATATACTAATTCAGTTCTTTTCCATTGTATACCTATAAACAACCTGTTACTAAAAGTATATATTACAATAGTAAGAGATGGTTTATTGAAAGATCTTTTGAAAGACAGGATGTAGTCTATCCACAGTTAAAGAGGACTCCAAACAGTAAGATTTGATTTTTTTAAAATGTGGGACTGGGATGCTGACTACTGATCAAAGTGGAGCTATAACTGTAGCGTATATAAACTTCATTTACATGAGTTAGCAATGACCCTTAGATCACTGCCCTTTTCCTTTGTAGTAGCTACTGTGAACCACTGCCCTCTTCTTTTAAGTTGCTCCAGGAACGGATCATGCAGGGAATCCGATATCATCCAAGCATGATCAATGTCTCCTATGAGAGACACCCAAGCTTCTCTTTACCACCACAGCTGGTCATTTAATTTCCAATCAGGCTAAATGATTTTTAAGTTACTTACCATTGTCCAAAGCATTGATCAAAAAGTCAGCATTTTGTTTTTAGTTCCCCTTGCATAGCAGGGTTTCTTAGGAAAAACACTTTGTTATTGTTCTTTTAAGGGCAAGTCCAGCCCTAAAATGAAAACTTACATACAGGTAAATCACCCCCCCAAATCCTAAATGGTAATAGTTTGAAATCTGAAATATATAAGTCTAACCTGAATTTTTGCACAATGTCCTGTTTCCCCTGTTTTTGATTCCTGGTTCTTCCAGTTAGTAACTGTCAGTTATGGATTTGACAGTTGACATCACAGCCAATGACTGAATGTTAATCCCCTAGCTGCCTCTTCTGAGCATGCCCAGGCTCAGTAAAGGCTCAGTACAAGTTTTTAAATTGCTCAGTTTCCATAACACATCCAGAAGCATAGCAGGCATACAGTAATGAATTCATAGGACAAAGTAGGATACATCAACATATTTTAAAGATGCCATTCTTTCTAAAAGATGTTCTTATGTGGGTGGAGTTGTCCTTTAATAAAACTATAACTTCCAGCATCTTTTATCAGCTTTGACTTGGCATATAGGCTTACACTATGCAGGTATTAAACTTTAGCTACCTAGGACTTTTCTCTGTATACAATATACTAATGTAAGTGAAAAGAATGTCACTAAAACCACATTGTGGCCACTTATGGTAATCTGACAGAAGTCTTGATTTCCTAGGTTATAAGGATATGGGACCTTCTGACAGGACATCTTATTTCTGAAATCAAAGAAGCCCATGGAATCTCTGCTGTTACTTGTCTTGCCATTGACAAATCTGGGAACAGGTATGACTATTAAGAGCTGCATTGCATTCACATTTTAATAGTATAGCATTCAGTACATCACAGACAGGAATTGAGGAAATGGGTAGAAAACTGAAATCACAGTGGAAGCTAAAATAAATATGTACTGGAAATAAACTTGGAGGATCATCAGGTAAAGATTCAGGTATGGTTAGTGCTTATTTATTTAAGATGAGCAGATGGAAGTGTCTCTATAAAAAGGCAATTAGAAAAAAACCTAGAAGCAGATGGTGTTAACTGAATTACGGAACCATTTTATACAACTGTCATTCTATGATTCGCTGAACTAGGTTTGTCATTCTGGAGAAGGTAAAAACATTCTAGTCGAGGATGTTTAGCAGAATCTAATTTCAAAAAAATGTTTAATGTAAAAGTTAGTGTTCCTCTATAAAATTACTTCTAATTTGAAATGAAATAGTATTAGTTATTTCTACTGAACTTATTCCAGAGAAGAGGATTAACATTAATAGTTTAACATGGTACACACAGTACAGATTTACAGCCAAAAGCAGACAAATTCCATTGTAAGTTGTCTACCATTGGATAAGGACCAATCCCTCATTGGATTGTTAGTTTTTTGGCCCACAAACCCGATAAAAGGACAATGCTGTTGGATTCAATGGGATTGCCCTTATATTGGTACTGTATGTACCCAGATTCATTTACTTCTGCTCTATAGAAAATGTTAGTTTCCTTATTATTTTTATTATTATTATTGTGGTTTGCAGTTTGAGGCAATGTACTAATTTACCACTATTTATTTCTGGGAGTATGTCTGAGTAAGTAAATAAAATCACTTTTTTTTTACTGCTTACTACTGTAATAAGGTGGTGGGGATTGTTTAAGTAAACGTTAGGCACAAAGTTTTTAAATTAAATACTTGTTATCAACTACATTTTTACCTGTAAGGTGGGGGCTGGGAAGAAACAAAAGAAAGGCTTTTTTTTTTTTTTTGGTTTGTTTCTTTCCTCTCTGATTGGATGGGTGTAGCTAATTGGTTTAAATTGCCAGAGCAATATAGGGTATTTGTTATGAACCTCATATAGAAGTTCTCCTTCCAGAGCGATTCGGCTCTGTGCGATCCACTTGTAAAGGGATGTTCTGTTTTAAAGGGATTTGTCTGTTTTTAAGGGGTGCGTTAAGAAACAAAAAGCATTTAGAACAAAAAAGGGTTTAAGAACAAGCTTGCCATCTGTTGTTTTGTATTGCTGCTTCTGTGTGGTGTATTGCTGCTTCTATGTTGTTGTGTATTGCTGCTTCTGTGTTGTGTATTGCTGCTTCTGTGTTGTGTTTTGCTGTTGTGTATTTCTGTTGCTGTGTATTGCTGTTTAGTATGGACAGTTTTGTTGTGGCCATGCAATGTGCATCTTGCCGCATGTATGGGATCTTGGAGCAGCTGCCCCAAGGTACCTATGTATGTGCCAGATGTGAGTGGGTTGCCCATTTGGAATCTGAGGTGCAGAATCTAAAAAGGTAAACTTGCAGCATTGCAGGGCTTGGCAAAACTAGGGGAAATGCAGGTACTGGCAGGGGCCAGTAAACTGGAGGGTGGAAATGTTGCAGATAAGGTGGAAAAGGAAGATAGATTTGTAAGGGTCACCAGGGGAAGTAGGGGACAGAAGGATAGGGTCGCTTCTTCCCAGCTGGTCGATGTGGAGGACGATGGCTGAGAAGTAGCATGTATGGAGTGGGCCATTCCCTTGAGCACCCAGGGGATGGCCATCTCTAATACAAGGGAGGGAGAATTGGGGGCTAGGAAGATAGGCAGGTTGTAGTGGTAGGGAACTCTATTATTAGAAGGATAGATAGGGTAATTTTGCCGCTAAGACCCTATATGCCAAACTGTGTTGCCTGCCTGGTTTAGGGTTCGACAGTGTGTGATCTGTAGACAGATTATTGGGTGGGGCTGGGAGTGACCCAGCGGTCTTGGTTCATGCTGGTGCCAATACAAAGTTAGAGGCGGAGGTTAGGTCCTTAAAAATGATTTCCGAGATTTGGGGCCAAGTTAAAAGTAAGGACCTCAGGGTAGTGCTTAGAAATATTACTGCAGCCACGTGCTATCTAGGGAGGCAATGGGAGCTTAGGTATTAATGCGTGGCTAAAAGGGTAGTGTAAGGAGATGGTTTGGGTTTTTGGAAAACTGGGCGGACTTCTCTGTCACGCTACAGGCTCTTTAGTGAGATGGACTGCACCTCAATGATGATGGCACACTGTTTTGGGTGAGAAGATGCTAGAGGTTGGAGGAGATTTTAAATTAGTTATTGGGGAGGGTCACATTGGACTACACAAGGGTACAGGGAATAGGGATCAGGGGGCTAATAAGAGCTGATAATGGAGGGGGAATGGGGGAGGGGAGCATAGAGGATAAGGAGGGCATGTAAGTCCAAGTTTGGAAGTAAATTGAATGATAATCTAAAATGTATGTTTACAAATGCAAGAAGTCTGTCTGGAAAAACTGGAAAACTAGAACTAATAGCTTTAAAGTAAAGGTATGATGTGATCGGTATAGCATAACACTGGCTAAATGATTCACACAACTGCACAATAAAATATTGAAGGGTACTTCTAATTTAATATGACAAGTTAATAAGAAAGGAGGAGGAGTATGTATGTATGTTAAACAAGATTGAAGCCAAATTTAAAAAATAGATAATGGGGGTTGACGATAAGGCAGAAACAATATAGGTGGAGCTGTGTACAGGAAGCAAGAAATGGGTAATTATTTGTTGGGTATGTTTAAGCCGCCAAATGCCAGTGAGGATGGGAAATAAATCTCCATATGCAGTTGGCACAGGCTGCTGGTATGGGGCATGTTCTGGTTAAGGGGATTTCAATTACCCTGACTAGATTGGAGTAAGGGAACTACCGGCACCTCAAATGGTCCAGTTCTTAAATCTCCTTATGAGCATTTTCTTTCACAGGTGGTAGAAGTTTCTACTAGACAGGATGCGTTGTTTGATATGGTGATATCTAATACCCTGAGCTCATTTTAGAGATAGGTATGGGAATCTTAGGGATAGTGATCATGATATAGTGTCATTTAATATAGGTTGCAAAAAACAAAAGTTTGGGTAACAAAAACTTATACTTTAGGAAAGCTAATTTATGTTGTTAGGAATCGTCCTGCTCATAGACTGGGGGATTGTTCCTAAGTAAGGATATTGAGCAGAAGTGGACCGCTTAAAGGGATATAAACCATTTCATTTCTAAATTTTACCTTTAGAGAAAATTTTAAAAAATTAGGATTCTCCTGCCTGCGTTAATGCCCAGGTAAAAAGGGAAATGGAAAAAAAGAAAAAAAGCTGTTAAAAATTTGAAATCGGATGGAACCGATAAGGCATACAGGGAGTATAAAAGCTGTAATAATGAGTGCAAGAAAGCAATTAAACTAGCTAAAATAGAAAATGAAATACGGATAACAGAACAAAGCAAGTTAAACCCCAAAAATTTTTTAAACATATCAATAGTAAAAGATAGGACTGAGAATGTGGGACCATTAAATAGTGGGGCAGAGATGGTTACAGAGGATGCTGAGAAGGCTAATGTGCTAAATCATTTTTTACCCTCTGTATTCACTTTGGAGAATCCTATTCCTTATAGTAGAGACTGTAATAAAATGAAAGTTATAAATGAGGAATATTCACACTGGCTGACAGAGGATATGGTGCGGAAACAATTAGACAAAGTTAACATCAATGGAGCCCCAGGACCGGATGGAATACATCCTCGGATCTTAAGAGAGCTTAGTTCAATTTTATCTAGACCACTGTTTCTCATCTTTTCAGATTCTGTTTTTTTGTCTGGTGATGTGCTAATGAATTGGAAAAAAGCCAATGTAATACCAATATTCAAAAAAGGTAGTCATTCCCAACCTGGTAACTATAGACCTGTAAGCTTAACATAGTAGTAGGAAGGGTGATGGAAACTTTGTTACGGGATCATATCCTTGACTTTGTCTCCAGTACTGATCTTATTGTAGTAGTCAGCATGGATTTATGAAGAGAGATCGTGCCAGCAAATTTACTTGGTTTTTCAGGGAGTAAGAATTTAGATTCTGGCATAACAGTAGATATGGTATACTTGGATTTTTCTAAAGCTTTTTGATACTGTGCCACATAGGCGACTAATGTATAAACTGGGACTGTTGGCCTAGAAAAAAACATTTGTACTGGATAGAGATTGGTTATTGATTGCAACAGAGAGTGGGTGGTCATGGGCTACATCTATGTGGGCTAAGTTCTAAGTTCCATACTGGGGCCACTTCTTTTTAATCTGTTTATATATGACTTAGAAGGGGCATTGAGAGCAAGGTTTCTGTGTTTGCTGATGACACTCAACTATGCAGAGCTTTGGAAACTTCAAGTGATGTGCAATTGCTGCAAGCAGACCTAGATAGATTATCAAAATGGGCAGCTGAATGGCAGATGAGATTCAATGTGATAAATGTAAGGTGATGCATTTAGGGTTTAACAATCCTTGTGCCTCCTACACCATAAATAACTCTGTGTTAAGTGAATCTCGACTGGAAAAGGATTTGGGGGTTCTGGTAGATAACAGTCTTAGCTGTAGCAAACAATGCCATCACAATGGCTAGAGCTAGCAAGATATTGTCTTGTATGAAAAAGAGATTCAAGAGAAAAAAAACATTATACCTCCTCTTTTCAAGGCACTGTAAGACCTCATTTGGAATTTGCGGTGCAGTTTGGAATCCCATATACAAAGGGACTCTTGGAAATGGAAGCAGTTCAGAGAAGGGCAACTAAAATAATAAAGGGAATGGAGAGTTTTGACTGTGCAGGCAGATTAGACAAGTTAGGGCTGTTACATTAGAGAACGATGTTTTGCGTGCGGATATAATCACTCTATACAAATATATAATGGCCATACAATAAACTTTCTGGTGCATTGTTCACTAATAGGTCATATCAGAGGACACGTGGATATCCTTTAAGATTGGAAGAAAGAAGTTTCATCTTCAGGTTAGGAAAGGTTTCTTTACAGTGAGAACGGTGAAACTGTGGAATTGTCTTCCAGCAGAGTGGTGGAATGGCAAGTTCATTGAATAGCTCTTAAAAGTGGGCTAGATAAGTTTCTACAACTAAAAAATATCTCACCTCCTCCTGTGAATAATAGGATGCTCGGGGGACCTGGAACTTACCTTACCCGCCGCTCCACTCGCAGCCGCTCCTTCACTAAACAGCTGTTCTCTCCTGATCGCGCGCCCTATCTTTTGTCTTGGCGCGCCATGCGCCTAATATAGGGCGCGTGGTCGGGACAGAGCGGCTCATGAATGAGCGGCTGCGAGTTTGAGCGGCGTAAGGTAAGTTTCAGGTCCCCCGAGCGTCCTTTATTCCAGGGGGTGAGAATAACGTTCTCACCCTCCCTGTCAATAATAGAAACGAATGGCACCTATTCTTTTTTGGGGTTTAGTGTACCACCCAACATCCCTAAAAACTCTATACAATGCTACATTTCCCTTTAAAGTGGACAGTAGATGGCCGTGAAAATTCTGTTCCGCACCTGAGGGAAGAAGGACATACTTAAAGGGAAAGTTCAGTGGAAAATATCAATATTTTAAAAATTCTTTGTTTGTAATATGCATACCTAGCTTTCTACCATATTCTCTCCCTTTTGAAAAATCAGTTGATTTCATAAACGTTGCTGTTCCCAGCTGTTGACATTATAAGCTGCCATTTAAAGTTCCAATGGTCCTTCTTCTTCCAGGATGCAGCACTCTCTTGAATGTTCCTAACAGTATTAGGAATTATCAGTGGCTATTGCATGTGTCAAACATGCTCAGATCTCTACTGAGCAACTGAATCAACCCGGTGCTGGGTCAAGGGCAAAACCATAACAGTCTCTATTAGGGGTCCTGCAACAAGAAGTCTGTATTTCAGTTGCATTTATTTTAACAACAGACAAATGTTGAATGGGCAGGTTAAGGTCATTGGGATTGAAAATTATACTGTTTTTTTTTCTGAGAGAATTAATTGCACTGAACTTCCCTTTAAGATGTTAAGTCCCCTTAAGATATATTAGCAGGAGACTGACAATTACACAATATTATCTAATAAGACACTCTGCATGTTTTTTGAATTGGGGTCCCTAATGTTTTTGCTGATCTTGCATCCCTTGGTGTGGACAGGACACTGTGGGTCTGTTACTTTGTAATGATGAAGTCACTGACTTTAGAATAGATAGAGTATTTAATATAATCTGCATCTTGTCATTCTGAAGGAGCATAAAATGTATGTGTTTTTAGAGTCATTTACAAAAAGAAAATGTGCTGATTAGATTAGCATTGGATTATTTGTCCAGCTGTAGTTCTCAAAACTGTGTCTTCTCATCTTGTATACATAAATTGCTGTTTAGTATGGACAGTTTTGTTGTGGCCATGCAATGTGCATGCTGCCGCATGTATGGGATCTTGGAGCAGCTGCCCCAAGGTACCTATGTATGTGTCAGATGTGACTGGGTTGCCCATTTGGAATCTGAGGTCCAGTATTTTTCTGTTAAAATAATTAAAACCTTTATTTTCCAAAAAATATTACTTAAAAGAAGAACTCTCACTATTAGTTTGGGTAATATGCGTGTTATGATAATAGGAATTAAGGCAACCATTTGGCTTCTCTTTGCTGTTTATTGCAGATCAGATATGTTCACACAATAGATTCCATTATCTCAAGCTCCAATGATGATTACACTGCCCTGGTTATAGGTAGGTATGATATGCGTTTAGTTTGTCAGGGACGAACAAAGATATACAATGTTTTCAATAGATTATAATATAATCTATAGAATATAAAGAATATATAAACATAGAATAAGTTCTATGTAATGAAAACATACTTTACACTTATTTTACCTAGATAGTCTACAGTTTGATATATTTAAACTACTCACTTTAATCCACTATTTAGCAAAACACTATGTGTAAAGCACGTATCTTCCAGTGTTAAAGGCCTTTAGATCATTTTTAGTGTGTTTAAAAAATGAGAGATGCCCGAAACTGTATTTAGTGCTATTTAGTGTACTCAGAATGTCAGAAAATCATGGTCATAGTATGATTCTGTACCAGCAGGAAATGCTGCCTTCTGTATAAAATGTTCTTAACATATTGATTAACTTATCATGCTTTCTATTCAAGGTAGAATTCCATATGATATCTACCATAAGAAATACTTATAGGATCACTTTATATTGAGCATTCCACCTCTTGTTTTTTCTCTAGCAGTTGAAACAGGATATAGGAAAACTTCCATACTTCCCTGGATCCCTTATTCTTAAAGGGTATCTTTAATCTAGAAAATCAAAAAAAATGTATCTTTAGATACAGCAGATCCCACGCTACAAAACTTTTTTCGGGATTTTAAATCTAAGTTGTAGATTCCGAAATCATCATTGAAATATGCATTAACAGGAAAGACCTGTCCCTCCAGAAGCAGAACTTATATATGTGCTCTATCCCTGACCTCTTACTAGTCTCTGTAAGCATGTCCATGAGAGGCTGTCAGAACTTATAAGTGTCACACACCTGCAAGAAAGCAGTGAGCAAGGGAGGTAGGGGCAATTAGGAGCACTCACTAAACTTTAAAGGGGAACTGTGGTTCAAAAATGACTTTAGGTAAATTGATAGGAATTGCTCTCCTGAGAATTTTTGCATTATATTTTCATTGTTTTTTTGCATAGTTTTGAAGATATTTACATTTTGGTGTGTGATATGGAAGCAGCATCACCAGGTCCCCTGCACTTCCTGCTCTGAAACCATTGTCAGTGGATGAGTCAATGCAATCTGCCCTGTGTCTCCTCCTTCCCTTGCAGCCCCCCCTCCTCTTGCAAGCCCCCCACTCATGGACCCCATGGAACCCTTCATTTGCAGGCCCCCCTTGGCCCCTTGCCTTAGAGCCCCTGTGTGACTCCGCCCATATGTGGGTGACTTAGCCCTGCCCACTCATGGGTGCCTAGCTCCATCCACTCGTGGATACCTTAGCCCCATCCACAAATGGGGTGCCTTACCCCGCCCACTCGCGGGTGCCGTGGACACCCCCCCTGCCGAAAACTGTGTGAAAACAGCCTTTTCAGGCAGAGTGAGAACAGAGTAAGAACACAGCGGGAGGGGAGGGACTTCCTGTCCTGTCACTGAAGTCTGAGGCTGTGCTCTTAGGATTGTCACATGTCCGCCTCTCACCCATTAACTTTCTGGTCAGTAATTTCTTTATATCTTGGGGCGTGGAGCACGTAGAGGGTGGTGTTGATGGCTCGTTTTAAAGGTAGGAAACTGGCCTTTTCTTAACCCAACTTCTTTGGGACCACAGTTCCCCTTTAATAATTTAATGACAAGCAAGCACAAATATAATTATTGAGTACCACCATTTTACTTCTCTCAAATTGTAGTTTCAAAGAAAATATAAAGTTGTTTGAGTGAGTATAGTGACCCTTTAAGAACCTATGATTGATGGATAGTTTCCACATTATCAGCCCCCTTCCCATTTTATTCATTTGTACAAATAGAGTGAAGCTTGCTTTTCCAACATTATATTGCCATTTTAACATTTTGTAAGCTTCTGAATCTTTATGCAAAAGAAACATTCTCTCGGGTGAGCAGGCACTAAAAAGTGACTATTTCAACATTGGAGCCGTAGCGAGAGCTCGGTCAGGACAAATACCGTATATACTTGAGTATAAGTCGAATTTTTCAGGCTTTAAAATTAGCCTGAACCTAACCTCGACTTATACTCGAGTCAATCCTAATTTAGATCCAAATTCTGCAATTACAGATAGTAACCAGTAGGCGCGCTGTGTTACCCTGTATAGAAATTTACAGGAGCTGATCTGCCTTTACACTTCCTGCTTCCTGTATTCTGCCTGCTGGACTCTCACCGCACTGTCACTGGATCTGTAAATCTGATGGGTCTCCTCAGTTTGGGGCAAAAAACAGCTGCTAGTACAGTGCAAATGACAGCTGAAACTACAACTCTCAGGTGACATTTTTAACTATATGGGTCAGAGAATCCTTTACTATATGGGGATCAGAGTTCGCTTTACTATATGGGGTTCAGAGGGCCCTTTACTATATGGGGTTCAGGAGAATTGTAAATGATGGTAAGCTTATAAAAGTTTACTGAACCTTGCCACTCCACATGTTTAGAAACTGAAACTCCCAGCAACAAAGCATGCTGGGAGTTGTAGTTTCCAAACATCTGGATTGCCAAAGTATTGGAGGTTACTGGTACTGGATTTGGCTATTACTGTATGGATTCATGTAGGGGAATTCTGCTCCATTTAAAGGGCAACTAAACCTAAAACACAACACAGAATCAGAAGGCATAGTGGTGATAATTTCTACCCTCGACTTTATCTCGAGTCAATCAGTTTTTACAAATTTTCAGGTAAAAATAGGTACCTCGGCTTATACTCGGATCGACTTATACTCGAGTATTACGGTAGTCCCTTCATGTGTACCAGCCTTAGGGTGCAGCTTTCCTTCAAAGGTGCTGGATTAGTGCCTTATCTTATCTTCAATTTGACTTTTTAAATTTGGTCCTTTGCTTAATATAACCTAAACCCTTTCTATACAACATTGTATATTTTCTATCTACACCCTAGCAGGAGTGTCGAAGGTACCAAAATCTTCAAAAAAGACTAAAGATCTCATGGATTCCAGTAGCACAAGGCAAACGTTCCATGCGTCTGGTAATGCACCCACCCAAGAGGAATATAGTATGAATCCTTGTTTAAGTTAAAAGAGGTTAAAAAAAAACGTTTGATTTCTGCAAAGATACCAACCCCTTGTGACTGGAGTTTGGAAGGATTGTTCGCATTTGGAATCCATATGTACCTGGGTTAGTAATTATTATTAATAATTTACATGTATAGAAAATTATACATTCTCCCTTCTTTTTAGTAAATATCAAGTCCTAACATTCTCATTTAAAAAGGAAACACTCTTTCTAGTGTTCAATAGATTTTTATTTGAATAAAAAGTCTCATAGTTGTCAATGTTTACATATATAATATATTCATTAAGTTTGTGCATTGCACAGTGCAGTTTATTATCAAAAATACGTTCTAAGAAAATAGACCTGTATATTTTATGTACAACATATATTTACATTAAACAACATAAATGCTTCTCGTCGGCTATCTCTATTTAATAGGCGTCAAGAACTTATAGAGTAGTAGCAGGGAAACACCCTTTTTAAAGGAAAAACTCAAATACTTTGATCCTTGTGTTAGTAAATGCAAATTTGCATAGTATATTATAATTCTGTGCTATGTGTAAACCTAATACAAGGCTGTTATTCCTTTTAAGAGCAGATGTATTTCATTACCTATTATTGTATGAGCCACTATACCACATATTCCCTTTATAGCACCTGTTTTCTAGAAAGGCACATCTAATCCTACATCATATCTCTATTATATCTATCTATCTTTCCAGATGGCCCATTGGATTATTACGTGGTCACACTTCACCAATTACATTTCTTCAAATAGCTGATGGAAATACGAAATCTATTCAGTGTCCACAATTGTACCGTGATGGTTGTCATTTACCTTTCTAAAGAACTTTGCTTGAGTCCTGTTTTCAGCTACAGCTAGAAGGAATATTTATGTCCTCTCTGTGCTTGCATGGATTTGTAAGTCCAGAGAAGGACTTATGGAATCAGCTAATATTAAATCACTGCAAACAATTATTAGCTCTATAAAGGAATAAAAACAAATATTTTTATATATGGGTCTGACATACTGTATCTAAACATTCATTCTTGTCCTGTGTTGGAGAAATAGAAGTCTTAAAATATGATTATACAGTATAAAAATCACAGTAAAATGACAGAATGAACATTATTAGTACTAAGAATAATACATTTTCATGTGTTATTTATTTTTCAGACCAATTTGCATTTATATTATTTTATAGTCAAAAAACTTTTAATACATTTAAATAGGATGGCCGTCGCGGATCCGAACCCGGATCCCCCGGGATTTATCCCGTTCGCGAACGGCGGATTTTCCGCCTTCCGAACTTCCGATTCGCGGATTTTTCGTATTTTCAAAAATTTTCGAAATTACGAGTTTTCACGTATTTTCGAAAATACAAGGATTTCTCTTAATTCCTTACATACGTATGTTCGAAAATTTTCGAAATTACGAGGATTACTTGTATTTTCGAAAATACATATTTTCGAAATACATGAAAACTCGTAATTTCGGTATTTTTAATTTTAACGGGTCCGCTTGCGGATTTTCGAGCAGACCGGTTTTTTTGCGAAATTCGGACACTCTCTACATTTAAAGCATTTTTGCCTCTTCATTTAAAATGGGGATGTACAATAAAAGGTGCAAAGGTTTTATGCTTTTACTCTGCAGAAACCAATTAGATGTTATCTAACTGCATTAACCCAGTAAAAATATCACCTGATAAGTTGCTGCAAATTTGGCACCTTTTATAGCATCACCCACCCCCTTATTATTTACCAAAATCCTTTTTTCTGTTCCTTGACATTTTAAATGTGCATTATAAGATGTTCCATAAAAAGTTAAGAACTGGAAGACTGGCATCACCAAATCGAGCTTACAATACCTTTTTACAATATTTACTATAGTAGATCAGGCCTACTTTAATATTGCAATAACATTTTATGTCACTCTATTGCTTTCACCAAAACAGGTCTGGGACATTGAAGACCACGCCTGTTTGTACATATAATATCAAAAGCAAGTCAGATTAGGGGAGAAATTGCACTTGTTTCTTCTCACCTAACCTGCAGGCTTTATACATTGCAACAGAATTATCTCAGTGTTACAGTCCAGGACAGTAAGTGGACCATTGATATTTCATTTCACTGAGAGCTACAATAGTGCAATTAATACAATGCAACAATTTTCTTGGTTATGATGGCAACATCACTTGTGTGTTTATCTTCCACTGTAGGCCCAAATGTCCTTTCCATGGTCTTAGTCTTTATTGTCTGTCCTGCAGATATGGTACACATTGGTGGTGTTCGTTAAAGGTCTTTAAAAAGGGAAGAAATTTAGAAGAATCAGACAGACTTATTATGGTCTATATGCATTGCTTTGCACAAAATTGGGAAGAACAAGAACCGCTATTCTTTTTGGAAGCAGAAAAGATTTGTGGGTGAAAAAAAATTGTACTGTATATTGTCAAAACCCTTGTGGTTACAATGGCATTAGTCACCGAATTTCCCTCCCTTCTTTTTTGTATCTTTTTTGTGTTTCAAGACTTTGTAAATAAAGATAAAGGAATTGGGGGGGTCTTTTCCATTTCCTGTCAGTGGGCCTAAGTGGAGATTAGAGAGATATGTGATTAGGAGCCCCGATCTCTCATTTCAAATGTATAGATTATCTGTGAACAAACAAGTACCTAAAGCTAGTGAAAAGTTTTAAAGAAAGGACTAGAAAGTCAGTTTAAGAACATCTTTTTCCGGAGAAATGGAAAACTTAAATGGAATACTATAAATATTGATAAGTAGATTTTTCATGTATCATTGATTTATAGTAAATATAATGTACTTATATCATAAAATTCTTTCCACCTAGACTTATTTGTCCTAATAGAAGCAACTTTTCCACACTTGTTTACATAACTTAACAAAGATAATGTTTACTTATGTTTCTCTACATGCTACACAAACTGTCCACCCATCTGTTTCTCATAATGAGCCTGTTACCTGTTGTCAGTATAACAATGTGCTAGAACAAGTTGTCAGCTGCTCAGAGATCGGTAGGTAATGAGACTGAAATAATATCACCACTGTAATTATGCCTGTAATTTGTTGTTACCTCTTTTTTAGTAATTTGCATTGTGTGAATCTTTTAGACTGATACACTATGTCCTAATTATAAAACGGTGGCAGAGATTACTATTCCGTAGAATTGCTAAACTCCATCAAGAGAAATGTTTTAGTTTGTAATGCTGAGAATATTTTCTGGTGACGTTCAAACATTTTTGCGGACTTCCATCAATGTAGAATAGGGCAAAAAGAAATGCTGTATAGTTGCCAAAAACTTGAAAGGGTTGATTAACTACCATAATTTAACATTTTACCTTTGACAAAGTCTCCAAATAATTATGTAGAATTTATATGGCAGAATAGTATCTCTAAAGCTTTAGCATCAAAAAGGCCACTAACCATAAAAAACAATAGACAGAGTCCTCCACAGCTTTAGGAGTTCCTTTTCCTACACTTAAGTGCAGTTCAATGCAAATGAGCTGCAAATCTAACCCAAACAATTTTCTCCAGGTAAGTACACACCTGAAATAAAAAAAAAATGTGTTAGTAAATCACGTCATAACCCCCAAAATGCAATAGTATAGGTCAAACATGTGTGTTTTAAGTACACATTTGAAAATGATAAAAGATAGAGTGGGGTGTAGGGGTGCTGAAAGGCAAAATACTAATTCAGTTCTTTTCCATTGTATACTATAAACAACCTGTTACTAAAAGTATATATTCAATAGAAGTTTCTTGAAGATCTTTGAAGACAGGATGTAGTCTATCCACAGTTAAAGAGGACTCCAAACGTAAGATTTGATTTTTTAAATGTGGACTGGATGTGACTCTGATCAAAGTGAGCTATAACTGTAGCGTTATAAACTTCATTTACATGAGTTAGCAATGACCCTTAGATCACGCCCTTTCCTTGTAGTACTACTGTGCCCTCTTCTTTTAAGTTGCTCCAGGAACGGATCATGCAGGAATCCATATCATCCAAGCATGATCATGTCTCCTATGAGAGACACCCAAGCTTCTCTTTACCACCACAGCTGGTCATTTAATTTCCAATCAGCTAAATGATTTTTAAGTTACTTACCATTGTCCAAAGCATTGATCAAAAATAAAGTCAGCATTTTGTTTTTAGTTCCCCTTGCTAGCAGGGTTTCTTAGGAAACACTTTTGTTATTGTTCTTTTAAGGGCAAGTCCAGCCATAAAATGAAAACTTACATACAGGTAAATCACCCCCCCCCAAATCCTAAATGGTAATAGTTTGAAATTTGAAATATATAAGTCTAACCTGAATTTTTGCACAATGTCCTGTTTCCCCTGTTTTTTGATTCCTGGTTCTTCCAGTTAGTAACTGTCAGTTATGGATTTGACAGTTGACATCACAGCCAATGACTGAATGTTAATCCCCTAGCTGCCTCTTCTGAGCATGCCCAGGCTCAGTAAAGGCTCAGTACAAGTTTTTAAATTGCTCATTCCTAACACATCCAGAACATAAGCAGGCATACAGTAATGAATCATAGACAAAGTAGGATACATCAACATATTTTAAAGATGCCATTCTTTCTAAAAGATGTTCTAGTGGGTGGAGTTGTCCTTTAATAAACTATAACTTCCAGCATCTTTTCAGCTTTGACTTGGCATATAGGCTTACACTATGCAGGTATTAAACTTTAGCTACCTAGGACTTTTCTCTGTATAACAATTACTAATGTAAGTGAAAAGAATGTCACTAAAAACCACATTGTGGCCACTTATGGTAATCTGACAGAAGTCTTGATTTCCTAGGTTATAAGGATATGGGACCTTCTGACAGGACATCTTATTTCTGAAATCAAAGAAGCCCATGGAACTCTGCTGTTACTTGTCTTGCCATTGACAAATCTGGGAACAGGTATGACTATTAAGAGCTGCATTGCATTCACATTTTATAGTATAGCATTCAGTACATCACAGACAGGGAATTGAGGAAATGGGTAGAAAACTGAAATCACAGTTGGAAGCTAAAATAAATATTACTAGAAAAAACTTGAGGATCATCAGGTAAAGATTCAGTATGGTTAGTGCTTATTTATTTAAGATGAGCGATGGAAGTGTCTCTATAAAAGAATTAGAAAAAAACCTAGAAGCAGATGGTGTTTCTGAATTACGGAACCATTTTATACAACTGTCATTCTATGATTCGCTGAACTAGGTTGTCATTCTGGAAAGGTAAAAACATTCTAGTGGATGTTTAGCAGAATCTAATTTCAAAAAAATGTTTAATGTAAAAGTTAATGTTCCTCTATAAAATTACTTCTAATTTGAAATGAAATAGTATAGTTATTTCTACTGAACTTATTCCAGAGAAGAGGATTAACATGGTACACACAGTACAGATTTACAGCCAAAACGAACAAATCCATTGTAAGTTGTCTACCATTGGATAAGGACCAATCCCATTGGATTGTTAGTTTTTTGGCCCACAAACCCGATAAAAGGACAATGCTGTTGGATTCAATGGGATTGCCCTTTATTGGTACTGTATGTACCCAGATTCATTTACTTCTGCTCTATAAAAATTTTGTTTCCTTATTATTTTTATTATTATTATGGTGGTTTGCAGTTGAGGCAATGTACTAATTTACCACTATTTATTTCTGGGAGTATGTCTGAGTAAGTAAATAAAATCACTTTTTTTTTTACTGCTTACTACTGTAATGTGGTGGGGATTGTTTAAGTAAACGTTAGGCACAAAGTTTTTTAAATTAAATACTGTTTACCGTATTACTCAGTATAAACCGTCCTGAGTATAAACCGAGGTACCTAGTTTTAGCTAAAAAAGGAGAAAAACATATTGACTCGAGTATAAACCAGGAGTTAGTATTTGCCACCTTAAGATGTTTGAAAACTACAACTCCCAGCATGCTTTATGTGGAGTTGTAGTTTTCAAACATCTTAAGTGGCAAATACTTACAAATAAGAGGTAAAACCTTCTTTATTTGTGCATATGTATGTATTAGGTATAGTTCTCCTACCTTGTCCGGCGGCCGCTCGCTCCTCGCTCTCCGCATCCTTGGTGCGCATCTGGATATGTCACTACTTGGCGGCGGACATCATCTGGATGCGCACCGAGGATGCGGATTGCGCGGCCGGCGGACAAGGTAGGAGGAAGATTGACTCGAGTATAAACCAGGTAAGATTTTCAGGCTTTTTTTAAAGCCTGAAAACCTCGTTTATACTCGAGTATATACGGTACATTGTTACCTAGTGTGGGGGCTGGGAAGAACAAAAGAGAGGCATTTTTTTTGTTTCTTTCCATTCTGATTGGATGAGGGTGTAGCTAATTGGTTAAATTGCCAGAGAAATTAGGGTATTTGTTATGAACCTCATATAGAAGTTCTCCTTCCAGAGCGATTCGGCTCTGTGCGATCCACTTGTAAAGGATGTTCTGTTTTAAAGGGATTTGTCTGTTTTTAAGGGGTGCGTTAAGAACAAAAAGCATTTAGAACAAAAAAGGTTAAGAACAAGCTTGCCATCTGTTGTTTTGTATTGCTGCTTCTGTGTGTGTATTGCTGCTTCTATGTTGTTGTGTATTGCTGCTTCTGTTTGTGTATTGCTGCTTCGTGTTGTGTTTTGCTGTTGTGTATTTCTGTTGCTGTGTATTGCTGTTTAGTATGGACAGTTTTGTTGTGGCCATGCAAGTGTCATGCTGCCGCATGTATAGGGATCTTGGAGCAGCTGCCCCAAGGTACCTATGTATGTGTCAGATGTGACTGGGTTGCCCATTTGGAATCTGAGGTGCAGAATCTAAAAATAACTTGCAGCATTGTAGGGCTTGGCAAAACTAGGGAAATGCAGGTACTGGCAGGGGCCAGTAAACTGGAGGGTGGAAGATGGTGGCAGATAAGGTGGAAAAGAAAGATAGATTTGTAAGGGTCACCAGGGAAAGTAGGGGACAGAAGGATAGGGTCGCTTCTTCCCAGCTGGTCGATGTGGAGGACTGGCTGAGAAGTAGCATGTATGGAGTGGGCCATTCCTTGAAGCACCAGGTGTGCTGGGTCAAGGGCAAAACCATAACAGTCTCTATTAGGGGTCCTGAAAACAAGAAGTCAGTATTTCAGTTGCATTTATTTTAACACAGACAAAATGTTGAATGGGCAGGTTAAGGTCATTGGGATTGAAAATTACTGCTCTTTTTTCTGAGAGAATTAATTGCACTGAACTTCCCCTTTAAGATGTTAATTCCCCTTTAAGATATAATTAGCAGGACTGAGCAATTACACAATATTATTTCTAATACAGACATGCTGCATGTGTTTTGAATTGGGGTCCCTAATGTTTTTGCTGATCTAGCATCCCTGGTGTGGACAGGACACTGTTGGTGCCCTGTTTAACTTTGTAATGATGAAGTCACTGACTTTTAGAATAGATAGAGTATTTAATATAATCTGCATCTTGCATTCTGAAGGAGCATAAAATGTATGTGTGTTTTAGTCATTTTACAAAAAGAAAAATGTGCTGATTAGATTAGCATTGGATTATTTTGCAGCTGTAGTTCTCAAAACTGTGTCTTCTCAGTCTTGTATACATAATCAGGGTTATTCAATAAAAGTTCTTATCATTAAAAATGGTGCTAATTTTGCCCCAAGCAATCAAATTTTAGCTTTCAAATGTTAAATAGGATCTGATTGGTTGGGGCAAAATTAGCACCATTTTTAATGACAAGAACTTTTATTGAATAACCCTGCATATGTTTATACCTACAGGGAGATTCAATAAAAGTTCTTATTGTTTAAAATGGTGCTAATTTTGCCCCAACCAATAAGAACTTATGTAACATTTGAAAGCAAACATCTGATTGGTTGGGGCAAAATTAGCACCATTTTAAACGATAAGAACTATTATTGAATAACCCCCCTAGTGTCCATTAGGAAGGGCACATAATATTTCAAAGGCAAGCAAAGCAAAGGCAAGTAGTAAAGCACCCTTCATTCTTCTAGGAAAATGCACTCTATCTGCCCATATTATAGGGAAAAAACACGTTCCCACTTTTCCCTGTTGAGTAAAGTGTTTTTATTGCAATAAAATAAATAATAAATACTATCAGTAATAAAAGTTCTTATCAATAAAAATGGTGCTAAGTTTGCCCCTGCCAACAGATGTATTTAAATTTGAAAGCTAACACACCTGATTGGTTGGGGCAAAATTAGCTCCATTTTTAAAGATAAGAACTTTATTAATCTCCCTTAATGTATTAAAAAAAATCTCAGTTACTTTGTGAATAGGGATGATCCACAGTTCCATTTTTAATGAAATGAGATACGGTTTGCAGAAGCCCCATAGTAACAGCATGCTGGGCCGTTGACACGCCATGTACTGTAATTTGCAACCTGTAATTATCCACTTGTCCTGAAACACAGTTGATTACTAATATATCCTTGGTAGAATAGCCAGCTGCCTGTCTCTCTCATGCACATTTAATCACCAATTTAATTAGGCAATAAACAACTACCTATTCAGTAAGTTTAAAGGATAAGTACAGTCAGAAAACAAATAAAGTTTAAATAGAAGATGTGTCCCTAACTAACCTTTTCTGTTTTTGTTTTTTTAGGTCTCTCCAGAGCCTACCTGTGGCCTTGTAAAATGCTGGCCATCTTGGATACTCTATCAGGTATGCTCCACCCCCCGAGACCTGTTGGACCTCGTTCCTGGCTGTGTCCAAAGATCTAGTGCCAGTTCCCTCTGTGCGTGCACGCACTACCTGCCTGAACGCGAGGGACATCACGAGGCATGCGGCGTGATGTCAGCGCGCGTGGGGGGCGCGCATGCACGGAGGGAATTGGCACTAGATCTTTGGACACAGCCAGGAACGAGGTCCAACAGGTCTCGGGAGGCAGAGCATACCTGATCGAACACAGTATCCAAGATGGCCAGCACTTTACAGGGCCACAGGTAGGCTCTGGAGAGACCTAAATAAAAACAAAAAACAGAAAAAGGTTAGTTAGGGATACAGCTTCTATTTTAACTTTATTTGTTTTCTGACTGTACTTATCCTTTAATGTTATTCCCACTAATTAAATGCTGAACATAATACATATTTTTGAGCAGTACTACCAGAAAACATAGGGGCCTCATGTGACTAATCTCTTAATGCTAAACTAAGCCACATAAAGAATCAGGCCTCTTAGGATGGGTACACATGAAGGGACTATTTGTCCCGACCGAGCGTTCGGTACGAGCAAGCACTCGGCTGGGACAAATGTCTGTCGGTCGCGGCAATAGTGCCTTGGCCAACAGTTCGTACTATCAACCATGGATCCCATAGGGAACCGCACGATCAATCGTGATTTACCGTTGTGTCCAATCCGGACGAACGGACGATCGAGGTCGGTCACGGTCGCCCGCCCCACACCAGCAGATATTTTTGGACGACCGACCGACCAATAGTGCCCTGGATCTGCTGGCGTGTACCCAGCCTTATGGATCCGAAAGAACAATGGACACAGATAAAGATCTGGTAGAAACTGTACTGATGATCATTTGTATTACTTTAATTTTCTTTTTTGTTACAACACTTTTTCTATTGTTAAAAAAATAAATATAATATACAAATAAATAAATAAATAAACAAATAAGTAATATACAGTGCACAAAGTTTTGGGGGGAAAAGTGCCCCTTTCCTCAGTTGATGGCATGTTTATATTCAAGGGTGGAATACCAAAGGAGTCTGCATCCACAAGGTTGGACAATAGTGTATTGAACTGTATCTCTTTTGGATAAAGAAATTAACCTGGTAGTGTACATACTTAAAAGGGTTGGAGGATAGGTTAAAGGGGAAGAAAAAAGAGCAGTATTTTTTCATCCTAATGACCTTAACCTGCCCATTCAGCATTTTGTCTGTATATAAATAAATGCTTCCGAAATACTGACTTTCTGTTTTTAGGACCCCTAATAGAGACCATTATGATTTTGCCCAGCGCCTGGGTGGATTTAGTTGCTCAGTAGAGATCTGAGCATGTTTGACCCATCCAACAGCCAATCAGTAGAAATTAATGTTGGGAACATTCCCAGGTAGTGTGCATTCTGGGAAGAAGAAGGACTGTTAAGCTTCATATACACGTAAAGCTTCATATACACGTGTGATTGCGGCGGCCGACAATGTGTATGGGCCATTTCGGCCCATAACCGTGCCATGTATGGGCCCTTTTTGTCGGCTGAAGCGCCCGTTCAGTTGGGGATTGTTGCCTGACCGGCTGGGGGGATCATCAACTGAATGGCCATTTCAGCCAATAAAGTGCCTATACACAGCACAATTATCTGCCAAAACGGCCATGCATACACATTGTGCTTCGTGTGTAGGCCCTCACAATAGCCGTGTGTATGAGGCTTTATAGAACCTGGAATGTCCACTTACTAACGAATGTCAACAACAGGGAATGGTAACGGGTATTAATTAATTTGGCTTGAAAAAGCCAAATTCCTCTTCTATTTCTTCTTCCGTTTTATTCTTCCGCTTTTTTGGAATGTATCTCCTCCCACAGTTTTTGAGCTAGAGACATGAAATTACAGACGTGCGGGGCATATAGGAGAAGTGTGCTTTCTTCTAGCTAAGAAATCCACTGAAGTGTTACGACGATATCGGCAAATTCAGGGACATTTTTTCCCATAGGCTATAATGGTAACAATCCTCAAATGTGGATATTTCAAACAGTTTGTTTCATGGTCATAAACTGTGGCAGACATACTTAAAGGGTAACTATAATCAAAAATAAATTTTGATCAATAATAAAAAAAGTTTGTTTTTTTAACTTCCAACCTGACACAGGTACATACACCAACTGAGGTACCCATTCATTCATGTGGCAATCATATTTAAAGGGTAAGTATCATAAAAAAACACATTTTGACTCAAAAAAGTTAGTCTTTTATCCCCCAACCTGATACGAGTACACACACCAACTGACCTACCTTTAATTCATGTGACAGCCATATTTAAAGGGCAAATTAAAGCATTAAACAATGAGTAGTGTCCAAACACCTCTAGCTGCTGGGTCCTGCTGTGCACGGTCCCAAACACCTAAATTCAGTATAAATGGAAAAAATGGTATGCAGGTGTTTCCAGACTAAGAAGACTCCAAAGGATATCTTTTGGTGCTTTATTGACACGACATGTTTCGGACGTGAAGTCCTTTATCAAGTGTCACTTTTAAAATCTTTTTTTTTTTTTTTTTTTAAATCTGCAGCACAAACACACACATTCCCTTCCAAAATGCGGTCTGTCAAACCAAATAAAGTTTTCCACCTAACTTTCCCTTTAACAAATACCTTTCAACATTCACATTTAAATACACTGGTGAGAAATACATTGCACTATGTTGTCTTTACAAGTGTAACTATTAAAGGGGCAATATGTAATTAATAGGGGTAAAGGGACAAACCAATAAGATGTTATCTAACTGCAGTAATCCAATAAAAATCCCCCATCTGATTGTTTCCTGCAAATTAACGTAGAACTAGACTTACATGTGGACCTCCTTCATGCATTTGTAAGAATACAAAGAGTACAAACAAAGGGAAATGTGTCTGATTGACATACAGTATTCAATCCCCTGAATGAATGAGAACCTTCACAAATATATCTGTGGTATCTAGATTAACTGAACTCAAGTTTAGTTCTTGGAGATGTAAAATGTTTCACTAGAAAAGTAACTTAATATGTCCTTTCCTTTCAGAATGATCTCAGGTGCCCGGGATGGTAGTTTGAAGCAATGGGATTTAAAATCATCTACTGTGACCTGCCTGAACACACTTAAACAAAGCAGATCAGGTTTGTGTAGTACTTGCCCAGGTTTAGTTTTGCTCATTTCTTTATTTCTTTATTTAAGTAAATGTTTTTTTTTCTATTTCCTAGGCAGATTGGTTGATGAGCTATATGACTGCACTTATGCTCAGCTTTACAAACACTGGTATGAATCACCTACCTGTTATAGGTCCCATACATGAACCAATAACAATCGTTTGATCGCACCTTTTTTCCATTGGCCATACAAGATATCGTACAACTGGGATTGGATTCTCTTAGTTTCAGAATTTGGAAATTTGGGGTCCATACATGTAACAATAGCAATCCTACAATGTAGAAATCATGCTATCGGTATAGGTCCAATAAATACGTTTTGCACTACTGTTATTTAATTGGGACTCAATACCACAATGAGGTAGCCCATTATAACCATGAGGTAACTGTTGCAAAGTGATTACTCCATTCCATGAGCAGGGTAAATTATGGTGTGCTGGGATTTCTTATGTTATTGGCTTGATTATGCTTTTTTTTTTTTTTACCAATTTCCAAGATTATTTTGGAATATTATAGGAGACCTATAGTCAAAACATTTTTCCTTATCCCATAAATGGCTGATTAAAATATTGTATGTTTCCTGTCTAAGTGGTTCTTTGCCATAATATACCTCTGTGCAATAAGACATTAAAACAACAATTTTACTATGTACATAGGTGTGCAAATGGTAAATAAAAAGAGATTGTAATTAGGGATTATGCACCTGTCATAGGATGCCCTGTGGGAGATTGTGGGAAATAAGGCAAACCAGGCAACACAAGCTCTTCCTCCTTTCTGGCTCCTGGATCCCTTGCCTCAAGCTAAGGGGCAGGGTAGTGTGTTACAGCTCTGAGGTGCTGAACACTAAGCATCTGTCCTAGAGCTCTGTTCTGATTAAGTGGGCCAACATAGAATTAATCATGTAAAAGTATATAAAATCATCACAGGGCTTGGGGTACACCAGGGCTGATAATATGAGTTGAAAAAAACAGTAACATTTTACAAACTGAGAACTTCTGGCTAGAAAATCCAAAATCCATCCAGGTTCACTTTTAATTGGCAGGAACAAAAATTAATATAGATATACAGGGTTATTCAATAAAAGTTCTTATCGTTTAAAACGGTGCTAATTTTGTCCCAACCAATCAGATGTTAGCTTTCAGATGTTAAATAAGATCTGATTGGTTAGGGCAAAATTAGCACCATTTTAAACGATAAGAACTTTTATTGAATCTCCCTGCTTCAGGGAGACTCAATAAAAGTTCTTATTGTATAAAATGGTGCTAATTGTGCCCCAAGCAATCAGATCTTATTTAACATTTGTAAGCTTACATCTGATTGGTTGTCTGATTGGTTGGGGCAAAATTAGCACCATTTTATACAATAAGAACTTTTATTGAATAACCCTGAAGAACTTTTATTAAATCTCCCTGTTAATACATAATTTCCAGGCTAATTTGTTTTTAAACTTTAGTTTTAAAAAAATGCAGAAGAATTATTAGTTTAGCATCACAAACTGATTTTATGGCTGGGTACACACAAGGCGATTTTTTGGCCAAACCAACAGACATTTTCATATATCGGTCTGTTGGGCTGATAAATCGCTGGCGTGTATGGCTGTCGCCTGGATCGGGCAAAACTGTCGGCTGCAGTGATTTTTATCCCAGATGAAAAATTTGCCCTTGTGGACCCAGCCTTAGACTATAAAATAATATCCCATGCCATATTGACAGATGCAGTAAGGTTTGGTATAAGTATAAGTGTACTAATAGTAATGTTTTCCTTTCTTAAGGTTTATGATATCTGTTGGCTGTAACAAAGAAATTGCTGTTTTTCCAGTAAGTGGGACATTTTCACAGTGATATTTTTCCTAGCTAACAGTTACAAATGTAACCATTCACAGGGGAATAAAGGGCTGCACAGTATTCTAAAAAAATAAATATATGATCAAATTTACTAAGTCCACTCCACAAAACTTAACATTTGCCCCACTGCTAGCCACACTGTGTAGTGTTAAAAAATCCTTACCTTGCTCCAAATGGTTCTCCTGCAATGTCTAGTCAAAGTCCAGGAAACTTAAAGGTTAGATACTTCCTTTGTGTGAAAATATATCTGCCCCTTCCTTGTCCTCCTGGAGGACCCTGGCATGTGCAGGGGAGCCCCCTCCCTCCCAACCTCTGGATCCTTGTCGGTGCAATATATTTTGTGAAAATAAAATCCTTTCCTTAGTGTAGGGACCCCTCTCCCAACCCTAACCACCTGGTTTAAATTGAAATAAAAAATGCCAGGAAACTGTCTTTCCAGACCACATCAAACTGAACCTGTCCTTCATTTATTTCATTCACTTGTTATTTTCTCTCCATGGAAGCATTCCAACTTTATCCATACTCCCTAATACCACACAGACACAAGTACACACACCTGCAAATGCACCCAACACTTACCCAAACTTTCTGTTTCCATGGCAGTCATACAATTAGAAAAATATATATATTTAATCAAAATGAATTTAAAACAAATGAAAAAAAAGAAATTTAAACATCCTCTTTCATTGCCATAGCAAAATTATTAAATTTAAAACCTGCTGTAGTTTATCATCCTAAGTTGAATCACCTAGGAATAAGTAACAGCAGAAACCCTTAAAGGACCACTATACTTATTTTGGCCCCGATACTCTTGTTTGGCTCTAAAAGTGAGGGAGGTAGGGAACATCGCGCTGGCAAACAGATCTTCTACAGGTCCATTACTTAGATGTTCAACCCAGGGTTGAGGACTCTATCAGGGAGATTCAATAAAAGTTCTTATCATTAAAAATGGTGCTAATTTTGCCCCAACCAATCAGATATTATTCAACATTTGAAAACTAACATCTGATTGGCTGGGGCAAAAATAGCACCATTTTAACAATAAGAACTTTTATTGAATCTCCCTGTATATATTTAAAGGTGTTTTTTGTTTGTTTGTTTCTGCAGATGTTCCTCCAAACGAGTTTAACAGTGGTAAATGCGATCAGAAAATTAGTTACTTTTGTTTCTTTTCCGATCCCTTGGCAGGTTCAGCCTTTACCAGTTGTTACATTTTACCCCTCTGCTTTTCAATGCAGTAATCAATTCCTGTTTTAGTATAAACAAATGATTTTAGACATGCCACCTCTATAGAGCCTGACACCCTAGACCAGGGGTGCCCAACCTGAGCCACGATGGGGGCTGTACTAGAGGCTCCCCATGTAGTGACCAGGCTGTGAGTGTAGCCCCTCCCAGGAACGCCCAAACCACATCCTGAAACAGGAAAGCTATGCCCTTGCCCCACCCACCCACACAAAAAAAAATCATGGGTAGGCTGCTTGTGGCTCTCAGGCCACTCGTTGGGCATCACTCCTCTAGGCCATCCGACCCTGCAGTTTTAGAAGCGTAAATACTGTAATTAAAAGGGGAACTGTGGTCCAAAAATTACTTTAGGTAAATTGATAGGAATTGCTCCCCTGAGAATTTTTGCAATTTATTATGATATTTACATTTTTGTGTGTGATATGGCAGCAGCATCACCAGGTCCCCTGCACTTCCTGCTTCCTGCTCTGAAACTGTCAGTCAATCTGTCCTGTGTCTTCTCCTCCTCTTTGCAGCCCCCCTGGTCCCACCCACTCATGGACCCCATGGTCCCTCCAGTTGCAGGCCCCCCATGGTCCATTATCTTACAGCCCCATGTGGCCCCGCCCACTCATGGGTCCCATGCCCCCGCCCACTCATGGGTGCCTAAGCCCCACCCACTTGTGGGTGCCATGGGTTACTCAGAACCCCCCCCCTACAGAAAACTCTGTGGAAACAGCCTTTTCAGGCTGTTTTCACACAGTGAAAGAGAAGGGCTGTAGATTCCCTTACCTTCTCTGTCAGGACTTCACACAGCAGAGAGGAGGAGGGCCTTCCTGTCTCCCTCACACACTGAGGGAATCTAAGGCTGTGCTCACCAGCGACACTGTGCAGGTGAAGCCCCAGGAATGTCACAAGTCAGCCTCCCACCCATTAAATCTGGTCAGTCATTTCTGTATATCTTGGTCTATGTAGAGAGGTGGTTGATGGCTCGTTTTAAAGGTAGGAAACCTTTCGTTTAAGCCTAACTTGTTTGGAGACCACAGTTCCCCTTTAATTTAATCATACCCACTGAGGGGAGGGGTAAGGTTATTTGACCAAGTTAATGGTATGTTGTTTTCAGCACCTGATAAATGGGGAAACCTCAAAACTGTATGCACACATCATGCCACAATACAACCCAAAAAAGCAGATGAGAGTGCATCCCCCATTGTACAGTATGTAAATTAGAATTATATATCTGATGTCCCCATCCCCAGCTCCACCTGCTCTCTACTCAGTTTTCTAATCATCTGGAAATCTATTGGTTTCCTATCCCTGTTACCGATTGACAAGAAAAGAGTTGCAGAAATGGACTGATACCAGAGCAGAGGCCCATGGGTAGGTAGAAGTTTGGGCAGTAGGAAGATATATAGTTTCCTTTACTTTGTGTTGATAGGAGGGGGGTCACCCTGTCTGTACGCCAGGGCTGTAATTACTAGGGGAGCCTAGGGGCTCCATTTTCTATTTTTTATATTATATTCTCCTTCCAGAAAACCACTGTAGATGAAGCAGGGATAGGGGCCCAACCAAAGTTTGGCTGGAGGTGCCCAATGGTTTCTAGTTATGCAATTGATGTATGCTGTACTCTGTATCAGGGATCTCCTACCTGTGGGTCTACATTTGTTTGAAAAATATAACTCCCAGCATTTCACTACAGCAATCTGCAATATTAAAAGACATCCAGGGAATGCTGGGAGGAGGAGTTTTCAGACATTTGGAAGTTGAAGACCCCTGCTACAGTATATATTTTAGTGGTATGGTAGGTTTGTTTTTATGAAAACTTTTTGGTTATGAATAAAACTGTAATTATAACTCTTAATAGTTATTTTAACCTCCCTCCTTTTAAAAACATTTGCAGGTTGGGTTGAGAGTATGAAACTCACCAGGAAAGCAATTCCGTTTCAGATAGTGGTTTTGTGGGTCGGGTTGTGTGTGGGTCTGGGAAATAAGTCACACACAAAACTTCCCTTCTAAAATACAGCTCCTCAAGCTCAAATTCACATTTAAACTTTTTATTTAGTTACAATTGTAACTGGTAATGTATAAGAAGCAATCTCAGTGAACTCAAATAGTATGTTGGTATGTGGACTTTTTGTTAGGTACACCCTTACATTTTTCACTTTAAGTGTTAGGCCACACACGACTCGTTCAGACTACATCAATTTGTATCCGATTTTTAAACGCCGGTGCATTTTAAAAAACGGACTATAAAACCCCATAGAATTTAATAATATCGTTCACATTTGTTGCGTTGTATTCTGTTTTGTTCCAAGCTGTTTTAAAAATTCACTGCTGCACGCCTTTCTGTCAGTTTGAATTCCTGTCCATTTTTCACAAAGGAAGCCTGAGAGTTCCTATGATGTCATTTCTGGTCCGCGGGCTAAAGGAAACATGCTAAAATTAGCAAAATAGCATCCTCTCTCTACGAAAGCTCCTGAAACTCCCATACTCCCAGGAAGTGACATCAGGATTTTAATGTTCCTTGGTCCTGCCTCCATAAATTTGAAAAAATATGGTCAAAAAAATGTTGAAACGCAGAGAAAGTGGACATAAATATATAATAACATACACGGTCACCAACGGATACAAAAACTTAATAAAATGTGCACACTAAGAGGGCCCACTAGTGTTGGCCACACTAGGTGAGCTCCCCTGCATTGTGATCAGCATTTTTTTTGTGCAATGGCATGTGCTTTGATTGCACAGCATTGCACAATCATTTGCGTGCGCATTTCCAGTGCACTATGCGATGTAGTGTGTCCTAGCCCATAATATTAGTAGAATAGACACTTTATCCAGGCTTAATTTACTAACACAATGGCACCCATGTATTTTCCAGCTGTTACTGCCCGCCTAGCTCTCTTTAAATCTCGGCATTTTTACAAAACCTTCATTGCTCATTGCTCTACTCTAAACATATTTCCACACCACTGGTAGATTTTGTTTGGAGCATATTTTATAAGATGGCAATAAATGATTTGGCTCTATGTAATATAATTATTGTGCAAAAATGCATGTCAGGGTTGTTCAATGTTTGTTGCAATAAATGTGTTTTTGATAGCAGAATGTATATTTCTGTTTATACCCTATTTAGACCCCTTATTATTTCAGGACGGGGTGAATTAATTTAAACTGGGAGGGGTTAGGACAAATCATGGGTGTGATGTTGTTTGCAGTCCTTGCAGAGGAAAATGTTGGGCACACATTATCTCAATTCTATATTATTGGCAAGGAGACTTTTTATTAATCAAAAGATTTGTGCTACAGTACCTAAAGTTGGACTCTCACAATTTGTTTTTTGAAGGATCAGCACGATGGGACAATACTGGAGAAGGAAATCCCCTATCATAACTGGACTGACAGTGTGGTAAAATGGCATTAGTTCTATTGAATAATTGAAATAAACCTCATAAAACAGGATACTTTCATGTTGTTATAACAAACCTTTCGTTTATGCAGTTTTATCTGTTGGGCTTCAAGAGCATCACACAAGTAAGGCTGGGCACACACCATCCAATCTTTCTGGGCTACTGACTGATATTTCAGTCAATCTTCAATGGTTTTGCACACGGCTGCAACTGATGTCCGGACGCAATGGAAAATCATGCTTGATCATACGCCCCCTATGGCCTGCGTGCTTCGTCACACTAACTGTCAGCCATGGCTACAGTGATTCATTCTGGCCAACCGCTCACTAGTGGCTAGAGTCAGAACAAATCTGATGGGGTGTACCCAGCTTAACAGAACAGGGTCACCATCTGGGAACATGTTTCTGCCTTGGGCATCACATGAATAGCAAGTACAATAGGGAGAGTCTTGGCTATGTCTTTGTATAAATTGGTATGTGTGCAAAATGAGCATAAAAATATCAATTTATAGAAAAGTAAGTTTCTGAGGACATAGTTTATGACACCCAGTTTTAGTGAAATTAAAATTAAAAGTGAAATTAAAAGCCACAGCAAAGTGGTGCCAGCCTTACACACACTAAAGTAACTTTTTTACCATCGGTTACGATTTGAAGACTGTGATTTGAAATAGCAGCAGCTTCTAGTCGGTTAAATATTGGAGATGTGGCCTTTTCTGCATGACTTTTTAAAACCAGCTATTGGCCTGGCTTAAAGTTATGCAAAGTGTTAGATAGTAATAATTGTAAGGCTGGGTACATTATTTGTCCCGACCACGCGTGTGCTGCTAGCGAGCGATTGGTCGGAAAAAATGACTGTTGGTTGCAGCAAAAGTGGCCGCGGCAGACAGTGCGCACGACTGATCGTGTGGTCCCATAGGGAACCGCACGACTGTTCGTGATTAACTGACATGTCCAATCCCCCGTTCGGACTATTCGGTTGAATGGGCGACCAACCTTTGTCGCGGCCGGCCTCCCCACACCAGCAGATATTTCCGTCCGACTGTGAAAGTGCCGTGAATCGGTCGGCCAGCCGAAAATATCTGCTGGTGTGTACCCAGCCTAAGATTTTTTTTTTGAACTGATGTTTTACTTTAATCACTTCAAGTGCTGCATATTTCATCAGTTGCATTTGCCATTTCCATTTTGTGCAGAGGAAAAATCATAAAGGAGATATTCTCTGTGTTGCTTCATTGCCTCCTCATCTTGTGGCTACATCCAGTTCTAAAGGTGAAATCCTTGTCTGGGATCTAAACTCTAGCCATATCATCTGCAACATCAATGCCCCAGGAAGAGAAGAACAACATAAAGAAACAGGTTTGAGAATATTGTCAGTTTATGAAATATGGAATGAGTTTTTTATTATTATTATTATTATTGATTTATATAGCGCCGACATCTTCCGTGGCGCTTTACAATTACATAGTCATACATTACATACAGGGTAATACATGTTATACAAAGTCATACATATTACATACACAGGTAATACATAATATAAGTAAACAAAGTGAAGAGTTTCTGACAGCAATACCGTGATACAATAGGAAAGAGGACCCTGCCCAAAGAGCTTACAGTCTAGAGGATATGGGGGTGAGACATAAGGTGATATGGGGGTGAGACATAAGGTGACGGGAATCGGTAGGCTGCAAATAGATTGGCAGTGGAGTGTGAAAGGCGGGTTGGATCATATTGGGTAGTAAGAGGGGTAATGTTTAGGCCAGATTATATGCTTGCCTAAAGAGGTGGGTTTTAAGGTTACGTTTGTAGCTGTTAAGGGATGGTGAGTGACGGACAGATGGAGGAAGGGAGTTCCAGAGCAGAGGGGCAGCACGAGTAATGTCCTGAATGCGGGCATGGGAAGAGGTGACCAGGGTGGGTAACAGGAGGAGATCATTTGCGGAGCAGAGGTTGCGCCTGGGGCGATATCGGTGGATCAGCTCTGAGATATATGGAGGGGCCAGGGCTTCCTAGATAAATTCAGAACCTCACTCTTTCATGTGTAAGAACACTAAAAGAAAATAGACCTTTTAGTAAACTTGCTTTCATGCCCTGTGCCACCTATAGGAAAACTGACTTCTTGCAGACCATGTCTTTCCATCGGTTGCCCCCGCTGCCCACTGAAGCAGTAGGTTGGATGTTTCCTCGATATCTGTCCTACTTCCAGGAATGTTGTAACATGGTGTTTTAGGTCCATATCCTTGGTATAGAAAATAGAAGGAGTTTGCCTATATGTTCTGTATTTTTATGTGTCATTCATTTATGTTTTTTTTAATTTCCAGATGAAGCAATGATCAAAAAAATATATTTTTTGCATTCAAGGGAATGGAAAAATGATTCAGCAGTTTTGGTAGCCAGTGGACCAGGGGGTAAGTTCTCAGAGCCCTAACAAATCATTAAACAAATGTGTGGCTCAAAACATTTTATTTAGAAAGATTGTAGAAAGATTGACTGATTTGAGGTAAATAGCAGCTGAGTATCATGTACAAAGATTCAAGGGAACAGTTAAGCAGTAAAGCTATTCAGCTATATGTAATGTAATATTGTCTCAGGACTGAGTGTACCGTTTTCAGTTTTTTATTCATTTTATTATTTTGGTATGTAAACATGTAATTATATTTTTGTGTGTGATGCTTTTAAAGTTTTACATCGTTGGTGATCTATTTAATGTCCCCAGCCAAAGCAGAAGCAGGTAGGGTGGTAGCCCAGAAAACGCTCACTAGCTAGGGAAGGGAAGCCAGCTTAAAAATGACCTTTGCAGATAATATGCTTTAGTTCTGCTGTAAAATAGTGGGAAAGCTGCTCCTTGTGTAACCTCTAGCAGCCACCAGGGAGATTTTAGACAATAGCTTGCCTGGGAATTCTGTATATATGTATAAAAGAATAGTACAACTTGACAATCACATGGGATGATATTTTGATTTTTGAAATCAGGAAAGATCAACTTTTGGAGAATATCCGATGGAGGCAAAATCATTGGGAGCTTTCCAGGTGTATGTAAGATTTTTTCATTTAAAATGTATACTGTATTATATATTTATCATTACTGTTTTAAATCATTGTAGCTTTGTTGTTTTTACAGTCCCTTTATAACACTGCAGTTAGGGATATGGCAATCAGTGAAGACAATTCGATTCTGTGTGCAGCTGACCAGCTTTTTTATGTCTATTTCTGGAATATATCTCAGTATGCACTGCATGGATTTGAAGAACAACCCCCACCTTGTAAGTTGATTTTTATTAAAGGCTTACATTATGCATGATATGTACTTCCTTACATGTGTTTTTTTTATCATACACAGTAATTCACCATTGGAAAGCTCATCTGTGTGAAATTACAAGGTAGGACGTTAATTTTGTAGCCAAATAGAGCACTCATGATGCAAGGATTTCCTGGTATAACTCCACGTGCCTCCTAGATGTACTAGAAATAATCCTTATTAGGACCATAAACTCAATTGACAATCCCAGCAGACTAACTGCAATATTTGCAATATTTTCTTGATGGAAGATCCCATAGTCTAATATGATTGGTATTATCTAGACTAGCATGCTTTTTTTGCAAAGGCTATTAGTTATCTGAGATCTTCAGATGTTTTTAGGAAAATGTTTCAGTCCTGATTAAAGGGCAACTGTGGTCTCAAAACAAGTTAGGGTTGAATGAAAGCCTGCAGTATTTCCTTTACAATGAGCCAACAATCACATCTCTGGCTGGAGCCTGTGAGAAATTACATTGGGGTGAATGTTCAAACTTCCTGCTTCTAGTAGGTTGAGTGATATCACCTGACATCTACACACCCATCCACCCCAGGGGAGAAGCATGCTCAGTTAAGACTTAATGCTGGGGAAATCAAGAAGTAGCTGGGGAAAAAATTGACAGTTGAGAAAGAGAGCCTATTAATGCAGGCAGAGGCTAGTCACATGATTACAAGCTGGTCACATGGCTGAAAACAGGAAGTGTTCAAGCAGGAAGTAATATTGCTGAATCTTTCCAGCAATGGCTTCTCACAAATTTTATCTACAGATGTGATTTAGGTTTCATTTTGAAGGTACGATGGAAGGCATTTTATATAATTCTTACTAGTTTGGAAGAATTGGAAACCACAGTTACCCTTTAAGGTTGGTTTCAGTGGTAGACAATAGCTATGTTATCTACTCAGTACTGTTACAGGCCACTAAAGAGACCTGACACTTTTTGGCTTTTTATTTCTTGAAAATTAATATTTATCTAATATCCTAAACCTTTACTGTCTACTTATTAAACAGAAACATTATTTGGGAAGTGATAGTGGGTGCCATAACAATTTTGACCCACAAAGGTTCAATGTTTTTAGTTTTGTTCCTGTAAATCTGGAAATACTAATTTCACTGTCAAGGCTATATTAACAATAGAATAAACAATAGTAGTAAAAACAAGTAAACAGAATTTTCTTTCATTCTTTGTAGAGTTGTTCCAGTGTTTAAGCACAAGATGTTTATCACCTCGTCCTTGGATTGCACTTTGAGACTGTGGTCAATGAAGGGAGAACATATTGGTATGATTCATTAAATGGTTACTTGGGTATCCAATGCATTAACCTAAAGACTAGTCACTTATCACATTACTGTTACTTATTATTATGGGTTCACTGTACAAGACAAACATAACCAGAGATGGACAACTAACCCTGATTATGGCTTAAGACTTCCATCTAATAAAATACCAATATATTATATTATCTTTGTTAATAAGATCATGACAATTATTATGGCTTTTTTTACTGTTGTAAAAATAAGAATCAAAATCCAAAAGACAGAGCGTGCACACTGAACAGATCGAAACTCCAACTCGGTAAAATTCAACCACTTTTATTCAAAAATGAGTGCCCGGATATATACTGTTTGAACTTGCTGTCCAATATACTTATGCACCTGTTGTTATATTCTACTGCAGTGTTAACATTGTTACACGTGGCAATTGATGCTTACATGCAAGTTGTAAAAATTTTACTCATATCTAACTTTCCCCATACATTTTGCACAATTGGTTTTGTGGTTTAACTGTTGTAAAAATAGAAAAAATGTGTAACGTGGATTGTATTGGACTTCCACTGTGGTAACCTTGGTTTGAAACACATTTCCTACCTCCCTGAATAGAAGTCACATTTGATTACTGCAAATACATATACTTTTAAGAAAAACAAGCAGTGTTTTCTCCATCCCAATGACCCTAACCTGCCCATTCACCATTTCTTCAGCGTTTAAATAAATGCTTCTGAAATACTGACTTCCTGTTTGCAGGACCCCTAGTAGAGACAGTTATAGTTTTGCCCTTGACCCCGTACCTGGGTTGATTCAGTTGCTCAGTATATATCTGAGCATGTGTGACCCATCCAACAGCCAATCAGTAGAAATTACTTTTAGGAACATTCCACGTTAGTTTGCATTCTGGGAAGAAGGGCTGTAACAGAACCTAAAATGGCAGCTCACTAATGTCAACAGCAAGGAATAGCAAGGGGTATGAAATCAACTGATTTTTAAAAATGGAAGAGAATATGTATAATAACTAGGTATGCATCATATAAACTAACAGCGTTATTCAATAAAAGTTCTTATCATTTAAAATGGCGCTAATTTTGCCTCCACCAATCAGATGTTAGCTTTCAAATGTTAAATAAGATCTGATTGGTGGATGCAAAATTAGTCCCATTTTAAACGATAAGAACTTTTATTGAATCTCCCTGCAAGAATTTTAAAAAGAATGTTATTTTCTACTGAACTGAAAGGATTTTTGTAATCCTAATGTTAAAGCTTTTCTCCCCAGAACACCTATACTTACTAAGATATCTCTTTAGTAAGAGATACGGGAACGTCTGCTTGAGAAATGCACATTAAATAGATGTAAAATGATGCCGAATGTGAAATCTATATATGGTTGTTATAGTGTATGGCTGGCATTAGGCACCATTAACATAGAAATTGGAATATCCATTACCCTATATCTGTGTTCCAAAGCAATCACCAGTTTTGCACATTTTTCCATTACACTGATGGTAATGGGAAAATGGAAAACTATATGAACCAGAATAGCTTCAATTTGTAACAAAATGCATTGTGTTTTATGGTTAGCTCTGTCACACTTTTTTTGAATTGTTTTGTCATTTCGATCAGATAAGTAAAAAATCGATTCTTGTTTTCACATCTGTTTAAAAGATTGCCATGTGATTAGACCAGTCAGAAAATCCCATTCGCAGTCACAACTGCTTGAAATAAGCTCAAGATAGATAGTGCGAGGCGCTGTACTTTTTCAGTTGTGTTATACCACTGTGCAGCTCTCGATAGGTTTATGGTCAGCTTAAGACACAATCATTATAAATCAAAAGTTTTCTAATACAGTTTATTTAAGCAAATTATTTAGAGAGATTACGAATCTCCACCTCTTCTATATCCAGGAACATTTGGGCAAAATGAATGTTGGGATGTGAAGAAAAGAGAGACATGGCAACAGCAACAAAGTGATAGTAAGGCGAATTCAAAGCAAAGTTCTTCAGTGTGTGAGTCTGTAGCAGAGACCAGTTCAAGCTGTGAGGATAAGAATATTAGCACTGACTCCAGTTCTCAGGTAAGGGATTTGTATCTTAATAATGCAAAAAATGATAGCTTATTTAAATAGACATTAAAATGTGTGCCATAAAAAACCTATCAGAGACGTTATCGGCTCTCTGGTGCAATAGCGCCAATGATGCTACTTGCTGATTTTGGTTCTTGCAGCATCTCAAAGCACCGTTAACCATTAGCTGGCTTTAAAACATGCCACAATGGTTACCCACTACTGGCCTCTAACATCACTTGCGGTGGCTATCTTCTGTATTAGACCTAAAAGTATATAAAGCTGTAAAAAAAATCCCTCCACTGGTGCACCCGGGTCCCCCTAGTGGGTGGGATACATACCGCAAGGTACCTGTTCCACAATACAATAAGGTCTAGATAAGGAGCAATCTGTGTGCAGAACCTTCTAAATGAAGCACAATAATGACTAGATAAACCACAGCTGATCGCGTGTATGAAGTAAACATCAAAATAAAAAAAACAGCTGATTGTGGACCTTTGGCGCGCTGGCAAGGAGGTGTGTCAGGGCCCCCGCCTCTAATCTCATGAGGGGGCCAGGGCCCCTGCAGTTACGCCCCTGGAAAACACACAATATAGCTGGCCACCTACAAAAAATAAAAATATATAAATATATAAAAAGATTGAAGTAGAGATGAAACATATTTATAAAAAAAAGTCTAGTTCTCAATATAAATCCAATAAAGTAATGAAAAAACGCCAAGTAAAAAAATTCAGGTGGAAAAGGAGGAGACTTGAGGTATCAAGATAATGTCCCACAGTCCCATTCACAGGTAAAATATACTGTAATCCACTGAAATGGACGTAATAAGAAAAATGTGTGTACCTATCCATTATTGGATTTAGATTGAGAACTAGCCATTTTTCATATAAATATTTCATCTCTATTTCTATATTTTTATATATACTTTTTATCTTTTGTAGCTGGCCAGATATATTGTGTGTTATCTGTGAGGTTAAATTCAGGGGCATAACTGAAGGGGCCCTGGCACACCCGCGAGATTGGAGACTGGGCCACTGACCCCCCCCCCCCCCCCCCCCGATCAGCAGTATTTAAACAGCGGAAGTTCATGTCTGGTCTTTTAAACAGCTGATCGCATGTATGTTTCCTTCATATGCGCGATCAGCTATTTAAAAACAGCTGATCGTGGAGGTTGTGGGTTAGTGGTGGGCCCAGCTACCATCCGGGCCCCCCAATAGTCTCTGGGGTGGAGGGGGCGGTAATTACGCCACTGGTTAAATTGTTTAACCTTTTTTTATAGGAATAAATTGGTGGTTTATGTAGTCTTTATTTTTTTTTTTTTATTTAGAAGGTTCTGCACACAGGTTGCTCCTGTTACTCCTGTGTTAGCCATGCAGCTGCCAAAATGAAGAAGTAACAGTCTATATTACATTGGTTAGTGCTTCTTTAAATCGATTTCTGTGGCTCTTCATCTATGGTCCTACAAATTTCATTGAGTCATAGTGCAACGTTACCTCCTACATTGGTAATGCCCTAATACCACTATAGTTTTAAAATGAAAATTGCTAGCGCTTAGCACCTAATGCTGGCCATGTACTATAAAGACATTAGGTAGATTTGGTGTTTGATTGTTAAATCTATCTATTGTCTTTAGAGTGTATTTTCCAGATGGGGTTTCTTACCTTCCAACATTCTCGCAATGCATCCGCCTGATCCATTCATTTGGTGATTGCACCAAGTGGATCAAAAAAAAAAAGATTGCACAAGGTGGTTCTTCGGACGTTGTGCAAATGGGTGGGATATTTAGGTGTTTGCTGCTTTTTGTCCTCTCCAAAGCTTTTTTGCTGCTGGTGACACCTCGTGGAAGGCCAGCATTATTACATGTACAATGAGTATCACCTCACATGCATTCATTAGACACAATTAACTTAATCAGTGTGTGTAATTCCTGGCAAGGATTTCAGTTCTAATGTGTGGGCATACCACACTTATATTTAACCATCCATAATTTATATATAATATATATATATATCTTAATTTCTATTCCGAATCTATGTATTAAACGTTATTTATGTAATTTTTATTCATCTGTATAATTGCTTGCCCCTTGTTTGCATGCTTGTACACTGTATTTTATATTATACAACGCTGCACACCCATATGGCGCTTCATATATAAAATTATGCATACATGTAAGGTATGTAAATTTTGCAGTTCGGGTTCTCTTTGCATGGGGAATCATCTTTACTAAAGTTATTATTAGAATATTATTAAATAAAATAATATACACTGTGACAGATTGGCCCTTAAGAGCTGCTTGGGCCTTGTTATGGGAAATACTCCACAGTCTTTCGGGGGAAGGAAGCAACACAGTTCAGGCTTAAAGGCAATTTAACAGTCTTTAATGGTCTTCACTGGGGTTAACATAAAACAAAATAAACAAAACCCTCCACAGCTCCCTGCCTCTGTGCAGATAGAGAGAGACATACACCCCAGACTCCTGTTTTAACAGTCCTGATTAGCACAGGTGTAACAGCTACCTGGCCTCTCAGGGCTTAACCAAAGAGCTGTGCAGGATTACCAGTGGAATGTAACAACCTTTCAGGGTAGATGCTGCACAGCAAATCGGGACTTATATATCTTCCCTCTATAACCAGACCAGATCTCCTGTCACAACACCGTATACCATATACTTTCTATATACCATAAACTCTCTGATGTTTGTCAGAAACCAGAGAGTAGTTCAATAAAGGTTTTTGCTATTGATTGATCCAGTCCCTTATGAGTGCTTCCCTTATGGATGGAACTATATATATATATATATATAATATGAACCAATGTATTAATACAGTATATGCATTTTCCATTTCAGCATTTCACTACCCCATTTCCAATAAGTGATAAAGATATTGTTGAAGAGCTGTATCAAAGAAATATATCACATTCGATGCAGAGGTATTTTATAAGTCATTCATTTTTTCCTATATGGTACTTATACTTTGGCAAGTGTAAAAACTCATCTTCCCTTGGCCAACGCAGAGTTTGCTGGTATCTGTGAGTACAAACTAATACCCTTTGCCTGGTCCTTCATGCATGTTTTTGCATGTATTTAACACACTTTGCATGACAATGATGCTAAATTTTTTAATCTATGCTGTTAATGTTATTTAATAATTTTATTCGATAACAGGTGCAAAAGTCTTCCCGTGCTAGTAAGATTAGTTTATTAAAGATTATCTTTACATTTTTAAAAAAATCTAAAACATCTGGAGGGCCATAGATAGAGCATCCCTGTCTTAGGGCTAGGCCCCACTGCATGCAATGTAGTCCATTTTAAAAATGTAAATCACTGTGTGCAGTTATCACTTGCATTGACTCTTTGCAGTCCCTTTTGCTGACACACACGTGCACAATTTTTCATGTGGGATCACATTTGTTTCTGTATCTGGAATGGGAAAATGTCTCTCGATGTAAACTGTGGTGAACCAAGTGTGAATTGCAGGAAAAGATGCATATTTGGTGGTACAATGTAGCCTTAGCCTATGTCTTTCCTAAACCATCCAAAATTAAGCAATATTGTGGTCAAAATATTTTAGTAAAGGAGTCCTTCCTGAAGATAAATATACATATTTTAAAAATATATTTTAAGCTACAAGATGTTTTTTTATTAATCGTCTGCTTGTTTTCTAATTATTCTGTTCTATAGGCTAAAAAAGATTGAGCCCAAACGAGCATCACTGGAGACATATGGGAGACTGAATGCGTATCAGTCTTTACAAATATGCGATTTAATATCTGTGTCAACAAACATCCAAAAACCAAACCCAGCAGCTGAAATCAATGACTTGTATGACCTGGCATTCTAACTCATCTATACCTGGATATACCCACGTGCTACATGTGTCCAATGTACACCAGCTTCTGCACCTTGCAAGCAAAAGTTCAGTCCAAGGTTCACATTGCAGCCAAAAGGGACTCAAATCTGATTTTATTTTGCTCAACAGTTAAATTGGAGGTTGAGATTGACATTAGAGCTTATTTATGTGGGTCTACTGTGCTAATATTAGAAGATGTTCCTTACAATCCTCCACCCTTCAGCGACACTCCTGAGTCCTCCTGGTGTTAGCTGTCCTTGGGTTCCTTCATTCAGTTTCTTCCAGGGTTTTCTACAGTCTGGTCTACAGATGGTTTTCATCGGCTATCGCCTATCGGTGATTCCTGGAACTCGCAATCCTCTTTGGTGGTGTTTGGAGTTTTTTCAGCCCTTCTGAACATTCTTATCTCCTTCGCCAATTGGATTCCAACTTCTCCAATTTTCAAATCATTTTCCACTTCTGATTGGTCACTCTTTCTTTATAAGCCTCCTAGCCTTGTTGGTTCTTGCCCATTATAGCGTTTGGCTCGCCTAATTGCCCGTAGTATGCTCCTTACTTAGATTTCTGCTGCTGACTTCTGCTTTTTCCTTGACTACAATTCACTGCTGCCTTTACTGTCTTCTGTCTGTTTTTTTGACTAAACTTCTGTCTTTATCCCTGGTACAGTGTTTGGCTGACACCCTGTGTATGACCTTCCACTCTGTTCTTAATTCTTTTCCTGTCTGATCTTCTAGTAATCTGTCACTACTCTCTGTTACCATAAATACTCTGCCTGGCTTGCTTTGTGCCCAGTTACACTAATCCCGTTCTATACATCTTCAGTATCTTAGGCTTCAGCACAAATATCTGACGCTTTAAGTCCTGATTGGCAACTGTACCCAGTGAGACATGTCCATGTCCATGGTAAAAAGCTTACGGGGAAAAAACTGCTCATATGTAGATATATGTATTATGACTAAAAACTGTAAATTATATTGATTCTTTTACCCAACCTGATCTGTTTATGCTATCTATGTACTATTTTTTTTAAATAGGAAATGCATTAATCAGGCTTTAAATATTAACACACCAGAAAATTAGATTTGGTATAAAAAGGCTAAAGGTTTCATTCCAATAGGAATTCTTAGAATTTTACCAAAGATTATATGGAGGATTTAGAAGAAAATATTATAGGCTTACCAGGCTCAACTGAAAATATATACAAGCAGAAATCTGCAGGAAGATATAGGGGGCAGCTTTAAAAATATCTAGAAACACCCCTGTACCTGTAAAAATGAATAGTTTCTCTAGGTCCATTTGGAATTAGAGATGGACTAGAACTCGAACTCGAGTTCGAGCCCAACTATTCGAATTCGAACGAATTTGGACTTCTCGAACTATCCCAGACCCGGATTTTCGATATTTTCGGACTTTCGTTAAATTTCGAATGTTCGACTGTTCGAATGTGCCTGTAAAATGTCTATTATACCTATACGCAAGCATCGAATCCGCGAGTAAAGGGTTCATTAAAACCTATACCCGGGCATCGAATCCGCGAGTAAAATGTCCATGATATCTAGGCGTGAATGCGAGCATCGAATCCGCAAGTAAAGTGTCCATTAAAACCTATACGTGGGCATTGAATCCGCGAGTAAAATGTCCATGGTTTCTAGGCGCGAGCACCGAATCTGCGAGTAAAGTGTCCTTTAAAACCTATATGTGAGCATCGAATCCACGAGTAAAATGTCCATGGTATCTAGGCGTGAGCATCGAATCCGCGAGTAAAGTGTCCATTAAAACCTATACACGAGCATCGAATCCGCGAGTAAAGTGTCCATTAAAACCTATACGCGAGCATTGAATCCGTGAGTAAAATGTCCATGGTATCTAGGCGCGAACGCGAGTAAAACCTATACACGAGCATCGAATCCACCAGTAAAATGTCCATGGTATCTAGGCGCGAACATCGAATCTACGAGTAAAGTGTCCGTTAAAGCCTATACGCGAGCATCGAATCCACAAGTAAAATGTACATGGTACCTAGGCGCGAACGAGCTCGAAAATAGCACAAGTGAGGGTAAAATTGATTTTTCGAATGTCCTGGATATTCGAACATGTTCCCCAGACCATTTCCCAGGTCCCACAGCCATTTACATTAAGTTACCATTGATATTTTAATTGTATTTCATTAGAACTTTTCAAATTATTTGACTCCCATTGACTTTAATGGGTCCGTTTTTGAACTTTTCATATAGTTCGAAAGTTCGAAAACAGACCAAACTTTTGAAAGTTTGCCCATTTCTATTTGAAATTAGAAATGGACAAACTTCCTGAAGTTCAGTTCGTTTTCGAACGTCCAAACTTCAGTAAAAGTTCGGAAGTTCGAAAATGAACCTATTAAAAGTCAATGGGAGAAATAGTTCGAAAAGTTTGGACTAAATACAATTAAAATAGCAATGTAACTTACTGTGGCTGTGGCACCTGGGAAATGGTCTGAGGAACATGTCCATATCACCTAAATTTGTTTAAACACTAACCTTCCCCACGATCTGGCAATTGTCGGGTTTCTGCATGCTACATTCTAGGGTTATGGCCAATTCAAGGGTTACTGAACTACACATTCGAGGGTTACAGAATGATACATTCAAGGGTTACCAAAATTGAAGGCTACATTAAAGGGTTACCGAAATGGAACAATACATTTGAGGGTTATCGAATGATGCATTAGAGGGTTACCAAAATCGAAGGCTACATTCAATGGTTATCAAATAAAACATTCCAGGGTTACCGAAATCAAAGTCTACTTTCAAGGGTTATTAAATGAGGGTTACCGAATTTGAAGGTTACATTCGAGGGTTACCAAACGATATATTGTAGGGTTACAAAGAATCAAAGGCTACATTTGAGGGTTACCGAAATGGTAACCCTCCAATGTTATCGAATGATACATTCGAGGGTTAATGAAATCGAAGGCTACATTCAAGGGTTACCGAATCGACCGCTATGTACAAGGGCTAATGAAATCGAAGGCTACATTCAAGGGTTACCGAATCGACCGATACGTACAAGGGTTACTGAAATCGAAGGATACATTTGAGGGTTTCCGAAATCGAAGGATACATTTGAGGTTAACGATTCGAGAAATTGCTAATTATCGAAAATAAGTCAGTGAGGAAGTTTGGAAGAGTTCAGGTTTGTCTGAACTATTAAAGTTCGGGTTGAACACGTCTCTGGGTACACCCACGCATGTAGCATTCCATTTGATTTAGGAAAAGAGGGACATGGAGAATTAGTGGGTTATTTTCCTTGTCAGGTGGAAAAATCTTCTAAAAGCATGTAGTTCTATAGAGAATTATGCCAGGTAATCTGCATGAATGTATGACAAAATGGCACGATTACACAGTTAAAGGTGTGTAGATTCCAAAACTATATAGTTGGTGGGGGGTATTTTAAGTTTGTGGGATGTTACCTTTGAAAGTGCAGGCTGTTTAAATTACAGAGCATATTTATTTATTTTTCTTGTAATTGCACATTTATTTATTTTTCTTGTAATTGCTTCCCATTTGAAGAAAGTTGGTGGTCACTACTTTTTGCAGCAGTTTTTGTGTGAAATTCACATTTGATTTTGTGTCTGATTAATTTTTTTTTTGAGAAAAATATAAGAAAAAAAACTTTAAATATGATGAACATCTGTATCCGGGTATTTGAGTTTTTTTTAAAAACGTACTCACTTATAACAACCTGGGGGTATGTAGTTTCTAAAAATCTCTCACTTATGCAGATATTTTAGTTCATTTGGCAGTTATTCTATGTTAACTGTGTAAAGTGCTTATTGATTTTAATCTAGTGTAAAACTCTGGAAAGTTTTTAGTTTGGGGGCCTCCTGGACAGCAAAAATGGGGTAACTACATATGTCTGTTATTGTTGTACTCGGGAGAACATGCACGTTGCCGAGTGCATGCAGAGCGTGTTTTTTTTCTTTCACCCGATTAAATGCTTTCTTACAGGCTGAGTTTTACAAAGTCCTGGATTTGGGCACGGGAAAGACAAATGTAGCTGTGTGGAGAATTTAATTTCCAGAGGCTTTGCATGGTATCTGGGGGTCAGCTCTAAGATTTACAAAGGGATTGAAGCTTGAAGTGGATGCTTTGTGAGACCAGCAGCTTTTTGGAGAGACTAACAGAGAGGAAAACCATTTGAGAGTGAGAATAAAAGTGGATGAGACAAGCAAAATATTTTAGGATGGATTGGAGTAGTGACAATTGGTTTACTGGTAAACCAGACAGACAGATGTACTGTACCACTTGCATAGCTAGAATATGATGTGGGTTTGTTGTAGAATTATGGTCTCATTGAGTAAAAATAAAGGACGAATGCAAGATTATGTAGCTATTCTTCTAGAATGCATTGTTTATTGAATATTTCTTTAAATTCATACTGCATGGCTATACGTTACCAATGCCAGATGCCAATCTAATCAGATATTTTGTATGAATGAAGAATACTGAGCAGGTCACCTTTTTAACCAGGGATGTTTAGAAAAATCTGTATTGCAACACAGTTATTTCAATATTTCCCTACAATGTAGGCGATCCACAATTTGTAGTCTTCATTTTTATGCATGTTCATCTTTGCAATGCATCTGATACATTTTCTACATTGTACATTGCAACATTTTTTATTAATGGGGCACAGGTGGACTGAAATCAGGTCTAGCGTTTGTTTGTGAAATATCAAACCTGTTGTTGGTATTACTTAAACCTTGTTAGGGGATAGTTATATAGAGCTTCTAAATACCATCTGGTTGGCGGAGATTCAAATTCTAATCTAATCCAATTTACACCTGAAAAACTGTCACTTGATGTTCATTAATTAAAGAGCTGTGGGCCCTGTTCACATGCATCCTAGTTGTGCGTGCAGTATAATATCTGTGCAGATCTATTATCTGAAAGATATTTGTGTAGAATTTACTAGGTTTGGATTTGCAGTCCTTTTTTAGTGGAGCTGTGTACATTTTTACAAGTAGTGTTTGCTTGTAAATATATGTTTATACACATGATGCAGCAACTGAACAACAGCAATAACCAAAGATGGAAGGAAAAACAGGTGGCTATTCACCTCGACTCAAAATTTCCTTTATTGAAAATTACATGGCAAAGGGAAACAACACCATAGCGTGGGTTCCTGGTTGATGCAGCAAATGCCCAGATTGTCCTAGATGAAGGGAGCAGCAATTTCACTGGTCATGCTGAGCTTTGTTATTTCTTTGAGTAGATTCAGGGCTCTTTTTTAGAACTCACAACTGAAAGAAAAGGGGGAGAGGGAGGGCTAAGGCTTAGCAAAAACACAGTCATGGGTTGTTGGAGAGCTATAGTACTGTACAGTCTCAGCAATATTCTTGCAGCTACAATTCTTTCAATCGGTTTCTGTATGATGGACCTTCTTTCATCTTACATAACTATCTGCTGGCACCCAGTACGAGGCACAGGTACTCCATCCACCCCATAATCACATTGATTAATTTAATAGAATCTGCAGTGATTCTCAAAAGAATGTGGTAAAGGAAGACAAACGAATACTGAAGAATACAACTCATTTTCTCTTGAACATTGTTATATTATACTTACAGTGGACCATGTTTAATGTTGGGAAAGACTTAATTGCAAGGGCTGCATTGAAGAAGTTGGATGACCTGGACTCGGTTCAAAGCATTTTATTGCACAGGTAAGTCACCTAGGGCAGAGACACAAAGGGGCTTATTTAATAAGAGGTGCAAATTTTGCCTGGGCTATTAAAGGAATAGTTCACTCAAAAAGTGAATGTATTGATTGAAGCCTGGGAAGTTAAGAAGCTATGCCTTACCTCCCCTTCTTCAATCAATTAAGCAGGATCCAGGTAGCGCTTCCGGGTTTTAATCCTCTATAGCATGCATGCGCGATAATGCACACTATAAAGGATTAAAGCCAGGAAATGAACAGAGATTTTCATTTCTGCAGCGGTGGATCGCGCAAAAGGTAAATATACACCGAAAAGTTGTCCGGGACAAAAAATTCATCCATGTGTACCCAGCTTAACAGCATAGGCAAATATTTTCACCTCCTAATAAATAAGCACAGCTTCTGTTTTATTTTATGTGGCAACAGTTGTGCTATTGGGCACTATAACTGGTTTATTGTATATGTTTTGCTTGTGCAGCTGCAGCCGATGGATGATGTTAGAAACAAAGCTAAATGCAGAGAATTGTTTTAATAAAAGATTGTTCTCTTTATTGTGGGCAATATATACCTATAGTAGTGAAAATACCAATACCATAAGATGAATTTGAAAAAGTTGCAGCAATAGTTGCCACACGTTATTGACCCATTGATAGACACTGGTGTTTTTTTATGATGTGATAATCGTTAAGGAACTGTATTTTATGGCTGCAGTGTTACTTTGCAACTTAAATAACACTGTGCCGGTAAAAAGACTAACTATTATTAACACTGATAAATATGACCTCTTTCATTTATAATTTCTTTCACCCACAAACTACCTGAAAGATTTATACTGTTATATTCTTGTTCAAATATCCTGAAATTCATAAATGAAAACCATATAGAGCTGAGATGTAAGGTATAGATTTTTTTTTACAATACACAATTGAGCCAGTAATGGGTTAAATTGTAGTTTTGGGGGTGGACATGCCATTTAAATATAGAACTAAATACCTTTTTTAGAATGTTACTTGTAATAATACACAAAAAATATTGTTCATCCAAGGATTCTTTTTGGTTTTCAGGAGAGTCCCACCGTAATATGGATGTCTGGGTAGGCTGTATATAAATTGGCTGGGGAGTAGCAGAGGGTTAAGCCAAGCTGAGTCAATTGCTGGGAAAGTGTCCTAACTCAGATTATATCCTTGCTTAAAGAGTTAAATTTTGAGGTTGCATTTGAAGCATGAAAGTACTGGCTATAGGCATGGGAAAAAGGGATGGATTAGTGTAGCTGAGTAGAGATTTAATTTCTAAAGCCTCTAAAGTAGAGGTTACACTTTGGATGGTATGGAAATTAGCTACATTACTATTGTAGAGTTTTCAGTTTGGAGTAAAATGTTTATTTTGTTGTCCATTATGTCCATGCTTTGCAATATGATGCATTTTTTGAATACGGGGTTCACCCACCTGGTTACCTGTGTCAGACTCAGTGTTGAACATGCATTTAACATGGTGTGTTATTACGTAGCTTTCAACTAACCTGCTGGACAGTGATGTGAGTGTTGCTAAGGGCGAGAATGTTCTGTTCTGTTTGCAGGATGGACCGCCATCTCCCATCAGACACTTGGACTTTTGGAAGGGCTCCATATACAATGAGGAAAGGTGATAACTATGTTTTCCAAACATATGTACGTTAAGATGTATTCCTTATATTCCTCTATATTGGGACCTTTGGAACTATTTTTCACACTTTTTGTGGAACAGCAACAATTGGTCGTCTAGGACATTTTCTCATGTGCACCTTTCAGACATTTTTTCTAATTCTCATGACAACGTTCAGGTTCTATACATTCAGTAATTGTCATAATAGTTTTATATTCTTGTGATGATGTTTCACGTGTAATGGGTTTTTTTTGTAATTAAAGTTAAATTAATCAACCGAACAATTTCTTTCTCACACAGACAAGCACTGACACACACTCCCACACTCTCTCAGATATGCACTCTCTCTCTCTCTCTTACGGACATGCAGGTACTCCCATACACTCTTTCTCACACAGACAGGTACTCACACACACTTACAATCTGTCAGACATTGCAGGTACTCTCAGACATGCTCCGCTCCAAATCCTGATATTATCGCCAATTATTTCTAAATGTAAAGAAATAGTTAAAAGTTATTGCCGAGTTGTAGCTAGAGATAGATAGAAGAGATAGATGGATAGAAAGATGGATCGATGGATGGATAGAAAGATGGATAGAGATAGACAGACAGACAGATTGATATAGATAGACAGACAGACAGATATAGATAGACAGAGATAGATGACAGACAGACAGATAGACAGACAGATAGATAATAGATAAATATATAGATAGATAGATAGACAGACAGATAGATAATAGATTGATAGACAGACAGACAGATAGATTATACAGCAATTGAACTCTGTCTCTCTTTATCTATCTATATGTCTATCTCTCTCTATATGTCTATCTCTGTATGGATCCTACAATATGAGATACATGACATTACACCAGGCAGTGTTATCTGTCCCCAGCCTCCCTCCTTCCTAACCCAGCAGCTCCTTCAGTCCATTACTTTTTAAAACTCACTGTGTGTGCAGTTAAGTCAGGTTGTCTAGATCTTGCGTCCCCTCCCCAATGCTACCAGGACCCAGAGCCGCTCCGCCCACCAAACGCAGGGAAGGTGAGGGGAAGGAAATCTCTGCTGACAGGGGGAGTAGGGAGGGGAGGAGTCAGAATCCAGTAGCTGCAATGCGAGAGTGTGACCTAAGCTCTGCCTCTTAAAGTTACAGTCGGCAACCCCTGCTCCAGTACAGTTATTCACAATCTGGTACAAGTCGGTATGTGCCTTCTGCCCGGTACAGCACATTTAAACTGGTACAGTACCGGGCAAACCGGTACAGTTGGAGGGTATCTCTCTGTCTCCCCCCCCTTGGGTCCCATTTCTGTGCATTATAGACCCTTCAAATAAAACTTGTAAATCTGTCAAGACTACAAATACCAGGAAGCCTTGCTTTTTTTGATCACATGCCAGTATCCTACCAATAGAATTGCGAAACTCATAATGAGGCTGAGCAGGCTTCCCTGTTGCTGTTGCTATAAACGCTTTTGAGCCCTCAGTGTGCGAGTGGGTGATGCGGTTGAAGAGTTTCATGGCTTCCTACGGGATAACTAGTTTGTATGAGGATGGGCGCATTTACTGCGGATAGGGTTTAATCTGTTAGCGTTTTAGCGCGAAAAAGTGTGTGAGCAAGGGAAGCTAGGAAATGTAAAGCGTGTCCGTGTGTCATTAGTGAAAAGGACCCGTGCGGGTGTCTGGGGGAAATGGACCTGACAGGAGGGAAGTCTTTACCGGAGAGAGAAGGATCTGAGGACCAATCAGGCGGCTCCCGCTCATCCTCTTACACTGACTGCAGCAGCTGTTGCTCCAGGTAACCCAGTGACAATGTCCTTACCTGTAATAACCTGCTAATGGCCGAGAGGTGTGTTTACTGACCATGAGTTTATATAAACACTACAACAGTACTGCTCTGCTAACAAGGCATGATGGGAGTTGTAGTTTCATACATCCCGACTGCCAAAGTTCGACATCACTAATGTATTCAGTAGTTAGATAAAATACAGGCAGAGCTAAACAATAGCTGTGAGTGTCTAACCTGCAGTAGTGATATTGATAGCTGGGGGATTAGGTTACTGGTAAACCATCCTGCAGGTTAAAGGGAGAGTTCAGTGGAAATTATCCATATTTGTTAAATTGTTAGTTTGTGTAATGCCTTCTTAGTTATTCTACATATTCTCTCCCATTTTGAAAAATCAGTTGATTTCATACCCTTTGCTGTTCCCTGCTGTTGACATTAGTGAGCTGACATTTCAGGTTCTAACGGTCCTTCTTCCCAGGATGCACCACTTTCTTGGAATGTTCCTAAAAGTAATTTCTACTGATTGGCTGTTGGATGGGTCAAAGATGCTCAGATCTCTACTGAGCAACTGAATCAACCCAGGCCCTGGGTCTCTACTAGGGATCCTGCAAACAGGAAGTCAGTATTGAATTGGCGGATTCAGGTCATTGGGATAAGAAAATACTGCTCTTTTTTTTCTTAAAAGTTCATGTATTTGCACTGAACTTCCCCTTTAATTACCGTTACTATGTCAGTTTGCCAATGCTTGGTAACAATATGGTACAAATTCCTTTGCAGTTAGTGGGGTTTGAAAATAGAAAAATGACCCTAATGGCAATAACACCAGTCAGAGCATTGAGCGAGTATTTCATGTCTTGTGTTTAAGAAAATAAACCTAAAAGGCAAGTTTACCCCAAAACACAAAAAAATCATTAACCCCCAAATCCCAACACCTCCCCCCCTATTTTACTGGTTAGGAGATATTCTTCCAAATCTCCACTGCTCCTACAAGCTTGTGGTCCTTCACGACTGCATGTGTCCAGTGGTGAAGATAGCTAGGGAAAAGGGGATCAGCAGTAATATCCCTTAACCAGTGGGACAGGGAACAAGGTATTTAATGTCCAGAGCACCATTGCTATCTGCTAAATACACAGTTCTTGGTCACTCGGTACCTTGCATCAAAAGTGTGCTGCTTTCTTTAAAGCAGCAAAGCCATTGCTGTTTTTTTCTGTTTTTACATGATCGTTATTATGAAAATGCATATGATCTGCTCAAAGAATTGAGCTCATGTGTTAGGAATATGGACTACAGCACATTGCACACATTACAGTATCCTTTAGAATTGCTAAATGCATGCAGTCCCCCCCAAAAATACAGTTTCTACAGTAGTGTGTCCTAGCCTTTAAAATTAATGGCATTCTCTTTTGCTGTTTCATGTCAGAATGGTCTATATAATATATATGAACAGTAGTGCATGTGTATAGCATTCTGAAAATGTACACCCTAAACTTTTATATGGTTTTTACCTTAAACAATGTATTTCTTAAAGGATAACTATAGTGTGTAAAGTTTTTTTTAAAAAATACATTAAAACTGAAAAGGTATAGAGGATTGGTAATTCTTACCTCCCAATATTGTTTCAGCGATGAGGAACAATAAAAAAAACTGATTCTGTCAGTCTTTCTCCTAGCTTCAGAGCTATCTTTAAAAAAGGATTAGGCCAGGACTAACCTGGCAAATGATAACTGTTAGTGCTGAAGCTACTTAACAAAATGATATTGTGAGTTAGGAATAATTAATCCTACCTCCCTGCCACAGATACTTTCTATTTTTAAAAAGTTACATTTTAGAGTATAGTTATCCTTTAATCGTGCATCTATATCAATTCATATTTTTAGTCTCAATAAATACAAAAATACATACAGAGCAATGTGCTGCCTACCTTCCAACATTGGTCATTGGATGTCTAGGGGCAACCAGCTGGGCTCCTACTGCAATTGCAGCTCCCAGTGTATACTTCAATACTCAAGGACAATTATACTTACCATTTCCCCGATCCATTCCTGCAAAGTACCTAGGGAGAGGACCTAAAACGCCAAGTCCTCCCTCTGGGTACTTTACAAAAGTCCTGCACTACTTACTTGTAATCTCCCTCGTCGCTCTGGTCCGATCCTCCCCACTGGCACTTTAAATGACAGGTAGCGAGGCAGCCAATGGGAAGACGCGATCTGCAAGGAGGTGTGTCTTCCCATTGGCTGCCTCCTGGACTGTAACTGACAGTGCCAGTGGGGAGGAACGGACCGGAGCGACGAGGGAGATTACAAGTAAGTAGTGCAGGACTTTTGTAAAGTACCCAGAGGTGAGGACTTGGCGTTTTAGGTCCTCTCCCTAGGTACTTTGCAGGAATGGATCGGGGAAATGGTAAGTATAATTGTCCTTTAACAAAAACTGTGGCAAAACTAAAAATGGAAACTTTTGTTCAGCTACCCATTCTTAAAGGAATAGTTCACTAGCAAAGTGAACTATTCCTTTAACGTATTGATTGAAGACCGGGAGGATAAGGAACAGGGCCGGATTTACCATTAGGCACGCGCCTAGGGGTGCCTGAGGTTGGAGGGGCGGCTGTCAATCTCTTCCTACCAATCCAACCCCTTTATATTTTCTTCTCCAAAAAAGAGAAAGTGTGTGGTTTGGGGGTGTGGTCTGTGTTTAGGGGTAAGGCTAAGGGCGCCAGGCTCTTTCTGCCTACAGGCTCCTGAGGTGTAAATCCAGCCCTGAAAAGAAGCTGTCTTCAATATGTTCTTCAATTAATGCAAGTGGAGCCAGCTACAAACTAAGAGCAAACTTACCTGTTATGAGATCTGCAACAGCTGAACTGAAATTCCGAATGCTTCTGGGTTCTGTTTAAAGGGCATGTCCACCCCCAAAACTATAACCCCCCCCCAGTAATGGCCCCACCATGTAGTGTAATAAAATCCTTACCTCACATCCCAGCTCCATATGGTTCTTCTGTAGTCCCCCCCCCAAAGTCCAAAAAACTGCCCACCAGGAGGATAGCAGAGTCCATATAGGACTCTGCCTCCTATCTGGCCTCCGGGAGAAGTTTGGCATTCGTACTGCAGCCCTTCTACTGTGTGGAGGATCGCGTAACTTGCAAGTTTGCTCTAAGTTCCTTTCTGGCTCCACTTGCATTGATTGAAAACGGAAGGTAAGGCATAGCTTCTTATCCTCCCAGGCTTCAATCAATGCATTAAAGGAATAGTTTACTTTGGTAGTTAACTATTCCTTTAAAGGGTAACTGTGGTCTCCATACAAGTGGCCTACCATATTTAAAACAACTCCAGGATCATGCTTATAGCTGCAATCTATGCAAGCACACAAAGGCAAGAAGGTTTAGTTTTATAGCTGTTATTTTCATCAAATATATTATGGTGAATATACTAATCTCGTGGGCCACAAAAAAAAGCAAATAACATATAACAGACGTACTGATTTTTGATCTACATTCCTGGAAAAGTAAAATCTAAATTCTCAACTGCATATCCTACTGTACTGTGAATCCTAAAATAAATAATCTAGATATAATCTTTGGTTTGATTTTTTTAAGTCTGCAATTTTTATTTTTGTTGGCACATTTCTGCTGGCTGGAAAAGAAACATTAGAGCATCAGCTGCTTTCAGATACTTATCAGTGGCTTCCATATTGATGAAGAGACACTTGTATAAACAATGCTCTGTGTAAAATGGAGACCATAAATTGTGGGGTCTGTATGGATTACATAATGAGAAGACTGTTTATAGACTAGGAAATATACTGGCAGTAAAATGGAAGCCTTCTTAGTTACAGAATCCACTTCTCACATGTTAGAAAATGCAACTTACTGGTTTGAAGACAGTTTCCCGCATTTTTGATAGACCGTGATTAGTTTATCAAAACTTTTCCATAGGCCGTGATTGGTTTATCAAAAAAAAAAAAAAAAATGGTGATTGGCAGACTATTTTCTGTTGTACCCATCTCCCATAAATAATAGCAGAACAAGGTGGGGTATTTTGATCATTTTTTCCGATTGGATTTTCGATCATTTCGAAAATACCAACACCTTGTTGAATCTATGCCATGAAGAATTAAGGCAACTATGATGGCAATAGGGAGTCCAATCCGAAACTAGAAAGGTGTGCCTAATAAAGTAGTCAGTCCTTGTATGATGCTGGAACCTTTACAAACCTGTAATGTTGGTGAGGGAATTTGAAATGGAATCAGTGTGTCGTAGAAAAAAACATTAATGGGCTATATAAATGGAAGGAAAGTTTTTTTTAAAGGGCATCTATACCGAAAAATAGGTTATTTTAAATTGACCATAAATGGAAACTATAATTCTTCCCAACCACCACTGTATCATTTTTTTTGTTGATCTGCCCCCTATTTCTTTAGATATTCAACCTAAAACTTCTTATATTTCAGCTGTCAATCAAGTTCTTTGCTCTCAAAAACTATTCTTCTGTGACTAGTTTTACTGTAGCTGGAATGGTGACAGAGTTTTGACAGTTGGAATGCAGTATGCTGTGTGCAGGCTGGAAGTTGGTTTGTGGGAAAAAAGTCAGGTCGGGTGGGAGTGGTTAAGAGAGGAAGGGGGGATACTGCTCCTAAACAAAATGTGTGCTGCATTGAAGGCATGCAGCAACACACGCAAATCAGAGTAAGTGCTACTTACATGTATTTAATTATAGATTAAGATGAGGCAAAGTCATTTTTTCAGTATAGTGTCACTTTAAGCTCATGCATAGTCTAATTTGGGAGTGTTTTTAACAATTAATTTACCGGTAATAGCTCTAGAAAATGTTTGCTGCACACAGGTTAAAGTAGCGTGCACACACAAATCTGCTGTATTATAAGCACTGCTGTATGTAACTCACAAGGGGAATTGTGGTCTCCAGACAAGTCCAGGCCAGTTTCCTACCATCAACCACCTCTCTAAGTGCTCTACAGCCCAATATATAAAGAAATTACTGACCAGAAAGTTAATGGGTGGGAGGCTGACATGTGAGATCCCAAAGGCTTCTACACATTGCCGGCAGCAGAACACAGCTTTAGACTTCAGTGTGTATTGGAGACAGGAAGTCCCTCCCCCTTCCTGCTGTCTGAAGATCCCCACAGAGAAGGCAAGGGAATCTACAGCCTTACCTTCCTGTGTGAAAACAGCCTTTTCAGGCAGAGTTCACACACTGCATGAAAAGGCTGTTTTCACATAGTTTTCTGTATGGGGGACCACGCCCCACGAGTAAGCGGGACCATGCCCCCTGAGTGGGCGGGGCCACAGCACCTGAGTGTGGGCGGGACCAAGTGGGGCTGTAAGGGAAGGAGGCAAGGGGAGGGGCCAGGGGGCTTGCAAGAGGAGGGGGCTGCAAGGGGAGGAGATGACACAGGGCAGAGTGACTGTCACATGGTTTCAGAGCAGGAAGTGCAGTGGATCTGGTGATGCTGCTGCCATGTCACACACACAAATGTAAATATCTTCTAAACTATGCAAAAAAAACAATGAAAGTATATAGCAAAAATACTCGGGAAAGCAATTCCAATCAATTTACCTAAAGTCATTTTTAGACCACAGTTCCCCTTTTAATTTTGCATGCACACAGAAAATATATCTGTGCCCAAAGATTTAAAATCAGAGGGAAAAAAGATTTTTGTTTCTTTGCAAGTCCTTTCTATGTATTGTAAAGGAGAAAACTATGGTAGAATTAAAAAGATGGTATTCATGTTGAACATTTCTAAAGAATCCTCAAGCACCTGCTTATCCTGTCTGATCTGAATGCCACTTGGCAAATGGTTTCTTGTTGGAGCTGAATACTAAGATTCTTATTTGTGCTTGAAGGAGGCATTAGTTTTAAATTCCCATGCTTTATAAAGAGCACCAGGTTATATTTTTATAACAATGTTTAGTGCCATAGGCCCCAGAAAATGTATGGTGAATTTGAATATCCTTCATAAGCACAAATCTAAAGAGTAGCTACTTATTGTTATTGTTTAATTATTTATTGGAGCAATGGTGCTGGTGATGCCACAGCTCACGTTGCTTGCTGGAAACAACTCTTTATACTGCTATATGTTTGCATAGATTGCAGCTGGAAACATGTTTCTGGAGTCATTTTAAATGGACTCTAAAGTAAATAAAATGACTTGCCTTTATCCTTTTCTATATTTTTAACAATTTATTTAAAAGCTCTGCAATATATTTGCTGCATACAAAAATTAGAATTCTAGTACACAAACAATTCTAATTGCATATTGGCTACCTCCATAAGGTTGCTGCTACAAACAGTCTGCTAAACCCTGGATAAATAAAAGCAATTAGTTCAATAAATTGGCCAAATTATTTTAAGCACAGTCACCGCGTCAAGGTTGCTTTCTTTAACTGGGTCCAACCTACTGGTACTGTTGCCTTTTTGCTACGTGAGCTGACAGCTTCTCCTGTGTGGCCTGGATGCTTGAAGCCGACTCTCTATTTAAAGTACTTCGCTCAAACGAGCACATGACCTAACTCTTACAATTTCCCAGAAGGCTTGGTCAAACCTTCAATGTAACACCATATATAGAAAATTGGGCTGTTGTACATCCATATTAAAGTGCAACTAGAGACCAAAAATATAATACATACAAAAAATAAAGGGTTTTTTTGTATGTATTTTTCTATATATTAAAATGCTTGTGAAGGTTCTCATTCATCCAGGTCATGGTATATCTGTTGTATTCAATTAGATCAACTGGACTTGAAGTTTAGTTCTTGAAGACGTTTCGCTAGTCATCTGACTGGCTTTCTCAATTCAGAATGACTTGTACATAATTGCCACAGATTCTTGTACAAGTCATTCTGAATTGAGAAAGCCAGTCAATGCACACTAATTTATGCACAAAACTATCTGGAGCCAACCAATAAAAAAAGTTTATTGCCAAGCTCCTAATACTTTTATATTTGTCTAATGGAGATATATAAATCAATACTTTCTAGTATACAATAATACTAGCCAATATACAGGGACATTTCCATTGAGAACACTGTGTTTGTTTTCTGGTGATAATCGTTAAGGAACTTTATTTTATGGCTGCAGTGTTACTTTGCAACTAAAGGGCAATTATAGTGAGAAAATGTTTTTTTTTAATTTCTTCTAATGTACTCCTATAAGTCATCCCCATCCACCAGGGTACCTTTAGTTTCTTTAAATTCACTAAGTCCCCGAGATATAAGCCTTTATATGCTGTGATTTGTAGGAGCTGCTACACCTCATCTGTCACTCAAAGGCACACACCCCACACAATCCAAGCTCCCCTGCAGTACTGTCCCACACTCATCTCACCCACACTTATGTACCAATTTGCAACATATAGTCAAATGCTGTAGTGCTAACACAATCAATAACCATTAACCCAGACATAAGCATAACAAACACATATAAACAGCCCCTCCCCCCAAAACATCTTATATACAACAAAACCAGTGACTCCAAATGGAACACTAATACAGTATATATAATACAGTAATACAACTATATACCAAACAGACACACATTGCAATCTATGAAATATATAGACTAAAGCAACTGAAATGTAAACAGGACAACAAGCAGTGTCACTGTGTTTGTGAAGGTCTCACTACAAGCGGCTGTTACACTGACTCCTTCATGTTATGATCTCAGACTAAGCAGGGGAGAGATATGAACTTTAGGTAAAAAGTAATACAATTATGCAAAGTTAGAGAACAGGCAGAGTTTCAGTAACTTACTTGTAAAGAATCTTCAGCACCACTTGTCCTCCTCTCTCCCCTCTTGGCCCCTCCCTTCGCATATTGCTACTTATTCCATTCTTGCAGTCTAGCTTGGAAGGGAGGGGTCAACAGGAGGTCACACTTCATTTAAAGCCTTTCAACTGACAATGCTCGGACTCTGTATACAGCCCCGTCACTTGCTTGAGGGGGAGTAGACAGAGAGGGGAGGGGGACTACACAGCTTGGTACAAACTTCTGCCAGTGTGAATAACAAGCCACACAGAAACATGAAAGTAGGCAGCTTATACTAAGTGATCTTACATTGTATACATAACAAGTTTTTTTTTTTTACTATAGTTGCCCTTTAAATAACACTGTGCCGGTAAAAAGACTAACTATTATTAACACTGATAAATATGACCTCTTTCATTTATAATTTCTTTCACCCACAAACTACCTGAAAGATTTATACTGTTATATTCTTGTTCAAATATCCTGAAATTCATAAATGAAAACCATATAGACTGAGATGTAAGGTATATTTTTTTTACAATACACAATTGAGCCAGTAATGGGTCATGCATTTAAATATAGAACTAAATACTTTTTTAGAATGTTACTTGTAATAATACACACAAAAATATTGTTCATCCAAGGATTCTTTTTGGTTTTCAGGAGAGTCCCACCGTAATATGGATGTCTGGGTAGGCTGTAATAAATTGGCTGGGGAGTAGCAGAGGTTAAGCCAAGCTGAGTCAATTGCTGGGAAAGTGTCCTAACTCAGATTTATCCTTGCTTAAAAGAGTTAATTTTGAGGTTGCATTTGAAGCATGAAAGTACTGGCTATAGCATGGGAAAAAGGGATGGATTAGTGTAGCTGAGTAGAGATTTAATTTCTAAAGCCTCTAAGTAGAGGTTACACTTTGGATGGTATGGAAATTAGCTACATTACTATTGTAAGTTTTTCAGTTTGGAGTAAAATGTTTATTTTGTTGTCCATTATGTCCATGCTTTGCAATGATTGCATTTTTTGAATACGGGGTTCACCCACCTGGTTACCTGTGTCAGACTCATGTGTTGAACATGCATTTAACATGGTGTGTTAACGTAGCTTTCAACTAACCTGCTGGACAGTGATGTGAGTGTTGCTAAGGGCGAAATGTTCTGTTCGGTTTGCAGGATGGACCGCCATCTCCCATCAGACACTTGGACTTTTGGAAGGGCTCCATATACAATGAGAAAGGTATAACTAGTTTTCCAACATATGTACTTAAGATGTATTCCTTATATTCCTCTATATTGGGACTTTGAAACTATTTTTCACACTTTTTGTGAGCAATCAGCAACAATTGGTCTTCTAGGACATTTTTCCATGTGCACCTTTCAGACATTTTTCTAATTCTCATGACAACGTTCAGTTCTATACATTCAGTAATTGTCATAATAGTTTTATATTCTTGTGATATGTTTCACGTGTAATGGTTTTTTTTTGTAATTAAAGTAAATTAATCAACCGAACAATTTCTTTCTCACACAGACAAGCACTGACACACACTCCCACACTCTCTCAGATATGCACTCTCTCTCTCTCTACGGACATGCAGGTACTCCATACACTCTTTCTCACCCAGACAGGTACTCACACACACTTACAATCTGTCAGACATTGCAGGTACTCTCAGACATGCTCCGCTCCAAATCCTGATATTATCGCCAATTATTTCTAAATGTAAGAAATAGTTAAAGAGTTTGCCGAGTTTGTAGCTAGAGATAGATAGAAGAGATAGATGGATAGAAAGATGGATCGATGGATGGATAGAAGATGGATAGATAGACAGACAGACAGTTGATATGATAGACAGACAGACAGATATAGATAGACAGAGATAGATGACAGACAGACAGATACAGACAGATGATAATAGTAAATATATAGATAGATAGATAGACAGACAATAGATAATAGATTGATAGACAGACAGACAGATAGATTATACAGCAATTGAACTCTGTCTCTCTTTATCTTCTATATGTCTATCTCTCTCTATATGTCTATCTCTGTATGGATCCTACAATATGAGATACATGACATTACACCAGGCAGTGTTATCTGTCCCCAGCCTCCCTCCTTCCTAACCCAGCAGCCTCTTCATTCCATTACTTTTTAAAACTCACTGTGTGCAGTTAGTCAGGTTGTCTAGATCTTGCGTCCCTCTCCCCAATGCTACCAGGACCCAGAGCCGCCTCGCCCACCAAACGCAGGGAAGGTGAGGGGAAGGAAATCTCTGCTGACAGGGGGAGTAGGGAGGGAGGAGTCAGAATCCAGTAGCTGCAATGCGAGAGTGTGACCTAAGCTCTGCCTCTAAAGTTACAGTCGGCAACCCCTGCTCCAGTACAGTTATTCACAATCTGGTACAAGTCGGTATGTGCCTTCTGCCCGGTACAGCACATTTAAACTGTCAGTACCGGGCAAACGGTACATTGAGGGTATCTCTCTGTCTCCCCCCCCTTGGTCCCATTTCTGTGCATTATAGACCTCAAATAAAACTTGTAAATCTGTCAAACTACAAATACCAGGAAGCCTTGCTTTTTTTGATCACATGCCAGTATCCTACCAATAGAATTGCGAAACTCATAATGAGGCTGACAGGCTTCCCTGTTGCTGTTGCTATAACGCTTTTGAGCCCTCAGTGTGCGAGTGGGTGATGCGGTTGAAGAGTTTCATGGCTTCCTACGGGATAACTAGTTTGTATGAGGATGGGCTTTACTGCGGATAGGTTTAATCTGTTAGCGTTTTTGCGCGAAAAAGTGTGTGAGCAAGGGAAGCTAGGAAATGTAAAGCGTGTCCTGTGTCATTAGTGAAAAGGACCCTGCGGGTGTCGGGGGAAATGGACCTGACAGGAGGGAAGTCTTTACCGAGAGAGAAGGATCTGAGGACCAATCAGGCGGCTCCCGCTCATCCTCTTACACTGACTGCACAGCTGTTGCTCCAGGTAACCCAGTGACAATGCCTTACCTGTAATAACCTGCTAATGGCCGAGAGGTGTGTTTACTGACCATGAGTTTATATAAACACTACAACAGTACTGCTCTGCTAACAAGGCATGATGGGAGTTGTAGTTTCATACATCCCGACTGCAAAGTTCGACATCACTAATGTATTCAAGTTAGTAAAATACAGCAGAGCTAAACAATAGCTGTGAGTGTCTACCTGCAGTAGTGATTTGATAGCTGGGGGATTGGGTTACTGGTAAACCATCCTGCAGGTTAAGGAGAGTTCAGTGGAAATATACCTTATTTGTTAAATTGTTGTTTGTGTAATGCCTTCTTAGTTATCTCATATTCTCTCCATCTCTCTTTTGAAAAATCAGTTGATTTCATACCCTTTGCTGTTCCCTGCTGTTGACATTAGTGAGCTGACATTTCAGGTTCTAACGGTCCTTCTTCCCAGGATGCACCACTTTCTTGGAATGTTCCTAAAAGTAATTTCTACTGATTGGCTGTTGATGGGTCAAAGATGCTCAGATCTCTACTGAGCAACTGAATCAACCCAGGCCCTGGGTCTCTACTAGGATCCTGCAACAGGAAGTCAGTATTGTAATTGGCGATGCATTCAGGTCATTGGGATAAGAAAATACTGCTCTTTTTTTCTTCTAAAAGTTCATGTATTTGCACTGAACTTCCCCTTTTAATTACCGTTCCTATGTCAGTTTCCAATGCTTGGTAACAATTGTACAATTCCTTTGCAGTTAGTGGGGTTTGAAAATAGAAAAATGACCCTAATGGCAATACACCAGTCAGAGCATTGAGCGAGTATTTCATGTCTTGTGTTTAAGAATAAACCTAAAAGGCAAGTTTACCCCAAAACACAAAAAAATCATTAACCCCACAATCCCAACACCTCCCCCCTATTTTACTGGTTAGGAGATATTCTTCCAAATCTCACTGCTCCTACAATCTGTGGTCCTTCACGACTGCATGTGTCCAGTGGTGAAGATAGCTAGGGAAAAGGGGATCAGCATGTATATCCCTTAACCAGTGGGACAGGGAACAAGGTATTTAATGTCCAGAGCACCATTGCTATCTGCTAAATACACAGTTCTTGGTCACTCGGTACCTTGCATCAAAAGTTGCTGCTTTCTTTAACACAAACCATTGCTGTTTTTTTTTCTGTTTTTACATGATCGTATTATGAAAATGCATATGATCTGCTCAAAGAATTGAGCTCATGGTTTAGGAATATGGACTACAGCACATTGCACACATTACAGTATCCTTTAGAATTGCTAAATGCATGCAGTCCCCCCCAAAAATACAGTTTCTACAGTAGTGTGTCCTGCCCTTTAAAATTAATGGCATTCTCTTTGTTTTTCATTCAGAATGGTCTATATAATATATATGAACAGTAGTGCTGTGTATAGCATTCTGAAAATGTACACCCTAAACTTTATATGGTTTTTACCTTAAACAATGTATTTCTTAAAGGATACTATAGTGTGTAAAGTTTTTTTTAAAAAATACATTAAAACTGAAAGGTATAGAGGATTGGTATTCTTACCTCCCAATATTGTTTCAGCGATGAGAACAATAAAAAAACTGATTCTGTCAGTCTTTCTCCTAGCTTCAGAGCTATCTTTAAAAAAGGATTAGGCCAGGACTAACCTGGCAATGATAACTGTAGTGTCTGAAGCTACTTAACAAATATATTGTGAGTTAGGAATAATATCCTACCTCCCTGCCCCAGATACTTTCTATTTTTAAAAGTTACATTTTAGAGTATAGTTATCCTTTAATCGTGCATCTATACAATTCATATTTTTAGTCTCAATAAATACAAAAATACATACAGAGCAATGTGCTGCCTACCTTCCAACATTGGTCATTGGATGTCTAGGGCAACCAGCTGGGCTCCTACTGCAATTGCAGCTCCCAGTGTATACTTCAATACTCAAGGCAATTATACTTACCATTTCCCCGATCCATTCCTGCAAAGTACCTAGGAGAGGACCTAAAACGCCAAGTCCTCCCCTCTGGTACTTTACAAAAGTCCTGCACTACTTACTTGTAATCTCCTGTCGCTCTGGTCCGATCCTCCCCACTGGCACTTTAAATGACAGGTAGCGAGCAGCCAATGGGAAGACGCGATCTGCAAGGAGGTGTGTCTTCCCATTGCTGCCTCCTGGACTGTAACTGACAGTGCCAGTGGGGAGGAACGGACGGAGCGACGAGGGAGATTACAAGTAAGTAGTGCAGGACTTTTGTAAAGTACCCAGAGGTGAGGACTTGGCGTTTTAGGTCCTCTCCTAGGTACTTTGCAGGAATGGATCGGGGAAATGGTAGTATAATTGTCCTTTAACAAAAACTTGGCAAAACTAAAAATGGAAACTTTTGTTCAGCTACCCATTCTTAAAGGAATAGTTCACTAGCAAAGTGAACTATTCCTTTAACGTATTGATTGAAGACCGGGAGGATAAGGAACAGGGCCGGATTTACCATTAGGCACGCGCCTAGGGGTGCCTGAGGTTGGAGGGGCGGCTGTCAATCTCTTCCTACCAATCCAACCCCTTTATATTTTCTTCTCCAAAAAGAGAAGGTGTGTGGTTTGGGGTGTGGTCTGTGTTAGGGTAGAAGGCAAAGGGCGCCAGGCTCTTTCTGCCTACAGCTCCTGAGGTGTAAATCCAGCCCTGAAAAAAGCTGTCTTCAATATGTTCTTCAATTAATGCAAGTGGAGCCAGCTACAAACTAAGAGCAACTACCTGTTATGAGATCTGCAACAGCTGAACTGAAATCCGAATGCTTCTGGGTTCTGTTTAAAGGGCATGTCCACCCCCAAAACTATAACCCCCCCCCAGTAATGGCCCCACCATGTAGTGTAAAAAATCCTTACCTCACACCCAGCTCCATATGGTTTTCTGTAGTCGTCCCCCCCCCCCCAAAGTCCAAAAAACTGCCCACCAGGAGGATAGCAGAGTCCATATAGGACTCTGCCTCCTATCTGGCCTCCGGGAGAAGTTTGCATTCGTACTGCAGCCCTTCTACTGTGTGGAGGATCGCGTAACTTGCAAGTTTGCTCTAAGTTCCTTTCTGGCTCCATTGCATTGATTGAAAACGGAAGGTAAGGCATAGCTTCTTATCCTCCCAGGCTTCAATCAATGCATTAAAGGAATAGTTTACTTTGGTAGTTAACTATTCCTTTAAAGGGTAACTGTGGTCTCCATACAAGTGGCCTACCATTTTAAAACACTCCAGGATCATGCTTATAGCTGCAATCTATGCAAGCCACAAAGGCAAGAAGGTTTAGTTTTATAGCTGTATTTTCATCAAATATTTTATGGTGAATATACTAATCTCGTGGGCCACAAAAAAAGCAAATAACATATAACAGCGTACTGATTTTTGATCTACATTCCTGGAAAAGTAAAATCTATTCTCAACTGCATATCCTACTGTACTGTGAATCCTAAAATAAATATCTAGATATAATCTTTGGTTTGATTTTTTTAAGTCTGCATTATTTTATTTTTGTTGGCAACTTTCTGCTGGCTGGAAAAGAAACTTAAGCATCAGCTGCTTTCAGATACTTATCAGTGGCTTCCATATTGGGAAGAGACACTTGTATACAATGCTCTGTGTAAAATGGAGACCATAAATTGTGGGGTCTGTATGGATTACATAATGAGAAGACTGTTTATAGTAGGAAATATACTGGCAGTAAAATGGAGCCTTCTTAGTACAGAATCCACTTCTCACATGTTAGAAAATGCAACTTACTGGTTTGAAGACAGTTTCCCGCATTTTTGATAGACCGTGATTAGTTTATCAAAACTTTTCGATAGGCCGTGATTGGTTTATACAAAAAAAAAAAAAAAAATGGTGATTGGCAGACTATTTTCTGTTTCCCATCCTCCATAAATAATAGCAGAACAAGGTGGGTATTTGTGATCATTTTTCCGATTGGATTTTCGATCATTTCGAAAATACCAACACCTTGTTGAATCTATGCCATGAAGAATAAGGCAACTTGATGGCAATAGGGAGTCCAATCCGAAACTAGAAAGGTGTGCCTAATAAAGTAGTCAGTCCTTGTATGATGCTGGAACCTTTACAAACCTGTAATGTTGGTGAGGGAATTTGAAATGGAATCAGTGTGTCGTAGAAAAAAACATTATGGCTATATAAATGGAAGGAAAGTTTTTTTTAAAGGGCATCTAACCGAAAAATAGGTTATTTTAAATTGACCATAAATGGAAACTATAATTCTTCCCAACCACCACTGTATCATTTTTTTTGTTGATCTGCCCCTTTCTTTAGATATTCAACTAAAACTTCTTATATTTCAGCTGTCAATCAAGTTCTTTGCTCTCAAAAACTATTCTTCTGTGACTAGTTTTACTGTAGCTGGAATGGTGACAGAGTTTTGACAGTTGGAATGCAGTATGCTGTGTGCAGCTGGAAGTTGGTTTGTGGGAAAAAAGTCAGGTCGGTGGGAGTGGTTAAGAGAGGAAGGGGGGATACTGCTCCTAAACAAAATGTGTGCTGCTTGAAGGCATGCACACACCACGCAATCGAGTAAGTGCTACTTACATGTATTTAATTATAGATTAAGATGAGGCAAAGTCATTTTTTCAGTATATGTCACTTTAAGCTCATGCATAGTCTAATTGGGAGTGTTTTTAACAATTAATTTACCGTAATAGCTCTAGAAAATGTTTGCTGCACACAGGTTAAAGTAGCGTGCACACACAAATCTGCTGTATTATAAGCACTGCTGTATGTAACTCACAAGGGGAATTGTGGTCTCCAGACAAGCCAGGCCAGTTTCCTACCATCAACCACCTCTCTAAGTGCTCTACACCCAATATATAAAGAAATTACTGACCAGAAGTTAATGGGTGGGAGGCTGACATGTGAGATCCCAAAGCTTCTACACATTGCCGGCACAGAACACAGCTTTAGACTTCAGTGTGTATTGGAGACAGGAAGTCCCTCCCCCTTCCTGTCGTCTGAAGATCCCCAGAGAAGGCAAGGGAATCTACAGCCTTACCTTCCTGTGTGAAAACAGCCTTTTAGGCAGAGTTCACACACTGCATGAAAAGGCTGTTTTCACATAGTTTTCTGTATGGGGGACCACGCCCCACGAGTGAGCGGGACCATGCCCCCTGAGTGGGCGGGGCCACAGCACCTGAGTGTGGGCGGGACCAAGTGGGGCTGTAAGGGAAGGAGGCAAGGGAGGGGCCAGGGGGCTTGCAAGAGGAGGGGGCTGCAAGGGAGGAGATGACACAGGGCAGAGTGACTGTCACATGGTTTCAGAGCAGGAAGTGCAGTGGATCTGTGATGCTGCTGCCATGTCACACACACATGTAAATATCTTCTAAACTATGCAAAAAAAACAATGAAAGTATATAGCAAAAATCTCGGGAAAGCATCCAATCAATTTACCTAAAGTCATTTTTAGACCACAGTTCCCCTTTTAATTTTGCATGCACACAGAAAATATATCTGTGCCCAAGATTTAAAATCAGAGGGAAAAAAGATTTTTGTTTCTTTGCAAGTCCTTCTATTGTTTGTAAAGGAGAAAACTATGGTAGATTAAAAAGATGGTATTCATGTTGAACATTTCTAAAGAATCCCACAGCACCTGCTTATCCTGTCTGATCTGAATGCCACTTGGCAAATGGTTTCTTGTTGGAGCTAAATACTAAGATCTATTTGTGCTTGAAGGAGGCATTAGTTTTAAATTCCCATGCTTTATAAAGAGCACCAGGTTATATTTTTATAACAATGTTTAGTGCCATAGGCCCCAGAAAATGTATGGTGAATTTGAATATCCTTCATAAGCACAAATCTAAAGAGTAGCTACTTATTGTTATTGTTTAATTATTTATGGGAGCAATGGTGCTGGTGATGCCACAGCTCACGTTGCTTGCTGGAAACAACTCTTTATACTGCTATTGTTTGCATAGATTGCAGCTGGAAACATGTTTCTGGATCATTTTAAATGGACTCTAAAGTAATAAATGACTTGCCTTTATCCTTTTCTATATTTTTAACAATTTATTTAAAAGCTCTGCATATATTTGCTGCATACAAAATTAGAATTCTAGTACACAAACAATTCTAATTGCATATTGGCTACCTCCATAAGGTTGCTGCTACAAACAGTCTGCTAAACCCTGGATAAATAAAAGCAATTAGTTCAATAAATTGGCCAAATTATTTTAAGCACAGTCACCCGTCAAGGTTGCTTTCTTTACTGGGTCCTACCTAGGTACTTGCCTTTTTGGCTACGTGAGCTGACAGCTTCTCCTGTGGGCCTGGATGCTTGAAGCCGACCTCTATTTAAAGTACTTCGCTCAAACGAGCACATGACCTAACTCTGGGTGGAGTACAATTTCCCAGAAGGCTTGGTCAACCTTCAATGTAACACCATATATAGAAAATTGGGCTGTTGTACATCCATATTAAAGTGCAACTAGAGACCAAAATATAATACATACAAAAAATAAAGGGTTTTTTTGTATGTATTTTTCTATATATTAAATTGGTCAACTAAAATTCCAAAAAGATTATCGTCTGAAATGTCTTGTGTGTAACAGCCTTAAAGTAATAGTACCATTGTGAAAGTCTTCAGACAACACTTTAATGGAGGGCAATTGTATTGAGGGCAAAATTCACCCTTTTCTGTTTTTATCGATTGCATTTATGTGTAGCAAATATATTTCCTTTACTCATATCCCTTTTGCTAGAGTAATGTGCCTTTCCATTGTTTACTGTTCATTTGCCTATTCATTAACCTTTTTTCTTTTAGTGACTTGGAACCTGAGTGGCTAGAAAAAGTCCAGAAGAATGGTGAACTGTTTTATGTTGAACTAAGTGGAAAGAGAGGAAGAAATTATTTCCCCCATTGTTCTTTGGAGCCAGGCAGTGTAAATAATTTACAATTTCATCAAAATAAACTGTTTGAAGGCACAAGAAGTGCTAGAAAGAGAAATGACCCACCCTTCAAAAGGCTTACAAAAATGTTGAAGAGGCATACTGGCAAGAAAGCAACCTTTGGCACTAATGGTACAACACAGCCATTATCTATTCTCAGCAGCATTCCAGTCAAGTTGTAAACTATCAATATAGGGATACTTGCCTGTATTGAATCCAGGCCATTTTAATGAAAATAGGACAAGTAATTTCCTGCAGGACCTGGTTGGCATTGTTCACCCAGTCTTCAAGATTAATAACAGTACAGAAAAGAAAAAGAAGAAACGTTTGGAACAACCCATAAGAAGTTAGTTCTGAAAATATTGTAGTACATGGTTTTATTCCAAAGAGTCCAGCTGTTAGATGTGGACAAATATTTATTGGTAAGAGAATACAAAATATTTTTTTTTGTTCTGCATTGTTGGAGAACAGCATTAAAAGTGAATATGTTCTTTGAGACCTCATATTTGTTGAAACTGCAAATTGGACTTGAGTTTTTCTTGAAAACTTAATGATGATAATGATTTTTTGACAAAATCTAATGCAAAACCAAACCTAACATTCCATCTGTTCTACCGCTCCATAAGATTTGCTGATTTTATAAAGCTTGTGGAGGTTCTCATCCATCCAGGTCATGATATATCTGTTGTATTTCAGTTAGTCAACTGATCTTGAAGTTTAGTTTCCAAGAAGAGTATGCTTGTGAAGGTTCTCATTCATCCAGGTCATGGTATATCTGTTGTATTCAATTAGATCAACTGGACTTGAAGTTTAGTTCTTGAAGACGTTTCGCTAGTCATCTGACTGGCTTTCTCAATTCAGAATGACTTGTACATAATTGCCACAGATTCTTGTACAAGTCATTCTGAATTGAGAAAGCCAGTCAATGCACACTAATTTATGCACAAAACTATCTGGAGCCAACCAATAAAAAAAGTTTATTGCCAAGCTCCTAATACTTTTATATTTGTCTAATGGAGATATATAAATCAATACTTTCTAGTATACAATAATACTAGCCAATATACAGGGACATTTTTGGTCAACTAAAATTCCAAAAAGATTTATCGTCCTGAAATGTCTTGTGTGTACACAGCCTTAAAGTAATAGTACCATTGTGAAAGTCTTCAGACACACTTTTAATGGAGGGCAATTGTATTGAGGGCAAAATTCACCCTTTTTTGTTTTTATCGATTGCATTTATGTGTAGCAAATATATTTCCTTTACTCATATCCCTTTTGCTAGTAAATGTGCCTTTTCCATTGTTTACTGTTCATTTGCCTATTCATTAACCTTTTTTTCTTTTAGTGACTTGGAACCTGAGTGGCTAGAAAAAGTCCAGAAGAATGGTGAACTGTTTTATGTTGAACTAAGTGAGAAAGAGGAAGAAATTATTTTCCCCCATTGTTCTTTGGAGCCAGGCAGTGTAAATAATTTACAATTTCATCAAAATAAACTGTCTGAAGGCACAAGAAGTGCTAGAAAGAGAAATGACCCACCCTTCAAAAGGCTTACAAAAATGTTGAAGAGGCATACTGGCAAGAAAGCAACCTTTGGCACTAATGGTACAACACAGCCATTATCTATTCTCCAGCAGCATTCCAGTCAAGTTGTAAACTATCAATATAGGGATACTTGCCTGTATATGAATCCAGGCCATTTTAATGAAAATAGGACAAGTAATTTCCTGCAGGACCTGGTTGGCATTGTTCACCAGTCTTCAAGTATTAATAACAGTACAGAAAAAGAAGAAACGTTTGGAACAACCCATAAGAAGTCTAGTTCTGAAAATATTGTAGTACACGGTTTTATTCCAAAGAGTCCAGCTGTTAGATGTGGACAAATATTTATTGGTAAGAGAATACAAAATATTTTTTTTTGTTCTGCATTGTTGGAGAACAGCATTAAAAGTGAATATGTTCTTTGAGACCTCATTATTATGTTGAAACTGCAAATTGGACTTGAGTTTTTCTTGAAACTTAATGATGATAATGATTTTTTGACATAAAATCTAATGCAAAACCAAACCTAACATTCCATCTGTTCTACCTGCTCCATAAGATTTGCTGATTTTATAAAGCTTGTGAAGGTTCTCATCCATCCAGGTCATGATATATCTGTTGTATTTCAGTTAGATCAACTGATCTTGAAGTTTAGTTCAAGAAGATGTTTTGCTAGTCATCTCAATTCAGAATGTTGGCAATAAATACCCTGGAATAAGTTCCAATCATCAAATAAGAGCAAGGTGTCAAGGACTTCCTGAATGCTAGGTGTGATTGCATTGTGGCTAAGAGGTGTTATCAAAACTGCACAGGGAAAGGCATCAAAACAACATTGTAATTGCCAGACAATTGGTCTTGAACCCTCCTACCTTTATTCATTCTTTATTTTGACATAAATGGTCTCCTTGACACCTTTTTTGAACATGTCCTGTGTTGTTTGGCCAAGAGGTTAACATTACAATCTTACAATGTATGTCCTTTTTTCTTAAGATGCTGCAGGTACTTTGTTGAGTCCTGGACCAAGGAATTGGGTCTTCTGTGCTAGGCCATACATTGGTGCAGATGCAGTTTAGTCTCTGATAAAGTGCTAATTAAGCACAGAACCCACAAAGTCATTGTGGCTGGATCTTTCAGGTGGTGCGCTTCCTCTTCAGTGATCAGTTTTATGCTTTTTAGTCTCCTCCATATACAAATCAGAAAAGGGTCTTTTGGATGCACCAGTTGTTGCCTCAGTGTGTTTGGTTTAAAGCAGTCAGAGATACGCCGTCTCTTGAATATTCTTCTCAATTTCTGAAACCCCTGCTACATAATGTATGACGGTGTTCTTTCTCCTGTCTGCTTTTTGTCTTTCAGTTTTGACCAGGCTCACCCCAGATATTAATAAGTTTTTAGGGCTCCACTGAGGCGTAAAATTATCTTAGCTTTTGCCTATCTGCCAGTAGGGATGTTCTCTGCTTGGTGTAGGGTTTTGGTGACTCCCAGCTTGTGGTTTAAAGGGTGTGTGGATAGGTTTTCTGCAAACCTCTACTACCAACTTACATGGATAATTAAGTTCCATAGAGTGTTGCAGAACAACTTAATTTTAAGGTATCTGCAGTCTTAACAAGTGCTAAGCCAGTTGGATGACTAGTAAATGTCTTTAGGAACTAAACTTCAAGTCCAATTAATCAATCCGAGTACCACAAGTATACCACAGATATTCAGAAAGCTAATGTATGCATTTATCTTTCTAAAGCTTTTTATATCAAAATGATCTTAAATTTTATTCAGGATAATGAAAACATTTGGATAGCCCTGTTCTGCAGGAATACACTTAAAGGATAAGTTAACTGTAAAAACAACTTTAGCTTAGTAGAAAGCTATGTCTTTTAAAGTAATGTTTTGTTTTTTTTGTTCTATCCCCTCCCCCAGAGCCTTTTATTGCTTAAGTTGCCGGATTCCTCCTCCTGTGTTATGGCCTCTGGAGTTCCGCCCCCACAAGATGTCCTACTTACTGGGTCTCTTAAGGTAAGCAACCAGGAGAAGAAATCCGGCAACTTTGAAGCAATAAAGGTAGGCTCCGCGGGGGAATAGTACATAAACAAAAAAAATTAGCCAACATTACTTTTAAAGACGCAGCTTTCTTCTAAACCAAAGGGGTTTTTACAGTTTACTTATTCTTTAATATTATATATTCCCTTGCATACAAGTTTAAAGTACTCTTAAAGTAGCCTTGCAAGTTGCAGAATATATTGCAATTTCCTAGTGTATTATAAAATGTTTTCTTTCCAACTGTGAAACCATGAACTGTATTTCTAATTTTAAAACTTTAACCAAACTAATTTGCTTGACTTTTTTTTATTTCAGTCTTAGTAATAAACAAATACAAATCTCCACCCCCAAATCTAAAAATCCACACTCTGTAGGGGACCCCCAACCCTAAATCTTTAAAATCGTGCCAGAAATGTATGACAACCAATCATGTTACAGCTCAGAGATCATCCCTCCCTCTGAATCAGAACAGACATTTCAGTGCAGTTTTTGTGTAAAAGCTCCCTTCCCTAGCAATGATACATTACTTTGCTTTTCATACAAAAAACGAAAATAAATCTTTAGAAACCGAAAGTGTATCTAGAGATACCAGAGTACCATTGAACACCATATCACAAATATGATATGGGCACTCACTCTGCTAAATCGTTATATACTTCATAAAGGACCCAAGTGACCTGAACGGTTAATCAATTAATGGTGGCGCATAGAACAGAAGTACCAGTTACACGTGGTTTGTTTGGTGCGAGTGTAACTGGTACTTCTGTTCTATTCGCTGCCATTGATTGATTGGAAGCTCCGCTCCACTACACATAATCCTGCAGTCCCCTGCTCGGCAATTCGCCGGCAGCGGGAGGCTTTGATCCTGTCTGGTTTGGGGTCAGGAACAGTCTGGTACCTAGGGTCATTACTGTAGCCTACTCCCAAACTGTATTTATTGCTGGACTTTGCCACCGTCGGAGGAGGTCTTTTTGTGGAGAGGAACTGGAGTCAGTCATCTGGGAGCAGTCCGGTGTGCATTGGCTGGTATTCGTTTGGACAGTGGGAGAGCTGCATTTGGGAACATCTCATGGAATCACCTGTGTATTCGAGCGTCAGTGGAACACTACTTATCCATAGTACAGAGGGTGAAGTCCTATTTCTAGCGGCCACTGTGGTTGAGATCGATTCCCTTTTATTATTTATTCAGCAGCACTGTTCTTGTATATGCATTCAGAAACCTTGCTTTATATTTAATAACTGCTGCTATTGGCAACTTTTAGATGGTATATACCTTTTGGGACACATCTATATTTCCAGATTACCAGTTATTGGCTCTTTATATGTGTGTTGCATTATTATACTATATATTGTATTTTGGGGTGTTTCGGGTTTATATGTTTTTAATTGTTGTATGAATAAAGCTCATGTTTTAACCTACCATTGACTACATGACCGTTCAGGTCACTTGGGTCCTTATGACGTATATAACGATTTAGCAGCGTGAGTGTCCATAACTTTGAAGACTACATGGAATGTGTGTTGTACTGGCAACAACATGGAAGCCTTCTTGGTTACAGAATCTAGAAACTTACTACAGAAAGATTGTACAATGCATAGGTCTTCTGTGGAGAAAAGCTTTCACATTAGCATTAAAATAAAATAACATTTAATTTTCATTTTAAATTCAAAAAACATAGCAAGGTTTGGTGTTAAAATAAAAAAAATCCTGAAAACAGCACTTCTTAATGACATGATAACAAATCCTTTTTTTTTGCAGGTGATACACTGGTGGCTGTAAATGATGTTGAAGTACACACTGAAAATATAGAAAGAGTACTGTCCTGCATCCCTGGTCCTATGCAGGTAATTTTTCTGAAGATACCACTAGCAATTTTATTTTTAAATTTCTTTCATACTATAGTGATTCCAGATGCTTGTAACACTAGGATGGTAATCCTCCTTACATTACTTCATATATGCATGAACTATTGCTTGATTTTAAATCCTTTCAGTGCATGTTTCTAACAAATATTTCTGTCTGGCAGGTGAAATTGACATTTAAGACACCAGTTTTTGATGCATTTCCAAGCCAGGATGCTTGTAAACAAACACAGATGACTATGGATAATCTGGCAACACTAATTTGGGGAGAAGACTACGCAAGCCCCCTGCAGGTCATACAAAACATGCCCTACATTGTTATGTACCTCACTCTAAGGCTGGACTCGGATGCATCAAAAGATGAGGTAACTAATAAGTGTAACATTAAGTGTGTATTGTTAATTGCACAATAAGGTAAAAAATGGTAATTTACTTGATATTTACATATTTGATTTAATTACAAGTGTATAATGACAGCACATTTTTCATATAAATATTAATCTTAATAAGACTGCTGGATTATTGTTCCATGTCAGTCAGGATGCATTATTGGACAAGGGGCTGTCCATGTGCAATCCTTGTCATAATAGACATACATCTATGGATGCAAAGGGCAGGGGGCAATATTGTAGGTGTTACTTTAGGTTGTCCTGCAGTTAATAACCTCTCTGACTTTCATTCTAATTAAAATGTGCAAAGTAAATAGGGCAAAGATAATATGATATGATGCAATCAAATGCCTTATTATCATAAACATGGAAAAATCCATCCCCCAGTGCTGGCTCATAGCTATTACTGAGCATGCTTGCCCTCACAGAGTCATGTCTGATAAAGCACTGGATTATAGGCATGCACCAACACACACACCCCAGAGTATGTGCTACTTACATGTATTCATTTATAGATTATGATGAACTAAGTAATTTCTTTCAGTTTACATACGCTTTTAGCTATTAAGCTCTACCAACATTGGGTTAGCACATGAAGAATTAATTATAAAATCCAAATTGATGACCAAAAAGTACTATTTGGATTACCTTTTGGGTTACACCAAGATGTCGGCGCTCCAACATCGTCACTCAGGACGTCACGGAAAAGTGCGCCGGTGGTGCGAAGATTCAAATTCTGTCGCTTTCAGTCCTCTGATGCCGATGATAGCATTGCAAGTCTCGTTTTACTGTGCTGGGTTTTGGATTATGTATCCTGTGTTCCTATTTGCTGTCTCCTTGGATCCAGCTTCTCCAGTGTTCCTGTTTTCTTGGACCCAGTTTCTCCTGTGTTCCTGTTTGCTGCCTGGTTCCTAGAGGTTTCCAGTATCCTGCTTCAGTTTATCTTCATATTGATTCTGAACTGTGCCTTTGTATTCTTCACTAGCTGTTGCCAGTTTTAAGCATCTTCTCCAAACTCCTGGAAGTTGCCTTGCCTTCTGCTTTTATCTAGGATGTCTCCTTCTCATTGGTACCCGACTGCTGCCTGTCATCAGAACAGGTAAACCTTGCACAATTCTGGCAAGCTTCTGTGGGTAGAACAGAAAGAGGAATCAGAACTGGAGCGCTGACTGTAAAGCTGGTTTGTGAACTGGAGGACTGACTAACACTGGGCTAGCTAATGAACTGAGGGCTGGTTTTAACACCTGTCAGTGGAAGGGATGAGTGATAAATCTAAATTCGTACACATTCGTACACACACGGTGTGTACGAACGTACGTTTCGGACGGTAACCGGTCCGTGTATGGGCCCTTTATCGGCCGTTTGGTCGTGGATCGTTGCCTGGACGGATCTCTGAACGACCGTCCATTTCGGCCCACACACGGGCCGGTTATCGGCCGAAACGACCGTTCATACACATTGTGCGTTGTGGGTCGGGACCCACGATCGCACGTGTGTACGAACCTACAGTGCTCCGGCCCCGCCCCCTCCAAACACCCGGGAACACACTAGATCAAAAGGAACCATGAGAAGAGGGGATGAGTTACCAGTAAACTGCAAGTAAGAAGGCAGGGGGAGGAGTTGTAGCTGCTGTCTGCATTTGTAATGTAAGTCAAGGCTCCCTCTGACATTTAAAGTTACCGAATGTCTGTGAATTTTTGGACATTTGGATTGGCAACCCTGGAAGGTGGGCACTTGGGGGGGCACTGCATCGGTCAACTGGAGCACGTGCCCCATTGTAGCGCCGCCACTGATCAGGTGACTAATATGGACCTAACACATAACCTTAGCCGTAGGGAACGTCTCACTTTTATTGAACTACAAACCCCATGAATCCTGTTAGATACATGTGTATGATCACAATCTCCTCTAGGGGACTAACAAATGAAGCCCTAACCTAAGCCACCCCCTTCATATCATGATCGTAATACAATCAGGTCTACCCCAAAACAACAATCACGCTACAAGAGAGGATGGGAAACCATCGAACAGTAATACGTGCAGCTGTAGATGTACAAAATATATGTAACTAGCAGTTGTACCCGGCGTTGCCCGTGTACTCTGGATGGGTAAAGTATTTTTTACATGCAGGTGTATATTTGGCTTAGATGGGAGAGACAGGTGAAAAAAGAAGTGCACAGTTGGTAATGTACATTTGGCTTAGATGGGAGAGACAGGTGAAAAAAAGAAGTGCACAGTTGGTAATGTACGTCATGCATTTAATAGTTATGAGTTGAGGAGGTGACATTGCTTGTGGGACGTATAGTACATATATTTATTGCAAAACCTTATATTCAACATTATCAGTTTTTCCACTTGGAGCGTAAATATACAAATGTTGTGGTGAACCTACTCGTGAACATGCTACATGGAAAACATGTTGATTGCAACTATATATTGCAGCACTTGAGTGACTGACAGGCGTCAGAGTCTCTGAAGCATGTAACGTGCGGGCTCTTTGTCTGTGTTGTTAAAGCCGGGCTTCATTCTGTTGCGTTGTGAGCATTGTGTGTTTTTTATTAAGTTACTCAATTTTTTGCACATTTGTTAGCAATATGTCACTTTGTTTGCACTTTAACACTTTATCCTTTCTAAAGGACCGCTTTATATTGACTATTAGATCCCATCTTTATATTGACTATTAGATCCCAGATCAATAAAGTTAGTTTCTGGTCCAAATTGAAAGTGCCATGATGTCTTTGTTCTTTTAGTTGTAACTGTCTGTGAAGTGTGTGACATGTAAGCAGTGTATGTCTGGTGCTTAAGTCTAGGTAATGCAGGTAATTCCTGTGTAGTCCATATCCCCCAACTGTCCCGGGTTAAATAGGTGGACGGGGCATGTTTTAAATGGCCGTGGTGTTTGGGGGTGGGCCTGTGATGTTTGGGGGCATGGACAGGATGTTTGTGTATGTGGGTGTGATTCGGGAACAGACCTGGGATGTTTGGGGGTGTGGCCATGATTTATGGGGCGGACCATAATGTTTTGGGTTTTTTTTGGGGGGGTGACCACAATATCTGGTTGCGTGGTCACAACAATTGGGGGCATGGTTGCAATACACGGCAGTTATCTTTGGGGGCATGTTTGGGGTATGAGCATGAACGTGATGTTTGGGTGTGTGGCCGTGACTGCAATATCTGGGGGTGTGGTCACATTCCAGTAGGCTCTGCTTTAAATTTCTTAGCATGACAATAACCGCAAATGTGATTCATATCACCAATAGCAACAGGGTTAATATTTGTATATAAATGTCATGCATATCACCAATAGTAACAGTCTTTCCAGGGTTTATATTTGTATATAAATGTGATTCTTATCACCAATAGCAACAGTCTTTCCAGGGCTCATATTTTAAAACCTTCCAGGAGCAAATTCTTATGTGTTACAGACCTTAAGGGAAATGTCTGATTCCCTCTGTTATAGAAGCTGTTGTTCTGTGTGTGCAGCTCTCTGAGTTGTGTAGCTGTACATTACACTGTTGTGTCACTGAAGTGGACTCTGTGTCTGTGGTGTTGAAGTCGGGTGCACAGATCCCAGGCCCTTCATCTGAGTTACTAAATTGGGGAATCACACTCTGTAAGTGACATGCAGGCTTTTTATTGGTCAAACTGGACTTCGCGGGCATCAGCCCTTTTAGAGGGCGTCGCTGTTATGTTGAGTCATTCAGGGGTGTGGCTGTGAGGTGAACACATACATTCATACATACATACATACATACATACATACATACATACAAGATTTATGCTTTCTATAGTAAATATATTTTGTAAATCTACAAGCACTTTGAACCTTTGAACATTTAGCCCTTTGTTGTGTTGTAGTCTCCTCCCATTATGGGAGGGGTCTAAGGGTATTTAAAGAGTGCGGGGGTTATTGTGTGTTACACCAGATGAAGGGGACATAGTATGTGATCCACAAATAAAGCATTCATCAAAATATATGTAGTGTGCATCTCCCTATCAACCTAGACACTGCAACCGCCAGCAGGGGCACTGAGAAGTGTCTTTTGGGGCTTAGGGGTCCTGCAGCTCAAACGGGGACCCCCCTTCGTGACCCTTGCTGCCCTGACTAGGACCCTTTGGGGCATAAGGGGTCCCACAGCTCTTTCTGGGACCCCCCTCCCCGGCACTTACAAGTGCTTTTGTTGGGGGTCCTGCAGCTCAAAACAGGACCCCCATCGGCTCTTACAAAAGCCCTTGGGCGTGTCTTGTTGCCAGGGGCATCTCCAGTACTGTTGACATCATAAAATTTTACTAGTTAAAACATGCAGAATTTGATAAAAATTTAACAGTTCTACATTTACATGTGGTTTATGCAACAATACTATTTAAAGCTTTTTTAAGGTAATGTGTGGTGATGTTGAAAGCATTCTGCCACCAATGGCGCAAACAGTATACTGTGCATCATAGCCATCCTGTTGTTTATTTTTATGCTGATTTCACTATGAGGTAAATTTTCTGATTAGGTAGGTAAGCGTTGGTTTTCAGCTAGGCTATTTACAAATCCACAATATATATTTTACTGTATATGTCGGCGCTGCATTTATCATTCTCATTCTCAATGAGGAGGCCACAGCAATCGCATCAACACCAAATAAACATAAACATTGTAACATTTTGACTGTACTACCGTAACTTGATAAAATTAAACCTGTAAGATTAAATCTAGTAATCAAAATGTGCTCTTTTAACAGCAGGAAATTCTCTACCAATACCCTGTATCAGAAGCTTCCCACAAGCTTAAAAGTATAAGAGGACTATTTCTGACCCTGAGTGATATGCTGCAGAATGTGACTGGATCACAGATTGTAAGGTAATGTTTCTAAAGGGGTAAAAAATATTTATTTGCTATGCACCCATAACAAATGTTGCACAAATGTGCATAATGGATTGGGATTTGCCTGCAGGTTTGTTTCTTGGCAAACGTTATCCAATTGCTGTTCATCCAGCACAGAGAACATAATGAGTATTTGCCGGTTTCGAACCTCGGTCCAAGAAGGTTTTCTAAAAAAATTTCACCTACCTCAATCTTTGTACTTCCCAGTGCAATTTGCGGTGGAAATCTTAAAGGACGATAATACCAAACAAAAAATCACCCCCATTACATGCCCACACTTCCAGCAGCTGAAATCACTTACTCACATTTACAGCCTTGCTACCCTCCCTCAGATATCGCACAGCAAAATGAGTGCTAAAAGCCCGCCTCCTAGAGGGCCCAGGGTCCTGATTAACATATCACTTTTCATTGACTGGTGGGAATGTCTGTTACAACCTCTCTACTCCTCCTCTGCCAGTCAAGCAAACCTTTACTCATTTTAAAGCAACTTAAAGGGCATGTCCACCCCTTTTAAAAACTTTTGATATGCGGTAGGGCATGCTCCCCCAGCCCCAAACGCATTAATATTATTGTTAGAAAGTCCCCCCCCGATTCTTACTTACCTTCCCTCTTTCCTCTCCCGCCGCAGTGTTCCGGCCCTCTGCTTGCATGGAATTGCAAGCAGGGGGGGACCGGCAGCCGCGTCAGTGATTGGCTGAGAGGCAGCCAATCACGATCCGGCTGCCGGAGGCGGAGGAGAGAAGGAAGGTAAGTAAAGATTGGGGGACTTTCTAACAATAATATTAATGTGGTTGGTGGTGGGGGCATGCCCTACCGCATATCAAAAGGTTTTAATGTTTGGGGAGGGAGAGAAAAACGGGAGGGAGAGGGGGGGGGAGTTGCTGCACTGAGCATGCCTCAAACCTTGACGAGGTTGAGGCAGACTCAGGCACAGCATGAGTCACACACTGCTCCTACACAGCAGTTTCCTGGACTTTGGAGGGGCACAGCAGGGGAACCATTTTGAGCAGAAATGTAAGGTAAGGCTTGTTTTAAACTTCTTAATGTGGCCAGTAAGGGGTTAAATTTTAGTTTTGGGGGTGGACATGCCCTTTAAAAAAAAATGCATTGAGGCAATACAGTTATCCTTTAAAGGGTATCTATAGTGAAATTTATACATTGCTCCAATCCAGACATAAAAAAAGATTAGTGTATGTTGCCTTTTTCCCACCTTCCTCTGTGGCTCTGTGCTTGCACACAGTCTAATTTACTGCAGAGCTCCCCCCTCCCCCATCTCTCTGGTCATTCCCCTGTTCATATAATCCGTCTGTAAAGCAAGCCTGTAAACCAAGCCGCTCATGCGCATTAATCCTCCTATACTTCATTCTAACCTTTTGTAAACAAACAAACAAACAAAAAACTCTTCATAAGTAAACCCGTAGAGAGCAAGTGTCTCTGTTGTTCTGGAGACACTTGCTACATAAGGAGTGGGAGGGGGGTGAGTTAGGGGAGATCCCAGTCCTGCCTTATCACTGCAGACCGATCTCCCTTTGGCAGGCAATAAATTGGTGAAAGCTTGTAAGCCTACACGGGCATGCTGTTAGGGGATTGGATTGACAGCTCAAGCAGGAGTGGTGTATTGAAACCTTGACTTCTTTTAACTTACATATCTCGGGACAGAGGAGGAAACTGAAGAAAATAAAGGTACTATGGGGGTTGGGGGAAATTACATTTTCCCAGATGCCCAAGGGAATTTGCAGAACTCTTTTAGGCCATCTTATTGGAGGTTCATGGTGACCCTTTAAACAATTTGATTGGCGGTTGGAGGTATCATGTAGATGTTCAAGGGTCTCTGCCCCTTAGAGCAATTTAATTAGTGTTTGGGTGTACCACATCAAACTCATAATCATATGCACCAATGGAAGCATCAGTGTTTTTTAATTTTATACCACTGGGGACCTATGCTGTTTTCTTACCATCGGACGCCCAATGCAATAAGAATAATCCTTAGCTTTTGCATACATTTCGATGCAGTAACAGTTCCAAAGTGATTACTGGAAATTAAGGGGAGCCCTGCTTTCTATATAACCTTTCCCCTTATGTTCATTCGCTTGGAAACCTCTTATAGGCTATTGCCTGAACCTCTCATATACAGTACATGTTGGTAGTTTTTATTTCTTTTTTTTATTTCTGAATACAATGGTGTATTTTCTTTTTAAAAAGTAGACATATACAATTTTTATTTCCGTAAACCCTTTAAAAAAGGATTGCTCCATTTAACCAGCAGAATGTGAATACTCCATCCTATAACCCATATTAATAAAGGATAAGAGTGGATATATAAGTTAGGAAATGTATTCATTAAAATATTCAGATAATTGTGGATAGTTGGAAAATGACAATTGGCTGTTGCTACTTGTTTAATGTTGCCCTTTTTGTTTTTAGCTCATCTTTAGTTTTGAATGAACAATTAGTACATGTTTCATACTGGAAGGAGAATGATAAATTATTCCTCATCGTTGTTCCTGCAGAAAGGTTAGATTGGCTTTTAATGTTCTGAAATCACCATATTCATTTTATTGCACAAATTAAATTCTCCTTTATAATTGCGTCTCTCTTTCCTCAAGTCATCATGGCAGCTGGTCACCAAACGAATCTCCTCCCATTTCTGGAAATTGGAACTAGAAGAACACCCCCTAGGTTTTTTTAAATAGCTCCTCCTCCCTTCACCATGTGTTCATTTTCTTCCTGTTTTTGCCATTCTACTAACCTGCCATAATGGTTTTCCCTGCTTGGACTAGAGTCTCTGTGCTGCTCTCCTTTAGCCTTGATGCTCCTCCGGTTGCCAGAGAGAATCTGTGCCAAGAAGAAGGTAGGCCTTGTGACTACGCCCAGGAAGGGCTCTGTGCGAGGCTGTCCCTTCCAATATGGCAACTGCGCACACTCGGAAGTTTCCGCGTTCCCTGCTTGCTCCTGGCAGCGTCGTAGCCCATTGAATAGCGGTTTTGAAGGTAGGGTCTGGAAGTCAAACTCCATAATCAATAAAGGTCTGGGGGGAAGCAAATTCTTACCCCAATAGAGAGGGTTCAAATGTCAGAGGCCCGGACTTCCCTAAAAGTGCAAACATGTCCTTTTCCTTCTTCAAAAATGTACAGGCCAGGAAAGGAGATGACCAGACAAGACTCTTGGAGGTCCGGTAAACAGAAATCCTAACAAAAGACCTTCAGGGTTTGCAGCCAAATCCTTCACAGCAGCCCGAGAGACAAAAGTTGGGGGATTACTGTGTCACTTTTTCACTATGTGGGCCAAGAATATTCCAGACAAATGGGTGAACCAAGTGATATTACTTGGTCATTAAATAGATTTTCTCAATTCCCAAATTTTTTTTTCAAAACCAGAAGAATGGGATCTGATTCAAGAGTATGGGACACAACTTTTTTGGTTGGGAGCAATTTAGAATGTCCCTGTGATGGAACAGGAGAAGGGCTTCTATTCCGATCTCTTACTGGTCAAAAAAGCTTTGGGGAAGCTAAGGCCAGTGTTGGATATCTAAACAAATTCGTAACATCAAAAATGGGAGTCTCTCAGCTCGATCATAAAAGTGATAAAGAAGGCATCCTGGCTATCCAGTGTGGACTTGACTTATTTCCATGTCCTAATATACCAAACGTCAAGAAGATTCCTTAGGTTCCTGGTGGGAGCAACATGTTCAGTTTGTCTGCCTACCATTTGGCCTCTCTGTCACCCAGGGTGTTCACCCAAGGGTTGGTTGCTCTGGTGGCATAAATAAAAAAAACGGGAGTAGCAGTATTCCACTACTTAGACAACATCTAAGTAGTAGCGGAAACCGAGAACAAGGCAAGAAAGGACATGGGTACCGTGAAAAAATACGGTTGGATTGTCAACAAAGAATAAAGTCGTCTAATTCCAGTGCAGGATCTTGTCTTTCTTGGGGCCCAATTTAGAACAAAATTTAGTAAACCTGTGGAGAAGCTGTTGAAATTAAGAAATGAAATAAACTTCGGTTAGGGATATCTTCGGGGTGCCGGGGCTGATGGCAGGAGCCATCCAGTTAATCCGGTGGTCGAGATAGCCTTGCGTTATTTGCTAGCAAAAGCCAGAGATCCCCACCGACAAACGGCCAGCTTCATCTGCCAGATTGGGTAAAGGAAGATCTAACCTGGTGGCTTGACAACAAAAACCTGGACAAGGGTTTCCAGTTGGATTAACAGCCAGCACGGATACTTACCACCGACGCATCCAGTACGGGATGGAGTGCGACCCTTCAAGACAGGGTAGCACAAGGTTCTTGGAACGTAAAGTAAGGCAAGTTTGTCATAGTCAAAAGTGACAATATGTTGATAGTTCTTTTATATCTGGGAGCAAGAAGCTGGAGACTTAAGGAAGTAAACCCAGTCTTTGAATGGGGCAGTGTTTATACCAGTAAAAGTAATCCTGCAAGCAGACTTCCTAAGCCATGAGAAGGTTCAGACAAGCAAATGGAGTCTCACTCCAAGAATTATGGGGTCAGTCCAGAATGGAGCTGATGGTGTCTGAAAAGAATACAAAGTGAAAAAGGTTCTACGCTTGCTTGCCTTCAAAAGGAGCTGAGGCGGTGAACACACTGCAGCAAAACTGGAGCAAAGGTTGTTGTGTTTAGCAGAGAACCCACCCTGTCATGTTTTGCTTGGTATTATATGTCTGGTAAGTTAAGGGGAAAAAAAGAAATCCAATCTAACTTACCGGGATTTCTGTTTTAGTAAATTCAGCAGTCTCCAAAGCCCTCCCAGATTTACTGTTTATTTTACAGCTTTGAACTTGAACACATGGTAAAGCGAGGAGGAGCTATATAAAGAGTTAGTGAGTGTTCTTCCTGATCCAATTGCCAGCAATGAGAGGGAATTCGTTTGGTGACTGCTGCCATGATAGTGACTGGAAAACCGAAATCTTGGTAAGTTAGATTTGATTTCTTGTTTTCTAGACTTCATGGGGCTGATGCAATAAGAGGTGCAAAAGTTTGTGCTATTAATTTTCAGCAACCAATCAGATAAGATGTTATCTAACTGCAGTAACCTAGTAAAAAGCCAACATCTGATTAAGTTGCTACAAATTAATAGCTCAGGCAAACTTAATTTGATGAATGACTGATGTTAGGTAAACTTGAATTTAGAATTGGGGAGTAAAACAAATTCTTTACCATATATTCCTGGCACCATTGTATTTTTCATTAGAAAATGTGTTCACATTTGGGATAATGCCATAATATTACCACTATTTTTTGCAATTTCTTGTTTCTCATGGTCAGTCCGAACTAATGCTGTATAAAGACAATCTGATATTGGCATTAAAAACATTTATATTTTGCACATACCCTGGTCTTACTCTTGACAAAATATAACCCATTACTCATGCTAAACAATGAGGGCCGGTATCGTCTGTAAAGTGTAAGAAAATGTTTTAAATATTTTTAATGACTAGAGGTCTTGTTAAATAGATAAGGATTATGATGCAAAAATGACATTGTTCGATAAGCACCGCATTTACTAAAAAAAATTGTGTTAGCCACAAAATGTACAAAATGATATGTTCTGGATACATGAACAAATATTTTAATCACCCATACTCCGATAATTGGTCATTCGGAGCAAAAATTATGACATAATATTGTGCAGTTAATTCCAAGCCCTTTTCTTTGTTTAGTGCCCCAATAACAGTGCAGTTGAGAAGTCCAGGATAGCCTTTTTCTCTGAGATCTAAAACTCACATTACCCTAAATATTAAGATAGCAACACTTGAGGTAGGTACACATGAGGGGACTTGCTACTAGTGATCGCTCGGCCAGGACAAATCACAGCAATAGGGAACTGTCGGTCCATAGGGAACCGCATGATCAGCTGTGATTTACCAAGTCCGATCACCCAGTCCTCCGATCCAGACTACAGTAGTCTGACATTGGTTGCGGCCTGAACCAGCACAGATTTTTCGGGCCGAAATCGGATGATTGAGATGAAAATCTGCCCGTGTGTACCCAGCCTTACATACATTATTATGACTCATCTAAAATGTAATTTTATATGCACATATGGTTGAATTTCTTTTTAGTTAATTAAGATACTGTTTTAGTGTTTTTCATACAGAATTATATTGCACAGTTTTATTTAAGAGCTTCCTTTTATTGTACAGGTTTCCTTTATTACGGCTGAAAAACACAATTGCTGATCTTGTTAGATCATTGAAGTTCATGTATAACACTTTGGACAGGTGGGTATTTCTAGCAGCTTCAAAAAAAAAAAAAAAGTAAAGGGCATGTCCATTCCCCCAACTAAAATTTCCCCACTGTTGAGCCCAGTGTCTACTGTTAAAATGGCCTAGCTCTCTTCTGCTGCATATGGTTGTCCTGCAGGGCCTGATGAAAGACCAGGAAACTTTAAGAGTAGGAAGCCTCTCTGTGTTTTATCCCTTCTGCCTCCTCCTGCTCCTTTGAGAGGTTTGTGGCATGTGCAGTGGAGCTCTCCCTCCCTTCGGGTCCCTTTGGTGGCTGCATCGTGTCTGAGGCAAAGCAAAAAAATCCTAAACAAACCTAAACGCTATTTTTAAAACTCCACCGTGTCAGTGATTGGCTGAGTCTCAGCTGATTGGCTAAGTGTCAGCCAATCACAGACTCAGCTGCCTGTTTGGCAGCTGAGTCTGTGGTAAGTCTGTCGTATAGCTATTTAAGGACTTTCTATACACACAACTTTCTTATAACCACAGTATATAATTTGTTTCATTGTTACTACAGACATGGTGGAGATTTTCTAATACATACATACATACATACATACATACACAGGGAGAACGGTGAAATTGTGGAACCAGCAGATGTGGTAATGGCAAGTACTACAGACATGGTGGAGATTTTCTAATACATACATACATACATACATACATACATACACAGGGAGAACGGTGAAATTGTGGAACCAGCAGATGTGGTAATGGCAAGTTCATTGAATAGCTTTAAAAAAGGCCTGGATAAGTTTCTAAAACTAAAAAATATTGAGAATTACTGGATTAATGCATATAGATCAGGTTGATCCAGGGATAACATTCCGATTGCCGTTTGGAGTCAGGAAGGAATTTTTCCCCCTTTTAGCTGGTTTTTTTTTGCCTTCCTCTGGATCAACTGTTAGGTAGGGTTAAATATATATAATATATAAGAGGGTGAATAGGTTGGACTGATGGACGTATGTCTTTATTCAACCTTATTACTATGTTACTATGTTACTGCTGTTACAGGCATGGAAGCAGCAGAAGGGGCTGGGAACATAGTGACCAATTTTCGAGGTTTTAAACTTAGTGAGGTCTAGGTTAGTGGGGTTTTCCTACCTTATTAGAATTATTGGTTTTGGGGGTGGAGATACCCTTTAATACAGTGTATATATGTTTCTGGAGTGTGTAGTGCTTTTGAGGGTGTTGTTTTTTCCATTGCCCCAATGATTACTCTGGGCATTTACCGTATGTACTCGAGAATAAACCGAGGCACCTTTTTTACCTGAAAAACTAGTAAAAGTGATTTGACTTGAGTATAAACCAAGGATAGAAATTATGACCAATACTGCCTTCTGATTCTGTATTGACAGCAGAATTCCTATACAGTAGTCCCATACAGTAATAGCCAAATCCAGTATGGCTATTACTGTATGGGACTACTGTATGGGATTTCTGCTGTCCATTTAAAGGGCAACTAAAGCTTCTAAACAATACAGAATCAGAAGGCAACAATAGATGCCATTCTTATTATGATTCTGTATTGTTTTGAGGCTTTAGTTGACGTCACTACTCAGCGCCAGGCAGTAATGTCAGTCAGCGCATCAGTAGAAGGAGCGAGCAGATGCCGGATTTCTAAAGTAAGTTACTAACTCGAGTATAAACCAAGGTCGGGTTTTCAGGCTGATTTTACAGCCTGAAAACCTTGGTTTATACTCGAGTATATACGATACCCTTGCTCTGATTAACACAATTTAGTTGCAAGAATTCATAGTGGTTTTTTTTATGATTTTCACTTTTCATTGTTTTATGCATTTGTTCTACCTCGCAGGGCATTTTGTGAAAGACAAAATATATGTCAACTGGATCACTTCTTCAACCTGTACTTTCAGCGTGTTCTCCGATCAGTCTCATTAAATACGAATACAGGTCATACCATCAATGACACATGCAGTTATCTAATGGTAGACAACCTTCCAGGTTATGGTGGCTTTCCTTACCTGAAGATGTTAAGGTAATAAGAAACGGACATTGTTATTTTTATAAAAGTTAGTTATGCTTGTTAGAAAAAATAATTTCTGTGCAATGCATTTCTCAATAGTTTGCCTATCTGAAAGTTAATGACATGTTTACTATCTGAAGGTGAATGAAACCTGGAACTGATCAATCCGGCTCCACATCAGACTTGGCTAAGAGCGTAGAGAGACTAGAGCTAGTATGAGACTCCAGTGGGAGGAGACTTTACTATATAATGAAGTTAGACACGTTGTTTAAATGAGTGCAATGATGTTTCTGGTTATCATTTCTGGTGAAGTTAGGAAGAGTTATAATACAATCAGACAAGGGAGTTTTAATTGTATATTTAAATAATTTATACCACATCACTTAAGCTTTGAGGCAATTGATGGATGCTGATACATATTGCAGGTTGGAGGGTGATTCCTCTATCATGTTTTATATACTCTGCTAGATGATACTAACTGATAATGAATGTGAATACTTGTCAAGCCTTTTTTAATTTCTTGCCAAAAGTGCTCCAAGGTATTATTAAACCTAAAGTATGATCCATCATAGCAGGGAAAGGTACTGTCCTATATTGGGGACACTGGATATTGTTTCGTTGTGTGCATTACCTCCAGAGGTGTGGTCAGGCTTGATGAGGACTCGTTTTGACCCCAGCAGCTTAGCCTCTATGGAAGGTGCAACACTTAAGAAAAGATTATCAAGTTTTTCTTTTATTTCGATTATTTGATAATTGTCTTTGGGGACTAAATAAGAAGCTTCGGATTTTGTGCCCTACTCAACAATATGAGATTAAAGTTTGCTTTTAAGTGTAGAATCAAATTCCTCTGTGACCTCAATATCCAATCGAGATCGAGACCTGCCTTTGCTTTACATGGTAATATGTGATTGTTTTTTGTTGTTGCTGGGGAATACAGAAATTTACCTTAGGTGCCACAGCTGTAAATTTTGAGAATTTATCTAGAAGGTAGATGTAGGGGATATTAAAAAATAGGAGGTATTGTGCTTTGTATAGTAATCACATTAAAAAATCTAAATCACATTAAAAACCCCTTCCCCGCTCACGGCAATCTCGGAACAGGAGGCTAGGAGGGGCTGCCGGGAAGGGGCCGCAGCAGGTGCAGCAACCCCTCCAAGCCCCCCGCCCTGGCCGCTCCCGGGGAGGGGAAGGGAGGGAGCCGCTGGAGGGGTGGAGGCACCCTCCAGCGGGGCCTGAGAAGGGCCTTTTGGGGCTTAAGGGTCCGCAGCTCGAACCGGGACCCCCCCCCCCGGCCCTTGTAAGGGCCTTGCGGCACTTACAAGTGCCCTTGCGGCTCTAACAAGAGCCCTTTGGGGCTTAGGGGTCCCGCAGCTCGAACCGGGACCCCCTCCCCGGCCCTTGTAAGGGCCCTTGCGGCACTTACAAGTGCTTTGGGGCTTAGGGGTCCCGCAGCTCGAACGGGACCCCCTCCCAGCCCTTGTAAGGGCCCTTGCGGCACTGACAAGTGCCTTTGGCGGGGGTCCCGCAACTCGAACCGGGACCCCCAGTGTGCGGCTTTTAAAAGGCCCTTGGGCGACGTCTGGGCTGGCGACACCAACCCCACTCAGGTCGCCGATGCCAGGCAGACTCACTGCGGCCGCCAGTGAGCCCGCTGGCACCTGCCGGCCGCAGCGGATGCACCTTTATATAGGTTTGCAGAAACCCCTAATTAATTTCTGATTGGTCAATTTTTTAATGCTTGGTTGCATGCTTTACATTAACCAATCAGATTTCAGAACTTTCCAGTAATCTGATGGTTAAGTAAAGCATTAGGACCCCTAAGCCCCAAGGGCTCTGTTAGAGCCGCAAGGGCACTTTGTAAGTGCCGCAAAGGCCCTATAAGGCCGGGGAGGGGGGGTCCCGGTTCGAGCTGCGGGGCCCCTTAATCCCCAAAAGGCCTTCTCAGGGCCCCGCTGGAGGGTGCCTCCACCCCTCCCAGCGGCTCCCTCCCTTCCCCTCCCCGGGAGCGGCCGGGGCGGGGGGCTTGGAGGGGTTGCTGGGGAGGGGGTGCGGCCCCTTCCCGGAGCCCCTCCTAGCCTCCCGTTCCGAGATTGCCGCGAGCGGGGAAGGGGTTGGGAGGGGTGGAAAGCTACAATTAATGGTTAAGATCTGTGGGGAACTATTACAGATGCTTGAGGGGTCGCTTTGGTAACCTTAGAGATTGTGGGGAACTTTTACAGAGTGTTGAGGGGTTTCAGGGAGGGGTCGCTTTGGTAACCTGCCATGTTAGCATCTTATACACCCTTACTCCTTGGGATGAAGGAGTGGAGGTGTGTAGATGCTTTTTAACGGAAACATATTTGTCTACTGGTGGATTTTCTCACTGACCTACTAGCATTTATCCTGACCAATAAGTACGGTGTGAGAAACAATTCTTTAAAAAGATTTCCAGGGACAGCCATGGGCTCCAATGTTGCCCCCTCATTCGCAAATGTTTTTATGGAATAGTTTGTGTTTTGGAAGTATGATTCTCTACATTAATGGTATTCTTTTGGTGTGGTAAGGGGACAAGTTTGTGCCGAAGTATCTATTGCCTTCGTAAATGTTATATTCCAATTAATGTAAACAGTGTACAGTTACACAGGACTCTAATAGATTTTTTAGATCTTAGAATCTTTACTGATAACAACAGGTTTGGCACAACATTGTTTAAGAAGAGCATGGACTGTCAGTAGCTATCACAGACACATACCCGTAGTATGCCATACAGATAGAGTAGCATAGGCTAGGATCAAGGGTAATAGTGTTGCTAAGATTAGGAATTGGACCTTAGACACTTGCATCTTTATGGAGTATTCACCCCTTAGGCCATTCATTAAGGATAGTCTTTGATGTTGAGGAGGAGAAAGCTTTACTTATCTAATATGGGGAAATAGAAGTCTGCTTGGCCCCTTGCTGAAGTTTAAAGGGCTCTGACAATGTCAATAACCAATGCTCTAGTTGTAGGACTGGCATGCAGCAAATTGTTCCAACAAAAAAAATAGAATCAAAGAGTGTCTGGGGAAAAATAGCTGTTTCTCTTGCTATTGTGATTCTTTCTGGGACTGTTTGGGAGTGCAATAGGCTTAAACCCAGTTTGGTCACTGACTATAAGGGAGATGATGACTTTTTGAAGCCATTAAAAAGTTTTTTGGGTAAGGTTTTAGAAATCCCTTTTTAACAAGGAAAAGAGTGTTCAATCTTCCTTGTCCTCAGGTTTTAGAAGAATTATGACATAAGCTTTAATTATTAAGGTCAGGAAGTGCTGCCAATTTTGGCCCACTGGATACAGAATAGAGTAAAGTCAAACAACATGCCAACATGCCTGTCTGCTTTAAACCGAACAACACACAAAGGCAGCAATTGGTACATCCGAAAGACCCAATACCGAAACACAAGAAAAGCGACATCATATACGCAGTGCAGTGCAGTGAAGAATGCTCTGAGTTGTATGTGGGGGAGACCAAACAGCAACTGCATCAACGTATAGCCCAGCACAGAAGAGCCAATTCCTTAAGGATAAAGGACATACCTTTGAAGATTGTAATGTTAACATATTGGCAAAGGAACGTGACTGGTTCAAGAGAGGTATTAAGGAGGCCATTTATGTGAAAATAAAGAAACCAAGCCTAAATAGAGGTGGGGGGTTCGACACCAACTGTCTGCCATGTACAATGCTGTTTTGACACCTTACTCTGGGCGTTCCTATAACACCTCTTAGCCACTATCCAATCACGCCCTTAACACTTGGCTGTGATATGCTAATTGAATTTTCAAGGGTACGTATTGCCACGATTCTTGTACAAGTCATTCTGACTTAAGAAAGCCAATCGGATGACTAGCGAAACGTCTTCAAGAACTAAACTTCAAGTCCAGTTGATCAATTGAATACAACAGATATAACATGCCAAAGAGTTTGGCACTCTTGAGTGTACCAGACCCTGTTCCATGCCTTTTGGAAGAAGTATTGTGTGAAACCATCTGCTTAGAGTTGAGTCAGTAAGTTTGTCCCTGATTGGATTAATCACTAAAGTGAAGGGGGATTTGGAACAAATGCTACCATGTGTTGCAGCAGACTGATGGTCTTTTTCACACTACTCTTGGGCAATGTTGGAATTTGGAATATTAATCTAGAATTTCAGTTCATCAGCTGTCACCATATAGACAAATGTGGTTGGATACTTTATTGGGAGCTAGGAAAAGGCTAAGTTACAAAATATTTAATGTCCAGACTTATCATTGGCAATATGCAGACATGAAAAAAGTGTTTTTTGTTTGGTGACTTAAGTGAAACTAATTACATAGACAATGATACAGGCCACATAGTAGCACAAATAGAAATGTGTCTCCAAGCCTATTGCCCTCCAAGCTTTTCTTATGTAACATATCAATTAACCCCTTTAGTACAGCTGTTGCCCATAGTAACTGTAGTACTGAGCTTACATATGCCTTATACTTTATATGGTCATGAAAAAAGTTGGTACAAACAAGAAAAGAGATGATCAATGCACATTCCTGGGCCCCATATACTATCATAATATCTGTGCTAGTGCAAACAGTAAAAACATGTTTTTCTTAGTTTTATGCATAAAAGTGAAAAGCCTTCCAACCATGTCAAGGTAACCCCAGTATGGAAGGTCATAACAAATTACCTTGGGTCATGTATTAGGACCTTCCATACTGGGTTTACCTTTACGTGGTTGGAAGGCTTTTCACTTTTATGCATAAAATTGTAACTAAAAACCCCCATGCTTTTACTGTTTGCACTAGCACAGTTATTTTGATAGTATATGGGGCCCAGGAATGTGCATTGATCATCTCTTGTTTGTTCTAATGTTTTGGTCAGATCAGTAGCACTTCCACTATATGTTATAATAATGTTGCCATAACTGTGCTCCCACAGCCCCCCCTTTCTGTTTATGAAACTTGTTGGTGACTTCAAATATCTATATATTTTTTTAAATAAATAGGAAGATTATTAATGCAGAAAATACATGGGGCAAGGAAAATTATAATTAATTAATACTTTAAAGGTGACCTTTGGTGAGAAAAAAACATTGGCCCATAAGCTTAGCCTTTATATTAACTCTTTATATTACATCTATATTGATCCAACTCTTGTGCCACAAGGCGTGATTCATAGTGCTTCCCCAATGCACTTCTACAGAATTTGGTACAGCGTTGTCCATAACGCGCTATTGGGCATAGACACACACTTGCTGAGTCTATTTTTAATTACAGTTTGTAAGTGCCAATGCGAGGTCTATGTTTATAACAATGCGTCGGTGATGATCATGACATCCCTACGGAGAAAATGTTGGTGGTGCACTGAGCTCATCACGGTCCATAATAACCCTTGGGAATCCCTACCTTGGAAATCCTGCACTTGCTAAATAGAAAGGTATGGATATAAGAGAAACAAGTGTACTCCCAGTTCCTAGGGCAGGGATCCTTAAACTAAAAATCCTTAAAAACTACAACTCTACAGCATTTCTGAACTACACAGGGAAGCATAGAAATGCTAGGAGCTGTAGTTTTCAAACATCTGGAAAGCCATAGTTCGAGGATCCCTGTCCTAGGGTTAGCATGACAATGATAATTGTCTAGGAGTTTCCAATACATGAGTTGGTTGCGGGGTAAGGTAATATTTATCTTTTACCCTGGAAAATAGAATATTAAAATCTTAAAAGCAAATAACATGTGCCACTAGGAAATTCACTGCAAAGGAAATGTGGTAGTAATAAGAAAGTTTGTGGAGAATTTTACATGCCCAGAAGAACATGGAGAACATTTTGTCATACTGCAAAACATTTTAAGTTTTCCAATTTTCTACTTTGTATTTTCATATTCAAAGGTTAAGAATGGTTAAAGTGGAAGTGCTGCAGTGAAAGATTTTACTTTATTCATGTGGGTTAATATTGGGGTTTGGTTTGGTTTTAGACCATAGTTCCCTCAAAGAATTTATTTAACATACTCACATTGTTTTCTTCTTAAAACGATAGGAGACCGAGGGGAATATAAATATAAAACTCACCCTTCAATCCCTCCCTACTGACCACAGGTATTTTTGGTTTTTTTTTTAAGTCCTCTTTCCAGGCGCATTGCAATATCAGTGGTTCTCTAGAAAAGGCCTGAAAACCAACACAATAAAACTTACCATTGGTGGCACTTGAAACGATTAATTTCACTATTACAAAAACTGTAATCTCTTCATGTTTCAGATGGAGATTGACACAGTGCTGAGTGATTTGGAGGCACTTGATTTTGCTGAGTTGGTGAGTAACCTTCCTTTTTTGGCTATTTAAGGTAGTAAGTAAAGTATCTCAACCTTTGGGCCTGTGGGGAACGCAAGTATAGATTTTTGTTCCAAGGGACTGAACATGCCCTTTAAAAGAAGATAAAGCTTCCTGGGTCTCTCTGCCTCTCACACACTTTCAATTGTAAGGTTTTAAGTTATCAGGACATAGTAAATGATCATCAGGTCCTCGGTTCTAGAATTCTTAAAATATTACATTTATTAAAATGATAAAAATAAAACCAAAAACAATGATTTTCCCATGTCCTTTTTCTCATGACTATACTAGTGCTTTCCGTAAAAGCAAAGTATTATCTCGCCACTTTCAGACTTCTGAATACAGTGTTTCCCAGTTGGGAGGTAAGGTATTTATTAAAAAAACAAATTGGGGGTGGACATGGCCTTAAAATATACTTATAAGTCATGGCAAGTAATTACCTTTTGAATTTACAATTTATATTCATGTGTATCCATGGAGCCAATTGTGGATTATCTGATTCAATTTTTCGTAGGAAGCGTAGGGTTTGGGGTTTACACACCCGGACAACTAGATCACTTATGTGAGTTTCTTTATATTTATATATTTTTTGTAGCCATTATTCCTATATCACGGGTATGTTTTGATGGGTTTGGGTCTTTCAGCACATGGACTCCTGTGTGAGTGTTATGTATTTATTAGTTATTGTAGTTCCCACTTTGTGGTTGTAGTCATTCTTTTTTATATTTCTGACTTTGGCTTAATTGATATAGTATAGTTTCAAAACACTAAAACATTCAGCATAGTGAACTGAATACAGAATTAACACCAACAATAATATGTCCAGGTGTCGACGAGATTCTCCGATAGATCTTTGGGAGATCATAGATTACGGGCGTTACAGTATGTGACCAGTCAATAATATGAAGTGGTTCAGTCTCAATAACCAATTTATTTTATTCATTCTTGTATTCTTTCCTGTGTATTTTCTATAAAGTTCTAAGTGAGCACATATCTGATATTTGTTTTTAAAATGTATTTAATTTCCAGGCATCTTGTTTATTTAAAATGTGTCATTCTTCATTCATTTAAAATAATAGAGTAGGTAAAACTGAACCGTAGGGGTGGTGATAATTTGAAAGATCAACTTGCAATGAAAGGTTTAAATAAGAAATACATTAGATCTCTGGTTTATTTAACCATTTGTATTGTTTTTATGTATACAGTATGTACACTTTCTGGAATGCGGAATGTTTGTAACTGTGCTTGAAAGGGCATGTCCCCCCCCCAAACCAAATTTTAACCAACTCCAGGCCCCACTGTGTAGTTTAAAAAAAAAAAAAAAAAAAATACTTACCTCACAACCCTGCTCCTTATGGTTTTCCTGCAATGGCTGTCCAAAGTCCACTGAAGTGTAGGTGCTGTCTTCCTGTGTGAAAGGTTTCTGCCTCCTCCTTGTCCTCTGAGAGGACAGTGGCATGTGCAGGGGTAGCTCTTCTCCACCCTCACCCTCCCGATCCCTCTATGGCTGCCCTTCTCCCGCAGGAGCAAAGGGCTGTAGGTATGTCTTTGATTCTATTTTTAGAAATGTAATTTAGCAGTTGGGTTTGAGCAGGGGTAGCCTACAAGATGTTGTTTTTTTTTTTTAAGGTGGACATACCCTTTAATATCATACCCTGCATTTTGTTATAGCCAAACACCCTTAGCAAAAAGCAAATTTGGGCACAGAAAAGTTCTATTTGTATATGTAAATAATTAAAAAAAAATGTATTTGTGAAAACAGTATCTAGAGAAGTTAGAGCAGCATAATCTGATTTTCAAATTACAGTACATTTTTTTGAAAATGTATTTTAAGATGCAGATCAACCTGACCTGAGAAATTGTCTCTTCTGTGCTGGACCATACTTTGGGGGAGACTAAACAGCATGGCCCAGCACAGGGGTGCCAATTCCTCTGTTCAGGACTCAGCAATGTATTTTCATCTTAAAAGGCATATCCAAAAACTAAAATGAAACCCACTACTGTTTAAAAAAAAAAAAAATCTGTACCTTTATATATCTGCTCCTTATGGTTCTCCTACAGTGCCTGTTCAAAGTTCCAAAAACTGAAGAGTAGGAGCTGTCTGTGAGTCATCCGGTCCTTGCTATTGTCATCGCCTAGAGAGAGCTTGGGGTGCTGCTAGTGCAGCCCCCTGCATGGGTCAGGGTGGGCACCCCTGTGTTAGATGCTGATTGAGACACATTTACTCTTGTATGTTAAATTAAGAACAGAACAATACAATACCTAAAGTTAGGTACACACGTTGGATACATGTTGTTCGGGCAAACATTAATCGAAAACATCAAAACAGTATACTCCTCCAGACATGCAGATGCCAGATGTCACAGTTTAACTGGTGAAACAAGTTTTATTCCCAAATCATTCAAACACATTTTCATGAGACCAACCTTGCCAGACATGTTTCGTTCCATTCTGCACTGAGAGAGACAATGACTAAGTGCAGGATGCACTTGTGGGGTAATGTTTTTGAAGGATAATAGTTTCATTTCACGTAAAATAATATTTTTATTATAGTCAGAAGACTATTACGAGATGAGACGCCTCTATGTAATCACAGGAACATGTCTTTTCTACAAGGTAAGTTAACAATTTAACAGTAATTTTCAAAATGACGTAAGCATAAACCCAACTTCTTTAGGAGAGTACTGTTTTATATCCTAATTTGTGACTTTTAGTGACATTGCTCTGTGAAAGTTTAACAATCTTAAATCTGCTTTTTTTTCTTCTTTCTTCTCTGACCTACCTATACCTTGTTTTTCAGCTTTGGGAGTTTTACTTTTTAAAGTGGCTGGGACAGAGCTGGTCAGTAAAGAATCACCCAGCCCCTCCCCCTGGCACACTACATGTAGAAACTATCCATTCTATAAAAGTAAAGCTTATTTCTCTGTCACTGCATAGCTAATTGATTCAGCATTAAGATCAGGAAAATGAATAAGCATTATCTGTTTCTCTGTGATCTTTCTGTGCAGATAAGCCCAATCCACACACACACATACCTTTTAAACTCCTACAACTAAAAGAACATCTTATTCGATTCAAGCAGTTATTGCAACTCCCAGTGCTGCATAGCGTCCCATAGCAAAGCAGTTTTACTTTTACCAGGTGAATGCTATTGGCTGTAATGGGGCACAAATCATCTCCACTGCACATGCTCCACACTCTAGCTGTGCCTCAGTTTAGGGAGGGGGTGAATACATAGAGTGGAGACATGCATATTAAATAGGAGTGAGCTGAACAGGACATGAGGAGATCTAGTGACCGGGAGCACTGAGAGCAAAAAGGGATCAAGTTCCTGACAGCACTAAAAATATAGAAAAGGATAAAGGCAAGTCAATTTTTTTGTTCAGTTTAGTGTACATATAAGTGTTTTACTAGCAACTTGTTCCACACTTGATAAAGGACTGAAACATATTGAGTCAATAGCACATTACCTTGTGTGTTGCATTAAAGTCTAGTCTCTAAAAAACATAGTTTGAAAGGAAAGGACATTTAAAAATAAGTGTAAAGCTCTTATTCTGACTTCTGTATTCTCTGTGTAACTGCCATTCCATTCTTGTTTACCTCCCCCTTTTCACTGACTAGTAGAGATGGCCGGTTCGCGGACCCGAACCCGGATCCGCCGCGGATTTCTCCCGTCCGCGAACGGCGGATTATTCCGGACTTTCCGAACTTCCGAACTGCGGATTTTTTTTTTTTACGAAAATTTTCGAAAATACGAGTATCTCCGTAATTACGAGGATCTACGATACTTGCGGGATACGGAAAAACCGAAGATCCCCATAATTACGAGGATTCACGTAATTACGAGTATTCTCGTAATTACGAGAATACTCGTAAAAACGAGTAATTCGTGTAAATTTTCAAGACGGAGCAAGTCACATGATCCAAATTAGCCAATGGCAGCTATCATAGTTACAGAAAGCCTCGTTTTTTTACGGAAATCTTCGTTTTTACGGGAATCCTCGTATTTTCGAAAAATACCGTTTTTTTAAAGTCACGTTAGCGGACTTTTTTTTAGGTATTGTTGGCATTTATACGTGCTTCTAAGGCCATTACCCAGGTCCCTGAGTGGTTAAGTGTACGTTACCAAGGCTATTTAGACCACTTTTAATGCGGATTTTGCCGAATTTTCATTTTAATACGTTTTAACGGGTCCGCTCGCGGATTTTCGAATTTTCGGATTTTTTCGAAAATCCGCGCGGACCGGATTTTTCGAAGTTCGGACATCTCTACTGACTAGGAGGGGAATGACATCACCACAGACACATTTCCCTTCTCCTGTTACAAGCCTGTTACAAGCAAAACTATGTGCGCTCGCTGCAGATAAGGAGCTTCCCCCCTCCCTTCCAGGAAGAGCAGGGAACTTTTAGCCAATCAGGTGGCTTACATTGACAGTCCATTAACATGCTCCATTTTTGGGACTTACAGAATAACTCCTCCACAAACCGTGCATCCAGTAATCTGCTAGAATGGAGCTAGAATTTATGGTTTGTGGCAGCATCTTGCCTCTTGTATGTGGATTATGATTTAAACAACAGGTATATATTCTAAAAGACATCTTTTATAGCTGATTAGACTGTGTGTGAGATGCAGGGTCAGGAGAATGATTGATAGGAAAAGGAAGGGGGAGGGGGAGAAACAGGCAACTGGAGATAGAACTTGCACTTAAAATAGTGGTTTTTTTTCTTTTCTACCATGTATTTAGGGTCAGTAAGGTAGGCAGAACTCTGTGTTAAAAAAATGTTTTGGGGTGGACATGCATCTTTTATCTTTTTGAGGTTTTTAAGAAATTTGTTTGATTCAGTGTTAAGCTGGGTACACACAGTAACGATAAAGCCCCAATACCAATATCGCTTTATCGTTACTGTGTGTTCCTTCGTTTTCCTGAATGAGCGCGCGGCCGCTGAAGTTGTCAAACAAAATTTTGAAGGCCTTCAATGCCCCTGCAATAAAATCTATGTTGGCATTTCCTCTTGAAAAGCTTAAATCCTGCATTATTGAACATGTTTCCAGTATCAGGATGCCAACAATGGACAAATATAAAAAATGTAAGATGTCTTCACTTGACAGACTTTTTTTTTTTTTTTTTTATACACATGCATAATTTTATAAATTTATATCTTTAATGCCTAACCTAACTTTTTCAATGATGAACCAATAAAGATAGAGATAGAAAAGCAGCCTTTGTGGTCTGAATGAAATTATCCAGTATAATATTTTTCTGTGCTAATTTATTCCTGCCTTTTTTTTGTACTGCATATATTATTGCAGCTGATTTTGTAAATACTATTCTTACATACTTTCTAGTTTGCACTTGCATTATACCTACCTTTTTCAGTAATCATAGGGCCACCTCCCCTATTTCAGTATAGGCTTCTCACTGACATATGACAATCTCTTTTGGAGTGGAACTTCTCTCTTCCCTCCCCTCTTTGTGTTCCCCTCCATTTTCTACTTCTTTGCTTTTCCTAAATAATTAATGGACAATTGATAAATTACCCAGGTATTAGACTTTTTCAGGTCAATGATTACACACTGCTGTTCATTATGCATTGTAAATCGGTTCATTTGTAGTTCTTTACTGCATTGTGAATACACACTAATGGCATGCTTTGTGTCTTGCTCTTCACTTCACTGGGCGCACTGACAGCGGACCATTTTTCAACTGCATCCATCTGAGCTGATTATTGTTTGGAGGTGTGTCTAGAGATGCAGTGAGGGTTTTACATTCATTTTGCAGTGTTTGCACCATTTCCAAAACTCATTAGAAAAAGTGAAGTGCAAACAATGCAATTAAATTTGTCTCAATTTGCTGTGCTATTATTTAGTGTAAAATGTATCCAGTTCACACAGAACATCCCCTGACATGTAGCTCACAAACCCCTGAGTAAAGCATGTGTGACCTTTGTCTTTATAAGTGTTCCTTAACCAAAAATAAACCAGTTTGAAATTAATTATTTAAGTGAGGCTGGGTACACACAGGGAAGTTATTTGTCCCGACCGAGCGTTCGCTTCAGGACAAATGACTGTTAGCTCGGTCCCAGCTGCACATACGGTAAGATATTTTCGGCCGACCGACCGGTACACGGCACTATTGGATGCCCGAAAATATCTTATCTGGACAAGACTTTTGTAAGTCCTGGAAATATTTATAATGATTATCACACTTGCACTGTTTTTGACCAGTTGTATTCAAGCAGAAAAACCCTGCATATCTAATAAGCATCAGAGTTTTTCTTCTCAGCATCTAAGTTTTTTACATCCTAGAACACCACTAATGTACACTACAGCCTACATACACAATAAAGAAAAAGGAAAAAGACTCTAGAAATGTTGAATAAATGTATAATAACCGTAAAATGTTCTTATTTTAGGGCTACTTACTCAGCAATCATTTGCCAAAAGAAGATCTTGTTGACATAGTGCTGTATTGCCGTCAGTATTGTTTGCTTGCTTTGTCATCAGAGAGGATTAGCCAGCTGGTAATATGGAGGGAAGTTTACCCAAATTTCCACTTTCAACAAGGTCTTTCTCCTGCTACTGAAGAATATAGTGCACCCGAGGGAAGATATTTCCTGCTTATTGTAGGCTTGGTAAGGTGTCCAATTAGAGAAATCCATTGGCTTTTTTCCACAAATTCTTTAAAACAGATAGTCATATACTGATTCAGATCCTCATCCTAGGTAGTCCTAAAGGGCTTGTCCACAAGAAACTGGTGACTTGTCAGAAGCCTAAGCATGTACAGTGGAGGCATCAGGGGAATCGGTACTCGATCATTGGTTGTGATATCAGCAGTCACAGCCTTGATTGACTGCATGGAGGGAGGAGCCAGCTTACTCTTCCAGAATGAGGGCAATGATTATACTTAAATATCTGGTTAATAATACTTCTAATATTGTGCTGAATATATCAGTTGGGGGCAAGTAACCTGACAAGATTTTTGTTTTAAGGGTGGACATGTCCTTTAATGGGGCAATATTGAGGGGCATGTCCACTTTAAATGTGCATACCAGATTGGGAAGAAAGTGCTTAACCATCATATAACACATTCTTTAAAGGAGAACGAAAGCCTGAAAAGAACTTGGGATAAAAATAATTTACTATATGCATAAGGTATTTAGTATGTGTGTATGTATTCATTTTCTTATATAGCACTGAACATTGATAGCAGTTTTAATTATTCTTGCAATTCAGTGTTTTGGGTCTTTAAATTATAGCAAATTTTTTTTATTAATTTAAAGTGGAATGTTAGCAGGTATGTGGACCTTTCCTTTTCCCATAAGAATATTTTAAAAAGCTATTGTAACCACTATTTGAATGCTTTGCAGTGGCTAACACTCTCCCTGCTGTCCCTATGACTTTCCTCATATCTCTAGTAGTCACACGTGTGTAGAAAGAGAGGAAGGGGAGCTGTCGGATGCAGCTTTTTGTCAACTCACTGTCTGACTTAGGATGCAAAACATAACTATATAAAACCATTATCAAGTATAATCAACAACAAAAAAATCCTATCCAATACATGCTTATACACTCTACTACACAAACCTACATTGCTACACACTTATACAGAAATACAAACACGCTCTGCTAATATTTCACAAATTTAAACACAGTACTAAAACTCTGTGAACATTAGTGTGTGTGTGTGTGTTGGAGCACCCAACGGCATTAAGTGATCTGTCATGAGAAATCGTTTACCCGGTAATAATGCCAGTGCAGCGGGTTGCATTACACTCCCACACTGCAGGAGACCTTATGTGAAAAAATGTCAGTGTTGATAAAAATCAAAAATGTAAAAAAAGTAAAAATGTATGCATTTTATACCTGCTTTATATGTTTTCATTTGTTCTCCAGAAGCACTTCATGCTATGTACTCTTCTAGAAGCAGGGGGGTGTACATCTAAGGCAATTGGGAATCCTGGACCAGATTATATATATGTGGATCAAGTAAAGACAACACTACTTCAGCTGGAAATACTAGACGTAAATATAGAGGAAAGAATTAACTTGGGACCCAATCCATGCTTATCTTGTGCTGACTGGTTTCTGCCCTCTGCTAAGGACAAACTTGGCACTAATACAAACAATGCTGTTTTAAGTAAACTCCAGACACCTCAAAAAAAGGTAACTTCTATAGTCCGATAAAAAGATCTCTTTTCAGAAACCGCAAACTCTCTAATACAAATAATCGGTAGGGCAAACCCTAACCCGGTCCAGCAGGTTAGCTGAAACAGGCATTGAAGAAATATAAGTGCTGGCTTTATAACAAATTAACCCCAGACACGATTAGAATATTTGGAAGGCACGATTTTAAAGTGTCAGGAAGCATAGATGGAAGTGGAGGAACCTTGTTCAAGGTACTTTGTATGGTTATAATAAATTTACATGCTTACATCATAAATTAAACGATGTGATTTAAAACCAGTAGTTCACAAGGCATTACTGCTAGGCAGTGGCATTTCAATAAAGGTATATTTTTTTTATAGTATTAAAAAATAAAAACTTTATAGTATAAAATCTTCTACATTCAGAACAGAGAATGAATGGGGTGAGCAAGAAATAAAAGTACATAAATTGCAAAATGTAATTAATCCCTTTCGTCCTAGGATTTCTGTATTCTAGAAGTCTATAGTGGGCTAATTAAATTTTGATCTAATTTGAACTTTGATCTGGTTAATTAAATTGAACTTTGATCTGGTTAATTAGTAGTGTCTAAAAACTCCTGGTATGGATAATGTACTGATCAGATTAGATCAGTCTGCCTTCAGAAGGCCATAGATATAATTTACATCTTTGTCTCGTATTACTAAAAACATATATTTAAAATACAGTCCACAAGAGTAAAACTAACATACTATATAGACTCTATATAGTATGATAATTAGTTGCTAACTAAAAGTAAAAATTTACTGTAGTCTGTATAAAATACTATCAGGGAGATTTCATAAAAGTTCTTATCGTTTAAAATGGTGCTAATTTTGCCCCAACCAATCAGATGTTGTTTTCAAATGTTAAATAACATCTGATTGGTTAGGGCAAAATTAGCACCATTTTAAACAATAAGAACTTTTATTGAATAACCCTGTATATATTTAAGTTAAGCATCACAACCGCAATTTTCATAGCTAATTCTGCCACTGAAAAGATTTGAAAGGTGCATTAGATGTTCTAGGTAAATAGCTTTATGTTTCATCTTAAGTAAACTGAAGTAAGTGTATGTTAGTCTTGATTTTTGACAATTTTTGAATTTCTTAGCAAATGTTGTATTTCCATTCAGCTAAGCAAGAAGTATTCACTTCCAAACCCTTTTAATTTGGGAAACCTTAGAAGGAGCCTTACAGAGAGAGAATCTGAAGAACTTTATAACTCTGTCAAGTAAGTGAAATCTGTATTTGTGATCACTTGGATCTTCTCCAACGGGTTACTTAAAGCAGACATCCCACCCTGCTGAATCTGGCTTCAGGGTGGGCAGAAGGGGGCGTGATGGGCTGACGTGACTTCACCAAAGAGGCGGAGCTAGGAGTGGGACGCGACATGAGACGTAAATTCCGTCACACAAGAGCATGGCTAGGGTGTGTCCGTCAAGAGTAGGCGTTCTGGAGGCGGATAATTCGGGTAAGTTCGGGTCGTTGGAGTTTGGGGTGGTGTGCTTAAAACGAGTTCGAAACAGGAGCAGGGGTGGTGCCCAGGCAGTGATGGACCCGGTCAGGAAAGTGACTTAAGGGGCATCTTAGGAAGATTATATTAATGTGAAACCTAGGTTTGGGGGGGGGGGTTGATCTTTATTCTTAGCTTAAGTTATTTTTATACTGGACTTGCCCTTTAAAGGATAACTATTCTCCTAAAAATTAACTTTTTAAAAATGTAAAGTACCTGGGGCAGGGAGGTAGGATTTATTATTCTTCACAATATTGTTTCATTGAGGAGCTACAGCTAATAGTTTTCATTTGCCAGGTTAGTCCTGGCAAGAAATATACCTTGCAGATCCTGTCTGTCATCTTTCAAAAACCTGGCAAGTGTGTACCCAGCTTAACCGAACAGGCAAAATTTTGCACCTCTTAATAAGCCCCATGTTGACACTGTGTGGGGTATAAAAGGAAGTTGGTTTACCTTTAAAAAAGATTATCACGGAGTTGTATGCATGTTTGATGGTGAAACATAATATTATTCTGTTTTATATTCTGCCAAACTTTCACATGAGCGCTGTCCAAGCTAATTTTTGGATATGCTCTATGGGCTGTCCATACAGTATGGGGAGATAATCATTCTGGTTAGCTTTGATGTTTTAGCCTTGTGCGCAGCAATTCATTGATGGAGTTGTGTAAAAAGACATAATACATTAAGGCAGAAATGTTTTTTGTACAAGGGATAGAATTTATATTGCAAAATACCTATTGTAAAATAGCTTTAATAGAAAGTCTTACATGCAGCTTAGTGGGACTGCCGTGGGGTCAAAGGTTGCCCCAACATATGCCAATGCATGCTTCACCTGGCATTGTTTACCCTGTTTGAGATTTCTAGATGGTGTACTTGTCTTTTTAGTGTAACATTGGATCCCTGGTGAGTTTCCTCCTCGCGTTAAATGTAATTTATGAAAATATTAATTATATGCTGAATAGTAAGATTTGTTTTCTTGAGGTTTTAAATCACAAATGATGGTGGCTTCTCTACTGAGCTTTTTACAAAACCAACTGCTAGTAATCAGTTTTTTATTTTTAATGTTCAATACCGTAGGTTTAATTGTATGGTACGTAATTCAAATAAAAGGATGGAAAAGCTTAAAAATAGAGGTTACTGATGAGCTAGTGCGAGTTGTTACAGGAATACAAGGTTAAGACAATATTATATTTGTTACTGTCCTAATGTCATTCAGATATTATGTTAACACTGTAGACTTTTAAAATATGCCTATGAGAGTTCCAGAATATATTTAACCACCCTCGAACCACCCTTTATTAGAATACTTGTACACTAATATTTTAGGTAAAATAAAAATGTGAACAAGAGGTATAAATAAGGTATATTTCCCTGCTGTGCGTGTTCTTTGTGTGTGAAAAGGCATTGTGTCACTGACAGAGGTAAGAGCTGCAAAATAAGTTATCACATATGAATTTGTTGTTTGCTTTACCTTCCTCTTGTATGAAGACGTACAGCGATGAGACAACAGTATATTTCATACAGTATCACATACAGTATATTTCCACTCAAATCTAGTATGGGGTTAATAAGTTGCCAGTTGACAATTAGAGACCATTAAAGTTCAGTTTATGGTATTGAAAATTGTTTAAAAACCTATTCAGAGGAGGAGAGGTGCACCAACTGGAAACCCTGAGATTTGCTTTTGTAATCTGGATGTTTCATGTTGTTTTTTTATGTTCGTGTCCACCCGTTTCTTTAAAAATACATATATTGTAGAATACCCCCAAAACCAAAAGCTTTAAATCGGCTCCCACACTGAGCTATTATACTTACATGCTCCTCATCGCTCCACCGCCGCGGCTCTGCACTTCCGGGTAAGGCAGTCGGTGTCGGCCATGACTGTGATGTCACGGCCAATCACTGACTGCAATTCCCGGAGCAGTCTCCACTGTGGCTGCTCAAGAACATAAAAAGAACAGAGCAGCCACAGTGGAGATTGACTGAGAACCCGGAAGCGGCAGTGGAGCGAGGAGAATGTAAGTATAATAGCTCCGTGTGGGAGCCGATTTAACGCTTTTGACTAAAATGATCTCTAGGTTTTAGGGGGTAATCTACAATATATGGATTTTTTAAAAGAGGTGTGGACAGTCCCTTTAAGTTGTTTTAAAACTGATATTAGTTTATATATATGATATAGGATTGTGGTATTTCCTGTTATTGGGTTTATAGAGGTCATACACGCACCAATCCTGGTCGTATGATCGTTCATTCTTTTCCCCCATCGGTCCAGTTAAAAAAAAATAAAAAATTTGAAGCGTCTATGGCTACCATTAGAAGGATAATTTGGTTATGCCTTTTCAGTTTGATAAAGTGCACATTATTACTTTAGCATAGTATGATGGCTGTTCTGCTGAAATAGATTTAGTAGATTTTAGTAGATTTAGATAAATTTCATGAAACATGGACACACACAAATACACACATATACACCTTTGGTATGTAAAGCTTTTTTCCCCTAATATTAGTTAATTGCATTTCTTTTCATTTTATTCTTTATTTCTTTTTGTTATGAGTTAATATTATAGATTCTTATTTCTTTGAGAGAGAAAAAAATGACCAAAACCCAATTTGTGTTGAAACTCTGATGCAATCTTTTCTGGCTATATGGTATTCAAAATGCAGTCTGATTTGATTTATTTGAGTATTGTATATTTGAAATGTGTTTTCTCTTCCTTTGGTCTGTCATAACATTTTTTTTTTTTAGTATTTTGTTTTTTCTGCATTAAAGGACAATTATACTTGCTTTCCCATCGCTCCTCTCTTTCCACACCTGCATAGTACCCAGGGGAAGGACCTAAGTCCCCACACCATAGTATTTCACCTAGCAGCTTTAATTATTTACATTACGTTTCTCTCTCTTTCGTCATTCTGCAAGGAGTCTGCAATGTAGCCAATGGGAAGAGACGCTCGGTAAAGAAGCGGTCACTGACAGTGGCAGAGGGGTAGAACAGATATATAATAATGGGAGCAATGAAAGTACCGAATATGATCAATTAAATTTATTGTCTAGAGTAGAGAACATCATTAATATCTAGAACCCGATATAAAATAGAAATAAATATAAGATAAAACCCCTAATATAAATATCCTAAGCTGGCCAGCTCATATAATTAAAATAGCCAATTCATTACAACCAATCATAAACTAATAATTATGTCTAATAATACCCATCAAGTAAATGATAATATAAATGAATCTCTGTTATCTAAATTAATTAAATATAAATACCACAATAAATTCCCATTTATACGAAAGGGCATAGAATGTGCAAATATGTGCTAATGATATTTCCCCTGTGGTTATCCAATTTATATAAGTGTTTTATCTTGTTTATATATTTTTATTTTATATTAGGTTCTAGATATTATTGTTGTTGTTCTCTACTCTACTCTACTCTACTCTAGACAATAAATTTAATTGATCATGTTCAGTACTTCCATTGCTCTCATTATTATATATTTTTTGATATAATCCTTTACTGAGGAGGTTGTCCCCTGAGGACAGGGGATAGTAGAGCAATTTGATCCATTCTGTGGGCACTCCCTTTATTCCAATTGGATTCAGAGGGGTAAAGCAGAGCAGAGGGAAGTATAACAGCTGTTATGTAAAGGACCCAGGAGTGAGGGCATAGTACCTTGGGTACTATGCAGGTATAGAATGGGGAAAAAGGTGGGTATATTTGTCCTTTTTAATTTCTTCAATTTTCTTTCAGTTTATGTCAATCGTTTAATCATTATCTATGTTTTACTAAATTTAAAGGTTAACCTCAGGCCATGAAAATACACTTTTCCACTACTTGTACTTTGAAACCGTCCAAGGAGTATTTATATCACCAACACACAAAGAGGTTGAACAGCTCGGTGGCTCCATGCACTCTCAGCTAGTGAAAAACTTTCATTACTGTTGTCTATCAATCCGTTCTGAGTTTCAACATGCTTTGAAGGAAGAGGTCAGAGTTTTTTTTGTTTTTAAAGTGTGATTTTGTCTTATAGGGCTAGGCTACACAGATGCGCTTTTAAAAGCGCACACTAGTGTAGTCTAATTGATGTGGCCACAATAGTGCGCTGCTGTGCGCATTTTTTGGGCAGTCACGTGTTGCTCAATCGCAACGGGCACGCAGCGGGAACGAGCACGCCTTTTATTAATTGCTTAAAATAGCATGACATGGACTCTCTTCATTGGGGTTTGGGGTTGTCTATCCCCTTCATCAAGCAACAAACATTATATATGTCACAATGAGGTACATCCTTATAAACCCTTAAAGGGGAACTGTGGTTTAAATGAAAGGCCAGTTTCCTACCTTTAAAACGAGCCACCAACCACCTCTCTACGTGCTTCACAGCCCAAGATATAAAGAAATGACTGACCAGAAAGTTAATGGGTGGGAGGCTGACATGTGACATTCCTAAGGCTTCTCCTCCACAGTGCTGCCGGCGAGCACAGCCTCAGACTCCCTCAGTGTGTGAGGGAGACAGGAAGTCCCTCCTCCTTTCTGCTGTGTGAAGGACCTGCAGCTGCAGAGAAGGTAAGGGAATCTACAGCCCTTCTCTCTCACTATGTGAAAACAGCCTTTTCAGGCAGAGTTCTCACTCTGCCTGAAAAGGCTGTATCCACAGTTTTCGGGGGTGGGGTAGGGGGGTTGTCAGAGTGGCCCACAGCACCTGTGAGTGGGTGGGGCTTAGGCACCCACGAGTGGGTGGGGGTTAGGCAGGGCCACATGGGGCTGTAAGGGAATGGGCCAAGGGGGGCCTGCAACTGGAGGGACCATTGGGTTCCATGAATGGGAGGGACCAGGGGGGCTGCAAAGGGGAGGAGACACAGGGCAGATTGACTGACAGGTTTCAGAGCAGGAAGCAGGAAGTGCAGGGGACCTGGTGATGGTGCTGCCATATCACACACAAAAATGTAAATATCTTCAAAACTGCAAAATTAACAATGGAAATAAATTGCAAAAACTCTCAGGAGAGCAATTCCTATCAATTTACCTAAAGTCCTTTTTGGACCACAGTTCCTCTTTAAGTCCAATCACATGATACTCGTCCACCAATCCAGTGAAATGGACCATAAACAGATAATTGAAATTGTCATATGCATTCCATACTTTTTATTCTTTGTCTCCAGTATATTCATATAGAGAAATCTAAAAAGTCCCTTTAAAACAGACTAACTATATCATCAAAGTTATAAATAGACATTGAGGTTGTCATCTCTCTATCCAGTCTGTGTCCAAGTTTCATCTTTCCCTGGGCCCTAGGCAGGAGCCTGAGGTTTCCCCTTTAAGATTGATTAACTCTTTCAAGTAAAAAAAAATTGTATGACTTTTTAATCAGTGCCCGCCTTATGTTTCGGAATTGGTAAGGATACAAAACCTTTTTAAATGGGCCAAATATGTTAAGAACGGGGGCAGCTTAAAATTCAGCTATCTGGGGCTAGAATGTTTACGAATTATTTTGACAGAGATTGTCTTGCCTTGGTGTATTGACTTAGGAAGGCAAGTCTGTTATCTCCTTTTCTCTTATTCCTAGATTGGCTCTGTTGGCTCCCAGTATCTTGTGTTTTTCTGTTTTAAAAAGGGGGTTCGGATATCCCCTATTTTCTAATCGCTATTGCGTTTTATCCAATCTTTCCTTTTCATCTCCCACAATTCTTTTCACTCTAATAAATTGGCTCTGAGAAATAGAGGGCATGGATTGGATGGAAACTCTTATATGATAAGATAGAATTGCAATCTGTCGTCTTCCTATAAAGATCTGTGGCCAGCTTACTTTCATTTTCATACTGTGACATCTAAAAACAATACCTGTTGATCTGCAGTGAAGGTTAATCTAATATTAGAATTACATTGATTTAACTTATAAATAAATCAGGTGAGGGATCAAATATCACCCCTCCATATAAGGAACAAATCATAAATAAAGCACCTCCAGGCCAGACCATTGTTTATTAACAGGTACTCCTCAATGTCACACATAAATGTGTTGGCATATGAGGGGTGACATTCAACCCAATAGCAGTCGTCTTTAACGAAGAAAATACTGTTGATTAAACAATCAAAAAGAAAAAACTTAAACAGACCCATCAAGAATTAGTTTGTCTCCACTTCATCTTTGTCTGAAGAGTAGGCCATTTTATTTGTTACAACATACCGTATTATAGAAACCATTAAAAACAGTGCAACATATGTTTCTGCCCAACTCAAAGCAACTATTCACATTTTATTGTTGTATTATTGTATAGTTTTAATTGACAGAATTGCTTGAGTAGAATGACCTTTTTTTTTTTTTATTTGCTTGCAGAAATCCAAATGGAGTGAATCCGGGGCTTGCGTGGGTGTTAAAGGCCTTTGTCCTGTTAAAGAACATGGTATTTTATTTGAATGTTCTCCGGAGAATTGGGATGATCAGAAGAAACTGCCTCCAACTATGTCTTATTGGGTAATAGGGTAAGTGCAGAACACACAATGCCCAAAGTGAGATGGATTGCTGCAGATTTTTTTACATTTCTGATTGCAGAAGATTGTTTAAATATCTTTGTGTTTTAGAGGTGAATGAGTAATTTTTGAACAAAGAAAAAAATATTAATTCACATTCTAGACCGCGATATTGTATTATAGTTGTAGTGTCCATGTTTATGCCTGCAGTAAAAATGTAGGGATGTTGTATTTTTTTTATGTACATTATGTTATAAACAATGAAAATACTTCCAACATTGGCAAGCCCTAGTATGGAATGTCGTAACTAATTAATTTGGGACATTCGGATTGGTACTACCCTGCTTGGTTGTGACCATTGCATTGGACAACAATAGCTGTCTTTTGCTTCTAAGTAGGGAGAACGTAGTTCTCATTCAGCCAGGTGCAAAGATTTCCAACCACATCCAGTTTTGGGTAATTTGTAAATCAGGGAATCTATAACACTGACACTCTGATATGAAAAAAAACACGAAAACAGGGGGAACACTGAAAGTTCAGTTAAAATTGGGGATCCCTTATTTATTATGCAAATACAGCCCAAACGTTAACAGCAATTGGACATTTATCATCTTGGTCACACCAACCCATTTACAAAGACAGAAGTTGTGGTGGCTACTTAGGTTTGGAAACGTTACTATTGCAGATGCCACAAGTGATTTACAGGCCTATTTATCAAGAGGTGCAAATAGTTGCTTGAAAAATTTAAAACATCTGAATGGTTGCTGCAGATTAAGAACACAGGCAAATGTATTCACCTCTTATTACAAAAGCCCCTCAATGGCAGATTAGCATTGCTATTTTAATGCCTGCAATAGCAGGTTTTAAAGTCTCAGAGGGGTTATCACCCTGAAGTATTATATTAAATCAGGTGTGTTTACAGTAAATCCCACAAATGTTTTTTTCTTAATGTTTGGCTGAAAACGGATTTATATTTGTATCCCTGTTTATCTTGCAGAAGGCTGTTCATGCACCCAAACCCTCAAGAGTTCTATGTTTGCTTTCATGACTCTGTTACAGAAATAGCCGTGGAGCTGGCTTTTAAACTTTCCTTCGGGATACCTTTGTAATGCAGATTCTAAAAAAGTTATAACTACAGGCTACAGGTTAGCTTAATATTCCTTCTGTAAATGCTACAGTCACAATTGATTGATTGCCTACTGCAATAAATGGATATTATGGTTCGTTTTTACGGTTTTAAGTAGCCACAATCAATATAATTTGACTTAAATTTTAGTTTGTACAAATGTATAAATAGGACTTTTATGAATAAATGTTTATGTAAACTATGCATTGTGTAGTAAATTTTTTATATGAAGTAATGATTGCATGTGTTAGTATGAGATACAGATGGAGCAGGGTAAAGTTTGAGCAAGGCAAATTTCGTCATGATGGTTTTTTAATAGAAAATAGCTTAAGTTTGCACATAATAGACAATATTTCCACCAAGTTATACAAGGTAATCTCATATTAACTACAGAAAGCACTGTAAGTCACTAAAGGAATTGCAGTACTCCTAAAACATTGTGCATGTTGTGTGTTTGTGATACTAAATCTTATCATTTTTACATTGTGAAGTCCCATTGTGCTTTTCTGTGACTATCCAGTATATTTTTTGGATAGCTGTGCATGCGTATACAGTACAAGCTTCGTCTGGACTCTTTTTATATTAGCATCCATAGTCTACCATTAGTTGCTTCACTAACATTTCTCCATTAATATGCTCTAATTTTAATAGAAAACCTTTTGTATTTTAGTGCAATTTCTCAAAGGACAACTATACTCATTTCAGCCCTGATCCTCTTGTTTGGTCCTTTAAAAGTGCCCAGGGTGAGGACCTAAACCGCTAGGTCCTCAACCCTGGATTTAAGTCGTGTACTTAGAAGTTCAGATTGCTGGTCGCCCCATGGTCTGTGAGCCGACCAATAGGAAGACACACTGTTGAAGAAGCATGTCTTCTTATTGGTGAAGCCCTGGATGAGAAGAGGGAGACTGAACATTTTGATGGCGATCAAAACTGAGTACTTTTAAAGAATGGAGGAGGTGGTTTCAGAGGACAGTATTGTCTTATAAATAAAATAGTAATACAATTATTATAAAAAAAAAAAAACTACAAGTCACTTTAAGTCAGAGTTTGGTGGGAACTTAAAGGGTATCTCCACCCTCCATATAAATTTTTCATACAATGTTGGCCATCCCTTCCCACCCCAAACAGATTTATTAGATGTGTAAAAAAAAAATCACAATGCTTCTTACAGCCCCTCGCCCAGTGGCGTTATGATCCAGCTTCCTGCTTGTTGGAACTACAAGCAGGCGCCGGACCAGCAGCCAATCACAGCCGCGGCTGCCGGCAATAGTGAGAGCGAGGAGCTGAACTGGATGAATATATTAACCAGAATAAATTGCTTTTTATATTATATAATGTCAGTTTGTGATGTGCACATTACTTCATATGTTTGAACCATTTACCTATCCAGATAATCAGTGTAAATATCAGGGATGATTAAACCACCTTACCACCCTGCACAGAATGCACATCCCTTAAAGTATATTGCATTACAGAAATGCAAATATCACTTCACAAAACAATACAGAAATAATAGGCATATGACAATTATGGTTTTAAAACATACATATCTAATATAGAAGTTGGGGGTGGAAAGGGATGGCCAACAAAATTTATGGTAGGAGTACAGCATTTTTGAAAGGTTTAAGTAAAAGGAAAAAGGTTTGTGGGGCTGAACTAAATGTGAGGTAACATTTTTCTTAGGCGGGTGGACATGCAGTTTGGCCAGGTTAGATTGAACTACACTGAACTCGTTCTTATGTGGGTGGGTGGGGGGCATCTAAAATCATGATATGGTGCCCTGTGATTTTTAGCTACTCATCTGTACAGTGAAGAAACAGAAGGGAGTCTGCTCTGACTGTAAAGCTAGGTACACACCTACCGATTTTCTCTCCTGACCGACCCTTCGATACTTTTGACCGGTTGGCCAGGAGGAAGGACTGTCAGTCGCGGCAAAAGCAGCCGCGTCCGATAGTTACCGCGACCAAGGACCGCACGATCGGACGAGGTTTTCCACCATGTTCGATTCGGACGAACGGTCGATCGGACATGGGCACATTCGGATGCGATAATTTCGGTCCGATTGACCGATACACTGAACTATCGGTCGATCAGACCGAAATATCTCATCGTGTGTACCCAGCTTAAGCATTTAACTCTAATAACCTTTGCTCTGCAAAAGAGAACGCCACCACCGAATTTGCACAAGGTAACACATATGAATGAGGACCCCCCAAACTTAAGGACCCCTGGAAATAGGCCCAGTAGCTTCATATGGGAATTGGTCTCTATGCTGATTATAATTTGTAGATACAGCACTGCATTAGTGAGGAAATTTCAAGAATGTTGTTCTCACATTAGCAACATAACATTTATTGGCAGCATAAAAAATGGAAATAAAGCAAACAATGTAAAAGTTGCACTAATGCCCTGGTCTTTCTTTAAATTCTGCACACAACCTTTTGGGGGAACGTCCCCTTGTTTAGATGTAACACTAATGACAAGTGCAAACTGTAGCATGTTATGGTTCAGAGGCTTAACACCTCCCATTTGGGGTGGTTTCACAAAAGGAGAGATAATTGTCAGTATACAGTAAAGTATAAATCTGAATGAAACACAAACTCTGTCTTACTCCATCTGGATCAGAAAAGGAAACAAAGTTTCACAAAAAGGTAATGTAAAAGAACAAAATCGACTGTTCTACATTGTCCTCTGGTGTGTGTACAATGAAAAAATTACTTCATCTTAGGCTGGATACACACGGGCAAATTTTTCGCCTCAACTGACTGCTCCCCACGGCCGATCGAGCAGTCCATAGGTGACAACACGTTTGGCGGCTATCTGGGCAAACGGGCACCAGACAATGGGCAACGGCACACATGCCAGTGATTATTCGCCCCAACCGGTGTAAGAAAATATTGGTCAGTTTGCCCTTAAAGTCCCCTTGTGTTTACCCAGCTTAAATCTATAAATAAATATTTGTAAGTACACTTCTCTGAGGTGTGTGTGTGTTGCTGCATGCCTTCAATACAGTACTTGTTTTGCTCAGGTTCTGACTACTAACCTAAGCAAAACAAGTAATGTATATATACCAACTGTCAAAACTACATAAATTCCACCAACTGTCAAATCATTCCAGCTACAGCAAAACTGCTTACAGAATAAGAGTTTGGCAGTAAGGCACTTGATTGACAGCTGAAATGTAAGAGGTTTCAGATTGGATATCTAAAGAAATAGGGGCAGATCAACAAAAATTGTACAATGGTGGTTGAGATGAATTGTAATTTCCACTAAAAGGGCAATTTAAAAAATCAAATGATCCAGTGTACATACCCTTTCTAGTATATATTTAGATAAAGTGTCTGTCGAGGAGTATAATAATAATAAACAAATTGGTTCCACAGATCAATTTTTATCCATACATTTTAATAAGAAAGAGTTTAAAAACTCATAAATGGTCACTAGGTGGAACCCTGTTGCTAGACAAAACCTGGCATTAAAGGCTGACATACACAGGTTGTTTTTATTTTCCAGCAGTTTAGATTTAATTGCTGCAAAATATGTTTGGTGTCTGATAAATAGACTGCCTGGCCATATCGGGAAATCTATTGAACAAAACCTGATCAGACAACAGTCAATTCCACTGGGGACTCAAAAGGCTTCCTTAAAAATTGATTGTACATTGTTTGGGATATTACAATATTGTGTGATAGTCAGATTGTGTCTGGACAAATTTAATGAAATCTTAAACTTGTGTGTTGATAAAGAAAGTAGCTACCTAAAATTTTTGTGAATTGCAGGACATGTTGGGCTGTGTTTATTAAGAATAATAGTAGATTGGGTTACTTCCGCGCTATGGTGTGGTAGGGAATGTCTCCTTAAGTAGGGTGGCTGCACTGCAAGTTGTCCACTGAATTGAATATAAAATCTTTAAAAGTATCTTGCTTGCGCTTGGGGGTATGGGTAGGGGAAAGGTTAAAACAAGAAGTAAAAAATAATAAATAGGTTAGATCAAGATCTCTGTAAACAAACCAGTTTAAATGACCTTCCATATATTAAAATTAAACTTCAACCCTCACTTGTGTCTATCCCCTGGGGTTAATGCAGGCTTTACCTGTGCTGTTCTGATGCTTGCTTGGTCTGTATAGTTCCCAAAAACCTCTGCACACGGAATAGGTGTGCCAACAAACTTTATTATAGCAATTAAAACAATAAAAAGCACTAAAAAACCTTGCAAAAAACGTCCATTAGCAGTTTTTGAAGTTGCACCTCTCTGCTATGGGGTGGCCCCTTTAAGTCGTGGCTTGTGAGGTAGTTCCTACGCGTTTCGCTGTTTTTAATCCTTACAGCTTCATCAGGATAAAATTTGAAGTGTCTCTCTGGCTTTTCAAATCATGATTCAAACTACTTCCTGTTTCTGTAACAGGAAGGACATTTGTGTTCCATTTGCTGTCTGTGGTGTCCAGCAGCATCTTGGATTTTTTTTTTTTTTTTTTTTTTTTTTTTTTTTTTCCCTTTTTCTCTTTATAAAGTCTATTTTTGCCCTTTAGAATTCGTTTTAAATAGTTCTTTTTATGTATTCAAACCTGGAGGTATCTCCTTGCCCAAAATATTATGGTTACCACAGTAAAGTTAAAACAAAGAACAGGTTGTGCAGGATTATTGGGTAGAGAGATGAGTGGGAAATCTCTGCTTGTGATAACTTGGTAGATAGACATCTGACCTTACAATAACTAATGAAAAAGTTGATAGAAACGATCACCATTTAAAGTTAAAGATGGTAAAATATATTGTAAAACTGATTAAAAGTAATATAATTATTTAAAAAGTCGAGATGTTTAAAAATAGATAATTAATAACTTTTTTTTTTTTTTTTTTTTTTTTATTGATGATCAGACTTTTTAGAGAAGCTCCATAAATCTATTTCCTTGTTGAGACCTTTGGTGCTAGGTGTCTAATTTAAAAATCCATTCTGTCTCCTTTCTGGATAATGCTGCCTGTATATCTCCTTTCCTTTCCGGGGGTGTTAATCTGTCTATACCGAAAAAAGAGATAGTGTTGTCTGTGGGCAGCATAAGGAGAAGTTTTTTGGAGTGGGTGGTCTTTACTTTTTTTGAGGATGCCATTTGTATGTTCTCGGATCCTTGTTTTTAGTTTCTGCCTGTGCGTCCTACATATTGTTTTCCGCATGTACATTCTATAATGTAGACCACATTGGTGCTATTGCATGTAATAAAGTTTCTTATTTCGAATTCTTCATTTGTGCTGGAGCTTTTAAACATCTTTTCTTTTTCTTCCTATTCTTAGTGTGTTTACACCCTACACATTGTCCACAGCCGAAAAAGCCGTTTGGATGATTACTTAGCCAGGTTTTTGTGTTAGTGTTTTTCTTTTTATGGCTAGGAACTAGATGGTTCTCCCTGTTTTGGATTTTTATAGATGATTTGTGGGCTATCTGGTATTATTTTATTTAGAATGTTATCATTTTTAAGGATATTCCAATGCTTGTTTAACATTTCTTGAATTGTCTTGTATTTCTGTTGAATTGGGTAGTGAATGGTAGTTGCATGGTTACTGTTTTGTCGTATTCTCAGAAGTCTTAAAAAGATCTTGTCGGTCTATTTCTCTGATGTCTTGTTGTAACTTCATAAGTCTGTCTCTGGGTAGCCCTTTTCTCTAAATTTATTGACAATCTCACTTGATTGAGTGTCATAGTCCTCCATTTTTGTGCAATTCTTCCTTATCCTTATCCTTTTATTTGGTTTGAGGGTATATTGGATAGCCAGCTTTCTTTGTGGCAACTATTTCTAATAATATATGAGTTGGAATCTACTGGTTTGTGTAAGTGCGAGATTTAATCAACTTGTCTTCTATGAACAATTCCAGATCCAAAAATATAATTTTGTCTTTGCTTATAGAGTGTGTGAACTGCATGTGTTTATTTTATTATTGTTTTACCATACTAAGAAACTCCTCTAATTTGTCCTGCTGGCCTTTCCATATTATCAGTAATCATCTTATATCTTTTCCAAAAAACAATATTTTCTGCAAATTGGCTTGTGTATATCATCTCTTTTTCCCATTCAGATAGAAATAGATTGGCATAGCTAGGAGCAAAACAGTACCCATCGCCGTACCTTGAGTTTGTAGTATGTATTGCCCCTGAAAAAGGAAGTAGTTGTGGGTCAGTATGAATTGGATGCCGTCTATGATGAAGTTCCTTTGTATTAGAGGTAGTTCATAGTCTCTTGTGAGTACGTTTAGTACTGCCTTTATACTCCATCTTTGTGTTTAATATTAGTGTATAGGGAGCACACACTATACTGCACCATATGTAGTTGTCTTGCCAGCTTATTGGTTTTAACTTATTGATTATATCTGTGGAGTCTCTTGTATACGATGGGGTTTGAGACACATATGGTTGGAGTATTTATCAATGTATTGTGAAAAGTTGCTTGTAAGAGAACCTATACCGGAAATTATTGGCCGTCCTGGAGGGTTTGAAGGTTTTTGTGGATTTTGGTAAGTAGTAGAACGTTGCATTCGGGTGTTTATTGTAAGGTAATTAATTCATTTTGTTTTCAGTATTCCTTCCTGTTGCCCAGTTTTCATGTAGGAATATTGTAATCTTCTTTGAACTTTTCTGTTGGGTCTCCATCTAGGAGCCTATAGGTTCTTTTTATTGTTTTTAATTGCTATAATAAAGTTTGTTGGCAACCTTATTCCTGTGTGCAGAGGTTTTTGGGAACTATACAGACCAAGCAAGCATCAGAACAGCACAGAGTAAAGCCTGCATTACCCCTAGTGGTGGATAGACACAAGTGAGTGGTTGAAGTTTAATTTTAATATATGGAAGTGTCATTTTAAACTGGTTTGTTTACAGAGATCTTGATCTTAACCTATTTATTATTTTTTACTTCTGTGTTTATTAAGGTGTGGTATGACAAATTTGGGATAACGTGGCTTTAGCACCATTGTAAAATACTGCCATTTGACTAAAGGCCATATTTACAAAGGCCACTGTTTTAACGACTGCAATCGGACAATTATGTGGTCATAATATTATAAGAATATAAACCACTGGTGTTTCTATAACTGTAACAGAGCAACCCCCCAAAAAAATAGTAGACACCGTACTTATCTGGTTAAATAGTGTAGAGTTCCCAGTTCTTTAAGTTTTTTTTAGCAGAGCCAAATTCAGCAAAGTTTCAGTTAAAAGGCAGAGATTCTGTATGGTTAATCTTGAAAGCAAAGCCCAATTCAGTAAGGAGGGTACTAACGGACATTCAGTAGGAGGACAAAGCACGCACATACTGGCATTACTGATTAAACAGTCATGCGTGCTGTGTTTAATACTGAATGACCGTTATTGCCGTCTTCACTGAGCTCTGTTTTTAAGATTAAGGCTGAGGCCATGCTGTGCTGGATGCCGCACTTTTCACTTGTGTTACCGTCCACAATCTGCAATAAGTTGCGCAAAAAATGGGGATCGCATGTGCTCCGAAAATGGATCGCAGTGCATGTAATGTGGCCACCCTATGAGATCTGACTGTATCAGTGCTTTGTCGTTAGTGTGTGTAGCGCATTTCCAAACGATCACGAGTCCGATAAGCTGGTATTTAAAAACTGCAAATAAAGTGGTGACAATTTTTTGGGGGTGGGGGTTAAAGCATGTAAATGGGTGTGGGGGGCAGTTGTTGTATAACCCGGTCATGCCTCTTAAGGTCCCTCCAAGGTAAAAAGGATATTTTTGGCATTCCCACCAAAGGAAGATTTACTGTATAAGAGGATGGTGACAAGGGTAGGGGGATGCACCGAGCGCCGCTATCGGCAACCCGGTGCAAACAGCCCGGCGATGTTATATGCCGATAGCGGCGCTCGGAACATCGCTACCTGGCGATTTTCTATTCCGGCATTTTTAACGCCAGCTATTAGCTGGCGTTGAAAGTGCCGCAATAAAATGCCGATTTCGGCATATAACATCGCTTGCGGCAGCTGCGCTGTTAACTTTCGCGTTAGCCACGCAGCCGCCGCAAGGAAGGAGTTAAAGTCACGCTAACCGATATAACATCGGTTAGCGTGACTTAAACTCCAAATCAGGAGAGATGCGCCAGTTGGTGCATCGCCCTGGAAGTGTCTACACTAGAGGGAGGGATAAAGATTGAGCCTATTTAAGGTTATAGTTTTTAGCTATAAACTAAAACACTTTCTACAGACCTCTGGGAAAATAGCAGTTTGAAAGAAAACTGCGTGGAAGTCAAGCAGGAGGAGCGCAATGCCATAGCCAATCACAGTAGCAGATGGCGGTCAAGCCCCTCCTGCTTGACTTCCATGCACGAAAAAAGGCACTGAAGTCAAGGCTTCGGGGGAACGAAGGCTGGTAAATACATTTATGGGGACCTGTCGTTGCTATAAACCTCACGAGGACAAGGATCATAGCCATTTCCAGGCACACAGTAAAAATTAGTTTGGGGGTGGAAATACCCAACTAATCTTATTTTCCCCACTAAGGGCAAGCAAAAATTCTAAATGCTCGTACACACGTGCAATCGCGGGTCCCGTATGTTTTGGCTGATAATAGGCCTGTGTGTAGGCTTTTTATCGTCCGAAACGGTAGTTTGTTCCGCCAATATGGTAGTTCAACGATTCCCGAATGAACAACCGTTTTGGCCGATAAAGCATCTACACACGGGCCGATTATTGGGCCGATTATTGGGTGTTCATACACATCGTGCGTCATGGGTCGAGACCCGCGATCGCATGTGTGTACGAGGCACAAATCTGAAAATTTTATCAGATATCTGGCCCCCTTCCTGATCATGGTCTACCTTGTAAACAGTGTCGGGAAGGGTTTTAGCAACCAGCAGAGTGGGACACAGTCTACTCAGTATCTGTTTTAAACTGTATTTTTTTAGGAACATTTAGGGAGTTCAAAAGAGCTTACATTATCTAAAATATATGATTTAAGACAGGGAAAAGTACAATTTAATAGAGAAATATTCCTCCCTATGAGACCAGCCTTGACATAATTCCAAGCAGCTGCATGTTGACAAAACTGTTTTCCCTCTTTAATCAGATGATTTACGTAGCAATAGAAAAATTAACTATCAGTATTCCTTACTAAACACATTTGTTTGAAAAATGTTGTTTTTAAAAGTTATTTTGGGGAATATCTGGTAAACATCTTTATCCTTGGTATTGGATAATCCATAGATTTATTTCTACTATGTTATAAAGCATGCCTGTGCAAGATTAAGGTAGCAATGACAGCTGATACACCGCTAATAATTTTATGCTGGCAACATTAGTTACTGTACCTCTCAATGTTTCCTTGATAATCGGACAAATGGGCCAGAATGGGGATCACTGGGAAATAAACTGCCTGTATTCTAGATTTTAGATTGGATGATTGAACCTCATATCTACAGTTTCTGACAAAAGTCTTGTCACCTGTGTATTTTGAAGCAACTCCTGCTATTAACCTGATTTTTAATTGACCAATTGGTGTTAGAAATAGCTCATATGAAAAGCTAAAGCCCTCCCAAATAATATTAAATGTACTGGTAAAAAATAGTTTCACTGAAAAAAGAGTTTTCATTTAATCAAGACAGAAAGGTCAAAATGTTGCAACACAAAAGTGTAGTCGCCTATACAGAAAATGATCTACTTTACAGTCAATCCAAAATATGTTGGCAAATTAAGTAGTGGTGCTGTGAAATCCAAATTTAATATCTTGTTTGACTTCCATGAGATTGAAGGACAGCATCCATGTAGTTTGGCAAGGATTCACACAATTTATTGATGAAATCATCAGGAATAGCCAAGAGAACTTGCACGCCTCCCAGAGTTCATCAATATTCTTTGGTTTCGTCTTCCATGCTTCCTCTTTCATCCTACCCCACATATGCTCAATGATGTTCATGTCAGGTGACTGGGCTGGCCATTCCTGGAGCATCTTGATCTTCTTCGCCTTAAGGAACTTTGATGTGGAGATGGAAGTATGTGATGGAGCACCATCCTGCTGCAGAGTTTGGCCTTTTTTATGTTTGGGACTATATGAGGTAGCTAAGATTTCTTGGTATTTTACACTATTGATGTTGCCTTCCACCCTGCAGATCCCTCGCACACCCCCATACTGGATGTAACCCCAGACCATAATTTTGCCTCCACCAAATTTGACTGTTTTCTGGGTAAATCTCGGCTCCATGCTGGTTCCAGTAGGTCGGTCTCCTGCAATATTTGTGGCAACTGTGCTGTGATTCAACAGAAGATTCATCTGAAAAATCCACCTTTTGTCACTTTTCCAGCGTCCATCCTTTTAGCAGACTGTGGGACTTGGCAAACGCCACATGGTTTTTCAATTGTCTTTTGTTTAGTGCTGGCTTATGGGCACAGGTTCGACCATGGAGGCCATTTTGAGACATAATCCGCCAAATTGTTTTGGTTGACACAGGAATTTCAGGTGACCAGGTCTCCTGGAGCTCTGCTGCAGTTGAAAATGGGTTTTTGCCTTGGATTTTCGAACCAACAAACGGTCTTCTCGAGCAGTTGTCTTGCGGGGTCTGCCTGACCTGGGCTTGTCAAAAACTTCTCCAGTCTCTTTTCTTTATCCTCTGAACTTGACGCTGAGAGACATTGAAGGTGTGCGCCACATCAGCAGTGGATTTAGCCTTCAGCCTCTAGATAATCAACACTAGTCTCCGGGTGAATCAGAGGTCTATTTGCAGTTGATGTGAAAGTCTAGTGTACTGGGGTTATTATACACACCTGACACCTAATTGATCCATTATTAGTCACGGGTGAAGCCCATATGACAAGGCGACAACACTTATGTCTTTGCAAAAATTGACTCAATGAGCTTTACCAAGCTGTGAATATTAGAATACTTTTGGTTAGTTTCATTTTGCATTGAAACATTATTACAAAAGCTGTTTGGGGTAAAATGAACCATTTCTTTAAACAAAATCAGCATTAGAATTATTGTTGAGCGGCACTTTTTATATTTTTTTGTACACAAGCGACAAGACTTTTGTCAGAAACTGTATTTAAAATATCAAATAAGTATATGGGCAGCAGTAATCTTATGTCTGATGTGTTTTCTATTTATGAAGTAAGCATTTACATATGGCAAAAAAGTTTGTATAAAACCGTTTTATACATTTTGTCTTTTTTGTTTGTTTTACTTTTTATATATTTGTTTCCTATTCAGATATCTTACATTTGTAAGAGAATAAGCATGCAATGCAGTATTATTTCATGCAGCTATCCAGGAGAAAGAAGCAGGGTGTTGGCGAAATATGAGGAATTTTAGAATGTTGTGAAAGGACGATGGTGCAGCTGTGCCTCGTTACGGTTCAGTTTAGAAAATGAAATGAATAATTTTAAAATTCTGTTGAAAATCAGATCTTTTGACAAGCAAGTGATTTGCACAGTATGTTCATCCTGATCTAGGCATTTTATATTATTGTTCAATGCTACATGTGTATAAGCAGCACCAGGATTTCTACAGCACAGCAAATATAGAACTGTTTTGCTTACATTTCCATACTGGGAAAATGCCATTGAATTCTATCATATAAAATTCCTGTTCACCATATTAAATTTAAGACTGTAATAATATCTTTAGTGAATTCAATTACTGCTGGAAAAACCCAGCATAGCTAATCAAAGACACAAAAACAGCGTTTCTTGGTCACACTGACCATTACAGTTGCTTCCGTTATGCCTATGGGTTTGTGGAACAAAGAAAAGTCAGAATTTCAAAAGTTGAAAATAGAATTCTTCACCTAAACTGCAAAAACTAATAGATTGTCTTTAAAATTTCTAAAGTTTCAACAGTTTCAGGACTACGTTGTCCACTGGGAATACGTTCAGAAAATAAAGCATGAAAATGAGACATGATTCTGATACATAATGATGTCCTAAAATGGACAGCGTACAGGGCAAAACGATTGCACGTCCCTACTAACCACTACCATCTATACCACCCGGCACAGAAACATAATCACTTACATTATTATTAATGTAGAGATTTATATAGCGCCATGGTGCTTTACTGTTCCATTAATATACACAAGGAAAGCATTACATGTTACATACAAAGGTAGTGCATATAATTCAAGTGCCCTTCGACAGCACAAAATCCGCTACCGATGGGGGTTCCCGTTTAAGTTGATAGCTACGAAAAGTAACAGAACCTACGTCCTTCAACATATGGGAGATGCATCCGACTTTCTTAGGAAACTAGGGATCAACATGCCGAAGGAGCACTTACCTACCGCGGAGTTCCCAGATAGAGTTGAGCCTCCGGCACCCTCCTGGATCCGGGTTCCGACCAGGCCGCATAACTCAACCAAGTAAAAGCCCACAGCCTCAGTCCCACAGTTCGGTGGGATGATTGGGTAACGTACTTTACTGTTTTGTTATTATCTGAAGGGTATACAACAACCGTAGGTTTAAATGTATAAAAATATAAATTTTTAATCCATATTAAAAAATGTAACTCAATACCTTATTGGTTGGTGACTATTGACAGTACTTAATCCAGAAAACAGTTACTACGTTTGCTGGAGCTATAATCTAGTTTGGTTCTCCCTTTCCATATCCCTCTATCTCCTCTCCCCCCCCCCCCCCCCCCCGGGGAGGGAGATGAAAACCATCTGAACAGGTCTGGTTCAGGGCAGCCGTTGAAGCTCCGGCAAAAACAAAAGATAGGAAAAGAAATCACAAACTCTTTTCCCACGACAGCGAGAGACATCCCCCCTGGACTTGAGGAAGCTTGGATTAGGCTTCCAACTTGAGTTATATAGCCTTCCAGAAGAATGGAAGGCCCCAAAGTTCTTGATAAAAGCAATAATGTTAGAAGTTACGGGTTAAGTTATGCCGTACGGTTAATACTACCTAAGTGCCTTTTTTCCTTTCTCTCTTTTTTCCCCTATATCCAAGGGTCAGCGGTACTACGATTCCAATGCCGGTGTTAATGTATATAGGTGGGGTAGCTATGTGGGGATTTTGTGGTGCGATTCCCAAAGGACAAAACCAGTAGAAATTGCGGTGGGCGGCTATCTCTTCCCGAGCTTGAAAGTCCAGTATGAGGAGTTGGAACTTTCTCCATGTAAATCCTCGACCCTGTATCTTAGGGGTCCCTGGACTTTCGAACAGGGAAGAGAAGGCTCTACATTGCTAAAAATCATTATCAAGAAACATGGTAACAAAAGAAAAAAAAAAATGTTAATTAAGGTGATGATGTATATGATAATTTGGACTGCAAAATTATCATAATAATATGTGGATAGTACTGTTTGAAATGTGGGTTCAGAAAAATTTACTGTTTTTTTTAAAAATATATCAATACAAAATAAATATGGGAATTAATAAGTGTAAAAAGGTCACTGAATTCACTGTATGCTATATAGTGCTGTTCTCAATATTAAGTCTTGAGTAGGAGAAATCAGATATCACTACAGCCTGACCCTTAATATTAAATATGGATTCAATTAAGATTATAACCCATAATACCAAAGGCCTAAATAGCCCTATCAAACGCAAACTAGCACTACAGTATTACAATAAAATTAAAGCTGATGAGATATTCCTGCAGGAAACGCACTTTCAAAAAGCTAAAGAACCCAAATACTGGGGGAAAATTTATATATTATGTCTCCTCAAATGAAAAAAAAGAGGGGTGGCCATCCTAGTGGGTAAAAAAATAAACTTTCAAGAACTACAATATGTAAGGGACGTGGAGGGCAGATATCTTCTTCTTACGGGACTTCTAAATGGTATCAAAACAACATTATTAATTAATAAATTAAATACAGACCAAAAATGCTTCTATGGCTCTCTCCTTTCCAAAGTGTTATCATTAGATGCGGGTAAAATGATCTTAGCAGGAGATTTCCTGAAGCTTATTAAAGAACTTACATTCTTAGATATTTGGAGGTTGCAACATCCTAATCTGAGAGAAAATACATTTTATTCTAATCCCCACAAAGTGTTTACAAGAATAGACCAAATATATGTGTCACCCACACTAATACCTACTGTTTCTACCTCTAAAATTGCAGAGATTATATGGTCTGACCATGCACATGTGGAAATAACGGTAACAGGGCTACAGAATAATCCCCAATTTAAATGGAGAATCAACAAAAAACTGCTCACAGAACAAAAGACCCTGGAAGAGATATCCCAGGACATTAGCAATTATTTTAAAGAAAATGTCACCCCTGATGTATCATTATCTACAATATGGGCAGCCCATAAGGCGGTCCTAAGAGGCAGGCTGATCCAGCCTCCATTAAGAAAAAGGGCTATCTTAAGCAAATAAATGATCTGACAAATGAAATAGGTAGGGCTGAACGGGATCTAGCATTGCATTACACACTAGCCAAAGAGCAAAGATAAACTAATTTAAAGATGGAGCTAAACACTATACTGACAGACAGGGCAGAAAAAGCATTGAGGCTCACAGGACAGAAATTTTTCGAAAAAAGCAATAAACCTGATACTCTCCTTGCTTGTAAACTTTCTAAGAAACTTGGAGCCCACAAATTGCTTCCGCTGCGCTGCCCCAGGAGGAATCTGGAAAATAATCCACAGAAAATAGCCCAGATGTTCGGTTGTTTTTACCAAAAATTGTATAACGGAACCATTATATCACTAGCCCAAGATACAAAAACACATATCGATAGATTCCACAAAGATATACCTCTCCCTACTGTCACAACTGAGGAGTTGCGGAGTCTCAACTTGCCAATAACACCAGAGGAACTGCTTAGAGCAATAAATTCCTTCCCTAATTGTAAATCATCAGGCCCAGACGGATACTCGATTATGTATTCCCGGAAATTTTTTAAAGTACTTCACCCACACATGCTAACATATTTCAATGCAATCATACATGGGAATGAGAGTTTCTCGTCCGATTTGCTAGAAACGTACATCTCAGAAATCCCGAAAACAGATAAAGATACCACTCAATACTCAAATTATCGCCCAATCTCATTGATAAACACGGATATTAAAATCTACTCTAAGATATTGGCTTTGAGACTCAGCAACATCTTACCGAGGCTGATCCATCAGGACCAGTCAGGATTTATCCTTCATAGACAAACCACAAATAACATTCGAAGATCGTTAAACTTGCTTTATATAGCTAACATACAATCTCTGCCTTCACTATTCCTGTCACTGGATGTGGAAAAGGCGTTTGACAGGGTGGCCTGGCCTTATCTAAAGGCGGTACTGGGGAGATTCGGGATACGAGGTGAATACGCGAGTGGAGTGATGGCACTATACACCGCCCCAAATGCTAAAGTAACATATATGGGTTATCACTCAAAGAATGAACCTCTGAGCTCTTTAGCTCAATCTGGATAAAAAAAGGAATGATCAGAGTGGAGGATCTATTAGTGGCAGGCAAACCTGGGAGGTTGCAAAGAAAAAATTTAAAATACACCCGAAGCAGTGGTTTCAGTACTCTCAAATTATACATTTTGTTAGAGAACAGTATCCCAAAACAGATTCGATCTACTGCCCTAGATTAGGTAAAATATGTAGCAAAACACCAAGGGGTCCTGGAATAATATCCTCGGTTTATAACCTAATTTGGTACGAAAACAACCTCCCAGGTCAAGGGAAATAGAAAAATGGGAGAGGTATCTAGGTGCCTCTCTCACAGACGAACAATGGCCATGGACAATTCATATAGGTGTTCCAGCAATGTGACTATCAAAGAAAAATCCTTTAAGATACTATATGAGTGGTACAAACCCCCCATGATTTTAAATAGAATCTACACTCAGATTCCTCCTGTTTGCTTTAGGGGCTGTGGGGAAGAAGCAGACAGCTTGCACTGTTGGTGGACCTGCCCAAAAGTTCAAGCTGTGTGGGAAGAATGTCAGAATTGGCTTTCCCAGATATTGAAAAAACAAATCGCCCTCACCCCCTGGGTAGCACTGTTTAATCTTCCCAAGGAGGATCTTTTCCACCACAATAAAATATTTGTAAGAAACATCTGTACGGCAGTGAGATGTTCTCTTACGACCCATTGGAAATGCTCCTGTCCTTCCCTGAATGAAATTATTAACAAGATTTTATCTATAAAAACGAGCAATTAACAGCAAAAATTAATGACAAATTACTGATGTTCTATGAGATCTGGGAACCCTGGGTAACCTTAATGCAACTAACAATATAACTCATCTAACTTAGAGGTCTACAGATATGTTATTGAGATGAAAATTGAAAATGTTATGCTCGATACCAGCTCACCCTTTCCTCTTTACCTTTCCTTCTCTCTCTCCCTCTCTTCTTCTCTCTTGATCTCTAACCTTCTATATTTCTATAAAAATTTTATATGATGTTTATTTATATTCTGGTATAGGATGTTATATAATGTTGACATATGAGAAACGGTAGTATTGATAAGGAAAGCAATGTATAACAACTTTTAAAAGAAAAAAAACCCCAAAAAAACCAGAACACAATGTGAAAACATAAGTCAAAAAATTGTTTAATTTGAATACTGTCGAAATTAATATATATGAAAATGTTAACAGAATTGAAAACAATGTTGTTAAACGTAATAATGTTTTAAAATCATTGAACTAAAAAAAAAAGCAACTTAAATTATTCATTTCATTGAGACCCAACGGTACTAGGGTCTGCATGTGTGTAATCCAGTGTGATTCTAATTGCAGGAGTCTCTTGGCCCTATCACCCTCCATTGGGGGAACATGGTCAAACAACATACATTTGAGGGTCGATAAGCCATGGTCACCAGTTTTAAAGTGACATGCCACCGATTGGTCACCAATTTTTCTGATCTTTTTATCTATAGATTGGTTTGTCAGGGCAGCCCGTATGGCACTCCGATGGTTAGCAAATCTTTCTCTGAAGCTGGTAACTGTTTTTCCAACACACGTACATATGAAAAAGGAGCTGGTGCAGGTGAGTCTATGCTTAATAACAATCCTCCTTCCCGCCCTCGGGTAAGGAAAATCTCTTCCTGTTAGCATATATCCACATGTTACACAATTGGGACATCTATAGCACCCTGTTTTCGGCAGTCCCCACATATTGACATTTTTAGGCATAGTATAGAGCTTAAGGTCAGCCTTTACCAAAAAGTTATGCATGCTTTTACCCCAAGGATGTGCAAATCTTAGCTGATGCTGCTGGAAAGGCAAAGAAGTGTCCGCCACAATAATTCTCCAAAGATCCTGAGCAACTCCTGCGATCCTATGACTTAGTAAGGAGAAGTCAATTGGAAAAGTCATACATTTATCATGCAACTTATCCTGTTTCTGATCAGCCGCAATGGTGGTTAAAGCTTTAGTCAATTGCTGTTTTAAGAGGGACTCAGAGTATCCCCTTTCTGTATGGAATAGCTTTAATTAAAGCTGGTGGGTGGAAGCTGGATGCATGAAGCACCATATTTCGTTCCGTAGTTTTACGGTAAAGCGTGGTGCCCAGCCCACCAACTTTGAAAATTTTTAAATCAAGAAACTATTTCTGTCTGAGCAACTTTGCATGTCAACTTTATGGCGTGTCCAATGAATTAATGTACCGAATCTTTTTATGTATTGTGGACACTTCACCCTCCCAGATCAGAAATACATCATCTATAAACCGTTTATACAAACAAACTCCTTGTCCTAAAATGGGCAAAGGATGTCTGCATTCAAATTGCTGCATGTATAGGTTGGCAAATGATGGGGCAACATTGGACCCCATCTCTGTTCCCTTGCACTGAATGTAGTAAAAGCGCTCCAGGATTATGAAAATCTTATTATACGCCCCGCCGATAAAGGGGGAGCGATATTCTTTTTAAGTTGCTTTTTATAATGCTGCTTTTTCTTATATGTGTTGTCATATGCTTTTAAACTTGATACTTGATACTTGAAACTTTTCCTGGATTTAGCACTGCTTAGCTGTTGCTAAGCTACCACTCTTCCGGATATGTGTGGTGGAGTTTGCTTGTTGCTATGTATACATGACACCTCTTGACTTTCTTCTTGGGTCTCGCGATGTTTGGTCGCTTTGTGAGGCATCTGGCCGTAAATGGATCCCGTCACTATAAATAGGTCCTGGGGGAAGTGTTGCTGGCGGAATAGCTGGTGTATTGATTGGGTGTCAGCAACAGCGAGACAATGCAATCCAGGTAGATATTCTTGGAATATGCGATCTGATTTTATTCGGCTGTGGGGATTTGTGCAATAGTGGGTGTTTGGGGATATTGGTTTCACATAGTGAGGGGTTTGTTGTGAGGGTGGTCATTGTTTGTGTATTTAATGGCTCATGATGGTGGGTGTATTTTAGTACTGAAGACGGCCTGTAAAGGGCTGAAACATGCTGACTGAATAAACCAAGTGAGTTCTGCTTTTTAAAGTCCTGTGAGTGTGTCATTGATTGTGCAGTATTTCAGTCCAGTGCACACATGGGATTTATGAACAAAAAAGCCTTTTTTGGCAGTGCATAGCAGACAACGTTTCGACCCTTAGTGTTGGGCCTTTCTCAAGCCTAATAAAAAGTGCTCACAGTGCAAACATTTCAATACCATTACTTTCGTGACATCATATCCTGTGTTCTAATAAAAGCTCAATCTCTCAATTTACCAACATATTCCCTGAGATCTGTATAGAACAACTACATGAATGTAATAAATACCCTTAGCATCTGTCATCATAATATCAATACATTCCACATATACATCAGGATATATATATATATATATATATATAAATATATAATAGCATATATGAAAGCAATTGTTTTTATTACTTCAAATTCAGTACTATAGTAGATCCTTTCGTTTACTGGTCAATTATTTACTGACTTTTCTAGTTCAAGTACAGAATTTGGTCACCCAGATTCAAATCAAGTTGAAGTTTGTGATTTTTAACAGGATGTTTAAAGAGTTTTGTACTTTGACCTTTCGTAGCTCACTGAATACATCAAAGACAAATTGCTTTCTCTGCATAGTCACTGCTGATAACGCTGTTTATCTAAACCTGCACATTCTATATATGCACTCTGGGCAAACAGAAACAGCACTATACAAAAGGAGCTTTCCCCATTGTGATTAGAAGGGTTTTAATACGCACAATGTTTACTGTCATGTGCAAAGCGGAGATGTGAACTGTATTTCTCTCCCTCTGACAGATTATGTTCAAATTCAACAACTTTCAGGTATCTTGACCGGTTATCAGGATAAAGAAATGATGGAAAATATAGTCTAGATAATGAGAAATGTTAAACTTGCTTTATCACTGAAGTGCTGCATATTATTTTCTTAAATCAAACATTGTGCTCAGGGAGGGAACTTACTGATAACAAGGTAGAAAAAATGTACATCAATCTTATTGGAGATTAAAAGGTCAAAAACAACCTGTTGGGTGTGTATTGGTAATGTTCAGCTGGATCATCCATTATGCATACCTTGCCTTTATTCCATCTGGTTTCTGTTATAGTCAAGGACAGAATCTAGGAGCAGCAAGCTTTCATAATATATCCAGTTTTAGTATCTTTTCCTAGCACCACAAATAAATGCTGGCAAAGGATTGTGACGATAACAGAAATGAGTTGGCTGCATTTATTAGCTCTCTGGGTGAATACGCAGGAAAGGTTAAAACTCATATCAGATGCTGCTTGTACTAGAAATATTTTCATATTTGAAAATAAATGTAAGAAGAACTGATAGAAAATTGAATTCATCTAAACATGATCAATAAAAAGGCAGTTTTATCCTTTACTTTTCCTATAAGGATATACATGCATGAGTAGGGCTTGTGACAAGTTCAACCTAAATCTGAGGAAATGTCCCTGATATAATGGCAATGTATGGTCACTGAACAAATCCTGCTAACTGGACCACATCCATTGGTCACAGCACTAGGCAGGAAAATGTCCATTGATTTTCACTGCTTACCTTATCAAGTGATTGGGAAAGATGCATTAACAGGTAGGGTTTTACGCACCCAATCATCAAGTGGAATGTAAAAAATCCAGAGCCCAAACATGTACGCCCAATCCCTATAAAGAAATGGTCCTTTAACAGTGACATAATCTGTCAAATTCTCCTTGTATTGCCAGATTTAATTGTACACAAAACCAATTTCAAAATAATTCTTTTTAAAAGTTGTGTGTTCTAGAATTCCTTGTATTTATTGTTACATTCCTGAGAGCATTAAGTCATTCACGGATCCACTGAAGTCATGTTTAGCTTGGCGTTTGGTGTTAACTGTGCAGGATAAGTGTCTCAATTATTAACAAACTTGACTTTGCACTCTAGTCAAAATCAATCGTTCATTCAAAACTGTATAAGTGGCAAATTCAATCTCCTTTCCTCATGAGAATGACCCAAGATCTTACTGCGAACAACAGACTGCAAATATAGGTTCTTTCATTGTGCCATAAACTAACAACTGAAATAAAAAATGAATACCGTTTTACTTGGGGAGCTATAAATTCTAGATTTATAAAATAAATAAATAAATAAGAAGGAAATCTATATGTATATTATATCTGTTGTATTCAATTAGATCAACAGATATAAGATGACCTGGATGAATGAGAACCTTCACAAGCATATATGTATATTAGTGTAGGATCTGATTAGTGGAGAAATGTTACATGTATAGTTGCTGATTTTTTTTCTACATGAATTTCATTCATTTTTTTCCCATCATAGAAACTGGGTAGTTTATTTTGCTGTGTAACATAGTAATTGAGGATGAATAAAGACATACGTACATCCAGTCCAACCTTTAAACCCTACTTATTAACCCTACCTAGCAGTTGATCCAGAGGAAGGCAAAAAAACAATCCAGCTAAAAAGGTGATTCCTGGCTCCAAATGGCAACCAGAAAGGATCACTGGATCAACCAGAACTACAGTATATGTATTAAAATATACTTACTATTACTATATTGATTACAAGACCTTTTTCCACACTTTCCCCCCCTCATTCTCTTGTTGTTATTTCCTGTCCCTCCAACACAGGCTAGGTGCTATCCTGGAACCCAAGGTATTTACTCTCCTGGCTATTATCTGTAGGCCAAGTTGAAGAATCTCATATAGATCCGGACCCCTTTTTAGAAGATGTACATCTTCTTGATAGTATTAAATTCCACACAGTATCTTGTGACAAAGGAAACTTTGTTACCATAATTATTTTCTTTCTCTTTCCCTTTTGTCCCACCATACAGTAACTGATTCCTCTTTCTCACCGATTCCCATGCTTTTTTTAAAGGAGAACTGGAGAAGTCTCCAGATAACATTGTCCCAATAGACAGAGCACATTCACAAACATACAACAAGTGTCTTACCTCTCCCTTTGCTGTGGCCATTGGGTGATTTATGAAAACAACCAGTGAATACTAGGGGTCAGCTCCCACAATCCATCTTAGCTGGGTAAACCCCCAGCTAAGTGTCTGTGTACAGGCACATGCTCTGTAGTGCTCAACAGTTCAAAACAAGGAAGTTGCAGCCTTGTTTCCTAGAGCTGACAGCCAATCACATTACAGTACATCCCTCACACAGAACAGGGGTTTCATTTTTTTGTTTTCAAACACATTTAATGCTCCTGTCCTAATAATAATAGAATTCATTCAAAAATAAAAGTAGTCTTTGCAGTGTATTTCATAGATAGCATGGATGTAAGAAATAGAATACTATAATTTCAGCAAAAATAAAAAAATAAAAGTCTGGGGAATAGAAACTGCAACTTGTACAGTTACTCAGCCTTGCTAAAAGCAGAGCTCTTACCACTTGGCTAACAGAGATACTATATAGATCACTGTGTGTTTTTTACTAGGTGTGCCACCAGGGAATGAACTAAAATTAGAAGCTTTATCTTTTTTGGAACATAATAGAAACAAAAAAAAGGTTAAGCCAGGGGTATTGAACTTGTGACGTTCTAAACTGTGTATTTTTAAACCTGGTGCCTTACCCGGTGCACCAACACTGAACAAGCGGGCAATTCTGGTACATTTGGAAGCTTTATCTTTTGCTAGAATTTTTTTTCTAAAAATGGAATATGGAAGTCTCTGATAAGACTTTAACCCTTTCCCTGCCACAGATCGTATATTCACGATCTGTGCAGAGAATGCTTTAACTGCCACAGATCGTGAATATACGATCTGTGGCTTCCCCCCTCCAAAATTTTTTTTCCCCCCTGCTAGGGCCGATCGGGGGGCAGCATTCAACTGCCCCCTAGTCCCCTCGATCCCCCTCGGTTTCGTCCAAATCCGAGGGGGGGATCAGGAGAATCCTCATTGAAGTTTTCCCTACCTTGAAGCTGCCGGTCCGGAGGAGGAAGCTGAATGGGAGACCCCGGTGACATCACAGAACTTCCTCCTTCACCGGGGTCTTCCCATATGGAGGTACAACTGCTGCCCCGGTGGTCCAGTGGAGGTACTGCAGCATGATCTTGGAGATCATGCTGCAGTCCCTAAGTATAGAAAAAGCTGTCAGCTAACAGCTTTTTATACATTTTGTGAATGGAACTCAAAGTTCCATTCACAAATAGGATTTTTCTAAGTCTTTGCTACTTAGCGAAGACTTAGAAAAAAAATGGGGACAGAGATCAAAATTTGGTGATCACTTCTGATCACCAAATTATTGATCTTTGCCCATGAATGAAAAATCACTTCCTGGAAAATGATTTCCGGGAAGTGATTTTTCTGATCGGATTTCGAATTGGAAAACGGGCATTTATGCCCGTATTCCAAGTTCGGTATCATTCCCTAAGAGATCTGATGATCATCTTTGGGATGATCGGGGAAAAAATGGGGAAATACACACAAAAAAATTTAAAGTGATACACACACCTTTTTTTTTTTTACCCTAAAACTATAAATTAGAAAAAAGTTTGTCTTCTCCAAGCTCCCCAATGTCCCCAGTGATATCGGTAAAGTAAACGCGGATACTTATTTGTACGATTTCAAGGGAAACTAAGCCTATTTTTAGAAGGAAATTTTGCAGAGGTACCAAATAAGACCGTATTGAATTTTTAGGATCAGTAAAGTGTGCAAAAAACGTGTGTGACTCTCCATACTAACCGATTTCACTAAAATACCACTAAAAGGGGGAGAGTGGTGTGTGTGGGGGGGGGGTTGTGGCGTTTTTAAAAATTTTTCTTGTAACTGCACTTTAAATGCGTCCCATTTGAGCTAGTTGTGGCCTCGTCTCTGTTTGCACCCACGCAATGGCACACGTTTGATTCAGGACATGTGGGAGATTGCTATTTAGTGGGTTTTTTGCTTGTCAAGTGGGTTTAGGTAGGATTTCAACCCTTGAATCATCTTATTTTATTTTTCACAAAATCTCGTAAAACACAGAGTTCTTTGGATCGCTGGGTCGGAATTCTTCATGCATGTATGAAAGCATGGCACCGTAACGTAGCTGAAGGTGTGTAGATTCCAAAAATATATAGTTTGTGGGGGGAATTTCCATGTTTCGGGACTGTTTCCTTAGAAAAAGGGTAAGCTGTTCAAATTACAGAGCACTTTGATTTTTTCTTGTAATTGCATTTGTGCATGCGTCCCATTTGAGCTAGTTGGTGGCCACGTCTCTGTGTGCATCCACGCATATGGCATACCGTTTGATTCAGAACAGTGGGAGATTGATATTTAGTTGGGGGTTTTATTTGTGGGGGGCATTTCAAAGTTTTGGGGCTGTTTGAAATTACAGAGCACTTTGTATTTTTCTTTGTAATTACACTGGTGCATGCGTCCATTTGAGCTAGTTGGTGGTCACGCCCCTGTGTGCATCCACGCATATGGCATACCGTTTGATTCAGGGCATTTGGAAGATTGATAATTGACAAGTTTTTTTTACATGACATGGAAATTTGCCATGATTTTTAACTTGAATTGTATTTTTATAAATTTTTCCTGAAAATCTGTGGTAAGAAAGCGAAATTGTACACAAAACTGCACCCACACCAGGTGGTATGCATAAAGAATCACACCATTGTGTAGCTGAAGGTGTGTAGAGTCCAAGAATATATAGTTTTGGGGGGTATTTCTAAAATAGAGGGTGTTTATTCTGACAAATCTGAAAAGTTGCTGTAATTGGGCCACTGTTCATTGGCCTCACTTTGTGGCTAGTGATTCCACGTCTGCATGTGGAACCATACATAGGGCATACCGTTTGATTCAGGACATTTGGGAGATTGATATTTGGTAATTTTTTTTTATATTACTTGGGGTGCATGATTTCTACCTTTGAGAGTGTTTTTTTCAAATTTTTAGAAAAATCTGCTAAAACTGTGAACTTCTACGAAGAAACTGCGCCCACACCATTGATGGTACGAATGAACAAACTACAGAATTTCGTAGATAAAGGTGTGTGGATTCGAGAAATATATGGTTTGTGGGGGTGTTGTTTTGTGGGGAAAAATTGCAGACTGTTCAAATTCAGATTTGACTGAATATTTTTGCTGTTTCTGAGCCATTGTGCATTGTTTCACTTGTGTCTTTTGGCTTCCACGTCCACGTGTGTAACCACACATATGGCATACCGTTTGATTCAGGACATTTGGGAGATTGATATTTAGTAGCTTTTTTTACATTCCATGGGTGGTTTTGGCATGATTTCTACCTTTTGAAGTTGTTTTTGTTCATTTTTTCAGACAAATGCGAATTTCTACGAAGAACTGCGCCCACCACATTCATGGTATGAATGAACAAACTACAGCGTTACGTAGCTGAAGGTATGTAGATTTGAGAATATATAGTTTTGTGGGGGTATTTCCAAGTTAGAGGGGTGTTCAGTTTGAAAAATCTGGGAAAATGCTGTTATTGGCTCACTGCGCATTGTTTACATTTTGACTAGTCGCTTCACGTCCGTGTGTGTAACCACACATATGGCATACCATTTGATTCAGGACATTTAGGAGATTGATATTTGGTAAGTTTTTTTTACATTACATGGGGTTTTGGTGTGATTTTGTAACTTTGAAATGTATTTCTCTATTTTTCCAGAAAATTGTGTAGAAATGCGAAATTCTATGAAGAACTGCGCCCACACCATTGATGGTATGAATGAACGAACTACAGTGCTACATAGCTGAAGGTGTTGATTTCAGGAATATATAGTTTGTGGGGGGTATTTCTGAGTTATCAGGGTGTTTTGTGGAAAAAACTGCAGACTGTCCAAATTCGGAGTTGGCTAAATATTTTCGCTGTTTCTCAACCATCATACATTGTCTCACATCGTGGCTTTTCGCTTCCACGTCCGCATGTGTAACCACACATATGGTATACCGTTTGATTCAGGACATTTGGGAGATTGATATTTAGTAACTTTTTTTTACATTCCGTAGGTTTTGGCATGATTTCTACCTTTTTAAAGTTGTTTTTTGTTCATTTTTTCAGAAAAGTGCGAACTTCTACGAAGAACTGCGCCCACACATGATGGTATGAATGAACGAACTACAGTGCTACCTAGCTGAAGGTGTTTAGATTTCAGGAATATATAGTTTTGGGGGTTATTTCTGAGTTACGGGGTGTTTTTGGTGGAAAAAACTGCAGACGTCCAAATTCGGAGTTGGCTAAATATTTTCGCTGTTTCTGAGCCATCGTGCATTGTCTCACTTTGTGGCTTTTCGCTTCCACGTCCACATGTGTAACCAACACATATGGCATTACCGTTTGATTCAGGACATTTGGGAGATTGATATTTAGTAACTTTTTTTTAGATTCCATGAGGTTTTGGCATGATTTTTACCTTTTGAAGTTGTTTTATGTTCGTTTTTTCAGACAAATGCAAACTTCTACAAAGAACTGCGCCCACACCATTGATGGTATGAATGAACAAACTACAGCGTTACATAGCTGAAGGTGTGTAGATTTCAGGAATATATAGTTTGTGGGGGTTATCTCTAAGTTACGGGGTGTTTGTGGAAAAACTGCAGACTGTCCAAATTCGGAGTTGGCTAAATATTTTCGCCGTTTCTGAGCCATCGTGCATTGTCTCACTTTGTGGCTTTTCGCTTCCACGTCTGCTGTGTTACCACACATATGGCATACCGTTTGATTCAGGACATTTGGGAGATTGATATTTAGTAACTTTTTTTACATTCCATGGGGTTTTGGCATGATTTCGACCTTTTTGAACGCTGTTTGATGTTCATTTTTTTTGAAAAACTGGTAAAAGTGCAAATTTCTACGAAGAACTGCGCCCACACCATTGATGATATGAATGAACGAATACGGCGTTACATAGCTGAAGTGTATAGATTTCAGGAGTATATAGTTTGTGGGGGTATTTTTGAGTTGGGGGGGTGTTTCGTGGAAAAACTGCAGACTGTTCAAATACAAAACTGGCTAATTTTTTTTTGCTGCTACTGACATTTGGCACTGGTCACGCTCTGGGTTAGTTGGTAGCCATGTCTCTGGGTACACCCATGAATGTGGCATACCGTTTTATTCGGGAGGGGTTAGGCTTTCATATTTGAGATGGGTTTGAACTTTCCCCACAGTTTATAGCTGAATTCGCATTTGATTTTGTCTTGATTTTACAGTGAGGAAAAAAAGGAAAATGTGAGAAAGTAACTTACAATTGACGAAGAGCTGCGTCCGGGTACCTGCATTTTGATAAAACTAACCTCACTCGTAAAATCCTGCGAGTGTGTGTTTCTAAAAATATCTCACTTGTGGGGATAGTTTAGATAATTTGGTAGATATTCTATGTTAACTGTTAGTAGTGGTTACACATTTTAATTTGGTGTAATATTCTAGGAGGTGCAGTTTTAGTTTGGGGGGTTCTCCTGTACAGGAAAAGTCGGGTACCTACATATATCTGGTATCGTTGTACTCGGGAGTATCTGAGCTTTTAGAAACAGTAAGATTTTTGTGCGTAACCTTAAGATAACTATAAGTAAAAATGGGAAAAATCCATGAAAATTTGCAAATTTTTCATTTTTTTTACATATTTTACCCATAATTCCAGTAAAATTTCCAGAAAAGTTACAAAATTCTGTTACCATGTTAAAGTACACTTTGTGCTGAAAAAAACAATGTATAATATTCCTGATTTACTGCAAGGTTTCCTACTGTAAAATTAGTCTAAAGCGATTAAGGGCAAAATCCTGAAAATTCTTCTGGCAGTTAACGCAAAAAAAAATGAAAATCTCCTGGCAGTGAAAGGGTTAAAGGCTGCTTGTTACCCTGCAGTTTATTTACCAGCAACTGACACTGACTGGTAAATAAATTGCAGGGTATCAAACAACTTTCAAAGTCTTTTCAGGGACTTCCATATTGTTGTGTAGACATCTGTATAGAAAATACAGTGTGTAGAGACAGTGAATACTGGCGTCAGGGGGCGTGGTACTTTGATGACTTCATGGGCTGTGGATTGTACTAGCAACAACCTTAGTTACAGAATCTCTTTCTCACATGCACTAAATGCAACTTATTAGAGAAGAATCTTACAATGTATAGGTGTTCTGGGAAGAAAAGCTTTCACATTAAGATTTTAAAAAAGTAAGTTTAGTCCTCCTTTGAGGGTTTTTTCTTTGTTCCCACAATCTCTAAACTTTTCTGTTGGATCTCCCGCTGCTGTCTCAAATTCTTCCGTGGAGCAGTTTCCCTTACTCTGGTAATCTGTCTTACGGGTATCCCATTCAGGGTATGTCCAGGATGGCAGCTCGTGGCTAGCAGAAGTGTATTGCAAGCTACCTCCTTTCTGTAGACCTATTTTCACTTGTGCTGTAACTAGGTCCCAAATTAGTACAATATTTAAAAAGTGGATATGATATTTTGCTTGCATCCCTGTGAAAATCAAATTACAGTTATAAATTCCACTGATTTTTCATCACTGTTCCATATCAGCAGAAGATCATCAATATACCGCCCAAAATAAAGAATCATATGTCTGAATGGATTACTATCTCCAAGATGTGGGACTCCTCCCATGTACCAATAAAGAGGTTGTCGAAGGCCGGGCAAAAGCCCCGCTCATCACTGTCCCACATCTCTGGAGGTAGTAAGAGCCATCAAGCATAAAATAATTATGTGACAACAGATATTCGATTAAGGATAAAATACATTTCAAATAACATTCTACTGCTCTAAGGCCCACAGAATGTTTAATCACTGAATACAGCAACTACATCCAGTGTGACCCATCTATAGTGTTGACTCCATTCGATCTTATTCAATTTACCTAGGACATCTTTTGTGTCCTTTATATACGAGCCAAATGATTTCGCTGTGGACTGTCCAACAATTTCCCTAAATTTTCCCAAGGGGCCGTATTTATAAAGCGCTTTTAATGATCAGTAAAATGATAGTTTAAAACCGGGCGGTAATTTATGATAGGTTTAACGATTGTTAATTTACAATATGGTTGTAAATTACCCATACCGTTCGTATATCTACGATAATGAAATTCTAGATTTACGATCCCCATAGAATACATTGCGTTAGTTTACTACCACATGGTATTCTACAATCGAACGTTTGGTAACTAACGAACATTTGCTTATTAACGAACATTCAGTCATAAAGGTACGATCGTGGCTGTATATTTACGACCGCAATCGTACATTAACTAACACGCTTTTATAAATAACTCGGTTTATAAATATGGCCCAAAGATCCTTTGATGGCCACAATCGGCCTGCCTGCTGGATTCTCCAATTTTTTTGTAGATCTGTAAATCAAAACAAGGAAGCTGCAGCTTGTTCTCCCCCCTAGCTGACAGGCAATCAGCTTACTTTGTTAGACAATGTAGTACACTATAAAACTCCTTTTCTGTGTCTATATCCATTCTCCACCCTGACATTTAATTGCTTTTTTTCAAGTAAACTTTACAGTTTATTTCCTTTTCAGCACAAATGGGCAAAAAAAATTACAGGTTCTATTTGAACCGGTAAGCTCACAGATTCTATCTTTCTAAAAATAGAGCATTATTCCATTGACACAGAGCTTACATACAGAGAAAAGGGACATTTAGAAGCTTTATATTTTACTAGGGAAAGAATGGAATTAAAAAAGGCTGTAAAACCAGCTGACTGTTTAATATTGTTCCTGGTAGGTTGTCTGCAATTACAAACCTTTTTTGTGCCATGCTGGCTGGAAAGTAAACTAAAGGGAATCAGTAGCCTTTAAAGTCTTCTCAGGATCTTCTATATGGTACGGAGACCTCTGTATACAAAATGATTAGGCTGTTTGAAGACTATATGGATAGGGACATGCACCGGCAACAAAATGAAAGCCTTCTTAGTTACAGAATACATTTCTTACAATGCAACTTAGTTTATGTTAGTTCTCCTTTAATATACCTAAGACTACGATTCCCTCCTACCTACCAACAAGAGTCTCAAATCTGGTGAGGCAATGACAAAGAGAAAGTCCCTGAAAAGGTTGATGTTTACTTTTTCCAAATGTACATTTGCAGCTCTTTACTCCAAGTAGACTAGGCTTTCATATCTCCCAACATCTAAGCTCTAAAAAAACAAGTATTTTTAACCACAAAATAAACACGCCCAAATTGTATCTGTTGTATTCAGTTAGATCAACTGGATTTAAACTTTAGTTCTTGAAGACGTTTCACTAGTCATCCGACTGGCTTTCTCAATTCAAAATGACAAGAATCTGTTGGCAAGAGGTGTTAACAAAACTGCCCAGGGTAAGGTGTTAAAACAGCATTGTACCTGGCAGACAAAAATGTAAATACCCCCCCAACCACCACCACCACCACCATCTTGTTCAGGCTTGGCTGAACAATAGTGCCTCATATAACATTCCAAATGTAGGAACTTTAGGCAAGGTCCTCTGCTGGTGTAAAAAAGATATAGCAGAAAGAGTTGCAGTATTTGCCAATGCAGCTATGCCACTGCTTCTGGTGGCAGGGTCAGACTGGCTCACCAAAACTACACAGCATACATTTCTGAATTTTTTTTGGATGCTGCAATCAGATTACTTCTTTCTCATCCAGTGAAACAAAGCACTAATTTTGTAGAAGGCGAGGGTTTCCAACTCCCACGATCACCATAGCATGAGAAGAATGCAATCTTGGCAAGGGTCAGTAAATTGAATGTAGCAGCAGCTGGGGGAAGGATATGTGAGGGAGCAGCAGCCAAAGTAAATTTAAAGGTATTCTGAGATAGTGGATGCAGGCAACAGATAGAACGGAGCTGGGGCACATATTGAAAAGGGGCCAGATTGGATGGAGGTTATTCCCATTGGATGTTGATGTGTAGCAAATAAAGCTACACATCAAGCTAAAGCATAGGTTTGGAACATATGATGATAACCCAAGGTTATCTAAGACAAAAACAAGACATGGACACCTACCACACAATTCTAGGTCAGATTGTTTGCTCTAACATGTTTGAAACATTTGTTACATTTAACAATGTCAAAATACTGAATTTGGTACATTACTGTAAATGAATACTGAAACAAAATAATAAGTTATAAAAAAATAAGTTAAAAAAAAAAAACAGTGTTTATTTAGGTTTCAATTTGGTCCAAAGTGGAAATAAAATGGCTTTGTGTTATTGAGAGAAATGTGCTATAAATCCAAGATAACAGTTTACATAATTGTATTCTCTGCAAATTGTGGGCACAAACAAGGTTAACTGATCCAGTGATCAGAACTTCAGTGGAAGATTGCCTGTAATCTAATTTAAGCCCATTTTAGGTCCTCTCCCTGGGTACATTTATTGGGAGGGGGGAAGGTGGGTACAGTATAGTTGCCCTTTAACACTTAGTTAACACTTATAAAAAAAACACTCTCTCTATCACAGTGCTCCTTAAAAAGGTTCACAATTTTGGCACACTTGGCAATGCAAGTTTCTGTCAAGACACAGCTATATTCTTCATTCTGAACTCTTTTAACTCTTTTAAGTATATATACCGTATATACTCGAATATAAGCCGGGGCTTATACTCGAGTCACTAACACACTCACCTCTCTGTCTGCTGTTGCTCGCTCCGCATCTCCTACTGACTTTACTTCTCGGCGCCTCTCACTTTCCAGCACTGAGTGACGTCAGGCAGGCAGATGCGGAGCGAGCAGCAGCCTGCAGAGAGGTGAAGATTGAAGACTGCCCAGGTAAGTGAACACTGAACTGGGGGGGGGGCTTTGGGGGGCACAGTAATCCCATACAGAAACCCCCAATACCTTTCCACTATAGATGTTTGGAAACTACATTTCCAAACATCTACAGTGAAAAGCTATTGGGGGTTACTGTCTGGGATTATTGTCCATTTAAAGTGCAACTAATGCCTCAAAACGATACAGAATCATGAGGATGGTATATATTGTTAAAAATATTGCCTTCTGATTCTGTATTGTTTTGAGGCTTTAGTTGCCCTTTAAATGGACAACAGAATTCCCATACAGTAGTCCCATATAGTAATAGCCATACTGGATTTGGCTATTACTGTATGAGACTACTGTGTGGGAATTCTGCTGTCCATTTAAAGGGCAACTAATGCCTCAAAACAATACAGAATCAGGAGGATGGTATCTTTTGTTAAAAATATTGCCTCCTGATTCTATATTGTTTTTAGGCTTTAGTTTCCCTTTAAATGGACAGCAGAATTCTTTTACAGTGGCCCCACACAGTAATAGCCAAATCCAGTAAGGCTATTACTGTATGGGACTACTGTATGGGAATTCTGCTGTCCATTTAAAGGGCAACTAAAGCCTCAAAACAATACAGAATCAGAAGGCAGTAGTGGTCATAGTTTCCACCCTTGGCTTATACTCAAGTTAATCAGGTTTTCCTGATTTTTTGAGGCAAAAATACCTCGGCTTTTACTCAGGTTAGCTTATATATATATATATATATATATATATATAATTAGGCAGACAAAAAAATGTTCACTATTAAATTTAGAGATAGCCACTTCTGGCTTTCTCATGGCACATAGCTTGAGAAACATTGCTAGATGATAAGGTTTTCAGTATAAGTTTGCATAATTGACATACAAATATATTTGACACATTTAATAATAGTGCAATTGGAATAGTTTGTGCAATATTTCTTAGTTACTCATTTGCATTAAAATATTTTAGCAAATATGTATCTTAAAGGACAACTAAAGCCACAGAACAACACTGAACCAGAAGGCAGAACACCTTGATATAAATCCAGTAATCAGTGTCTTACCTCTCATTGTGATACGGGTGCTGGGAAATTTACCTAAATAATATATGGTTTGTGCTTAACATCACAGCATTCTAATATCACGCAGTCTGGTCAACGACCATTATGTTCTGCCCATGCTCAGTCTTTAGCTATGGCAGAAACTTGTTACAGTTGGTCACACCCATTAATAATCTCTATCCAATCCTTTTACAGGACAGATAAAGCAAGGAAGCATGTGACTGAGGTCAGGAGGTGTGGTCTGACACTGCACATACACAGATACTTCATCCAGTTCTTAACAGGCTTACATTTACTTTAATACAATTTACTGGGGTGGGATTTTATAGCTTATTGGTGTTTTTAGGGGGGTTGTTTTCAGATTCTGGAGTATAAAAAAATGGATTTAGTTCTCTTTTAAGGATTTGTAAAGCTGTGCTATTTCAAGTAGATCTGATTCGATGCTTCCTTTAGTGCATGTACAAAGAACACCCCATTTTAATCATTCATGGGAATGACTCTGATCCCATGAGCATTCATGTAAGTCAAAAGGATTTGTGCCCTTCTCTCAACTACATCAATTAGCTTTTCAATTCCTTGACGACCTCCTTGACTTTCCCAATAGATTTTGTCCAAGAAAAAAGACTGAAGCAGTTTTTCCCGCAACCGATGACTTTTCAGCACTGAAATAGCAGATTCTGGAAATCTAAAAAAATAAGTATAACCATGCTTAAAATGTGTTTATAATTTTGCACAGGATATCTACATTAAATGATAATTACCATCAAAAGCAAACACCCCCTTGAAATGTATCTTTCTTAAAGTGACACCTTTAATATTTTAATTGCATTATGGTTTTAAGTTGTGATGATGTTCTTTATCCTAGAGTACAATTCCTAAGGAGACTGAAGAGAGACAAAACCACACTAACATGGATATAGTTTATAGGGTAAGTTTAAGGCTGTTGAATATTGAAAATCTAACAAATGAGCTAAAAAAGTTCTGACGTTGAACCAATCACAATCTGAAAATTGCCTTACAAAAAATATGAGCATAGAAGAAAGGTCAAAAAGTCCCTATGCCCAATTAAAAAAGAATCCCCAGGTAGAAAGCAGAAACAGAGTACTGTATATACACCCCCCAAAAAATAAAACAAAAATCACAAATTAAAGGACCAGAACATAAATGTTGAACCATCTTTATCTAACGATTCTCCTACTGCCAAACATCATGTTCATTTCAAATAAAAAGCTACTTAGGTTGACATTCATGTTTATGGGCCTTGAGTCAATATACTGTTTTATCATAACAATCCCCATTTTAGTTTCTGCATAATGTTGGAACAAAGAGAATAAAGATACTCTTAAAGGGTATGTACACTGGTAAATTTGTTTTTTTAAATTGCCCATTAGTTGAAACTATAATTCATCCCAACTATCACTGTATCATTTTTGTGTTGATCTGCCCCCTATTTCTTAAGATATCCAATCTGAAACATCTTACATTTCAGCATTTCTGTAAGCAGTTTTGCTGCAGCTTGAATGGTTTGACAGTTGTGTGCTGTATACTGTATGCAGTTTTGAAAGTTGGTATGGGGGGAAAATAGTAATTTCAGTTGTCAGAGCCTGAGCAAAAAAAGTACTTTATTGAAGGCATGCAGCAACACACACACCTCAGAGTAAGTGCTACTTACACATATTTATTTATAGATTAAGATGACACAAAGTCATTTGCATACACTTTAAGGTGCCCATGCACTAGTTAGATATTAGATAGACGAACATCTTATTTATCTAAGAACTGCTTAGCCTGCTCTTTTGCCCAAGTCCTGTGCAAAAGAGCAGACTAAGAGTCCCAGAGTATACCTGGAGTCCCAGAGTATACCTTCAGCACCTATACCCCGATCTATCACCGTCGTCTTCACCTATAGACATGTCCCTGATCGTCAGGATACTAGACATGCCTTGCTGTACACAGTTACCCCCAGGACTTAGGACGCAAGGTATAGATTCTGAGGCCGGGTATACTCCAGAAAACCAGAACACAAAGACAGGAACAGGAAGACTATAAAGGAGACAAGGACAAGAGTTAAGACAAGAATAATGAAATAATAAGAATATGCTGGAAATGCTGTGAAAAGCTAGGGAGTCAAGCACAGGACACCTAATGCTCTAACGGGCAAGGGTGAATATCAAGTGAAAGCAATATAAAGACCAGAGGGACCAATGGGGAATGGAATGACAGAGCCAGATGCAGGGATTGGTTTATTCAAATTAATTGGCCCTCCTCCATCCAATCTGAGCCCTGGAGGAGCGGAGGAGATAAGAAGAGGTTCGCGCAGCAGCAGAATAGGATCAGGCAGATGTGCGAGCAGAATAGTAAAATGCTTGCGCACGTCACAACAAGTTGGAGGATGGACCCGTCGTGGGAGCGTGAAGCAGGTAAGCGCTTACCCCTGTTATTACAATCTTGGACGGACCCTGAGTGCTGCCTGGAGAATGGTGTTATTTGTAAATACTGATTTTTTTCTACATTTCTTTTTTTAAATATGTAAATATTTGTAAAATTGTCTTACTCTTGTATTCCATCCAACAATTTGAAATCAAGGTTTTCTTCACTTCTGTCAAAAAATCCTTTGTTATCAATGAATACCAGGTGCCTTGGATCATGGCGTCTCTGGATGATATGCGTAAGATAAATATTCTCTGGATTATTACATTTCAAGTGTAATCCTTCTTGTGCACATGAATCTTCTTTTCGAGGTTTGAAGCCACAGCAGTGTCTGTCAAGTCGAGTGTAAACCTGTTAAAAAAAACTGAAATTCATAAAAACCATATAACAAAATGGCATTTTATTTTATAGATTACACACTTGCCTGCAGCTGCAAACAAGAAACCCCTAGTAAATCTCAAGAACAGTAGCCACCTAGGTATGAAAGGTCCAGGAAATAAAAATAAAATACCATGGGCAAGGCTGGATTTACCATTAGGCACAGTAGGCACACACCTAGGGGCGCCTGAGGTTGGAAGGGCGGCTGTCAATCTCCTCCCACCAATCCAACCCCTTAATAGTCTATTTTCTTCCCCAAAAGAAAAGGAGAAATGGGTGTTGTTTAGGGGTGTGGTCTAAGGGCGCCAGGCACTTTGGGCCTAGAGGCTCCTGAGGTGTAAATCTGGCCCTGACCATGGGTTATCCAAGGGGCCTGGAGCAATGACTATTACACTACTCATATATGAGTAGATGCCTATTAATCAGATGTATTACATTTAAAGGACAACTATACTAAAAAGGACTTTTCCTCCTCCTAATCTATAAATAAATGTGTGAGGTTTGTGTATTGCTGCATGCCTTCAATCCAGTTCTATTCAGGTTCACTATACCACTCTCTTTTTTTAACCACTCCCCCTTCCACCTGACCAGACTTATGAAGGCAAGCATGCACAGTAATACTATGCGGCAGCACTGGGAGAGGAATTCCCCATATACCCACTGTCAAATCTGTACACAGCATACTAATGGGCTATGTATGGAGACGTTATTATCTATTTGTCTATTAAGGTTGCGTTTAACGATTGAGAAGAGTTAACGTGGCTTTAAGAAACAAAAAATGTTGGTTTTGTTGGTGCACAAAAATTAGGTCAGGCAACTAGCGCATCCAATGTTTTGAGCTGATAGGGGCTTTTCATTTGCACAGAGATCCACTACCTGCTCAGTGCATTGCCTAAAGGGGCAATTAATAGTGATAGCGCCATAACTGTCAAAACTCTCACTATTCTAACTACAGCAAAGCTCACAGCAAAAGAGTTTATGGTAATAAGGCATTTGATTGACAGCAGATGGTTCTGAAGATGGTTCAGATTGAATTTCTAAAGAAATAGGGGGCAGATCAATAAAAAAAAAGGATACATAGATGGTTGGGAAGAATTATAGTTTCCAGTAATGGTCAATTTAAATTTTTTTTTCTGTATAGATGGCCTAAAACTAAAAATTCTCATTTCACATTTTACATGCTGTTTAACTGGAGAAGACTGGAATGTAGTCAGTATGGGTGGAGGATTAACATTTTCTTGCCAATACAAATACAAATTATTGTACAATGTATAGGAATGCATGTTAATTGCATTGCAGATTCAAAATGATGAGTTAGGCTAGGGTTACATCAAACCACACAGGAAAAACTGAACGCAACATAAACACGTCTTCCTGTCTTTCCTGCGTCCTTGCATTCCTCCCAAAGGCACAATTAAAATACATGTGATCTGCATCAAAATAGCGATCACATGTATTCTAAAATAGGCCATAACACAACAAGCACAGTTTGCTCATTGCTGTTACCATGTCATCTTATGAGAAATGTGAATTAACAGGCATGCAGTATTTTTAAAGGAGCGCTATTAGCACTGTTTTTTAATGACAAGTGTGATGGAAATGTTTCCTCTGTGGAGTGGTGAATTTTCCTTGGTTATTTTATCTATGTGGTAGCATTAATAATACAAAAAATTCAGATAATATGGTGGAAAAGTTGTTTTTCATGTATAGTTGGCAAAATAATAATTTATTTTCTGCAGAATGACTTCTCTTGGCGTAATAAATACCGCCACGGGTTTTGCAATGTTGCATTTTACTAAAACGCCTTAGTGATGTGCAAACAAAAACCTGCTGCTTTAATACTTAGTTTTATTATTCAAAAAATGTTATGTAAAAAACCCCCAGAGAAATATTACAGTGAATTAACTTTAAGTAACGCGCAAGAAACGGACAAGCAAGCTGGTGCGTTAACGTGTGCGCACACTGCAATTGCTCAATGTTGCGCAATCGGAGCACAATTGCGCAAAAAATGCGTATCGCATGTGCTCCAATTGCATGTGTTACAAGTGCAGTGCTCATCAGCGCACCTAGTGTGGCCAGTACAATTTTTTTTAACATGCGATCAGATTGCAATCAAGATTGGATCGAGTGTTATAACGGACTGGTGTGCTCTAGCCCTAATGCTTTATTAATGTGTTCCTTCATTTAATGTAGTTCACAAAAGCTACATTTTAGGAATCATTAAGAACATACTTATAAGGGTTACATGTGTGTGATACCAAACAGCAGAGAATATCACCGCACCACATTTAAAAGGAGAGGAAAATCCAGCGGACTTTAAATTATATAAAAATCTTCTTCATATCACACATATACATCTATTGCGGCACGGAAATAAGCCCACAAACAATGGCTAATACATAGTCTAACGTGTTTCAGACCTGAATGGTCCTTACCCATAGACATGTGTGTGATAGACTTTTTATAGCCTGGGGAAGGGAGATGGATAAACCAATTGTAAGCTTGTACAGAATATGTTCAGTGCTAAGTCAGTAAATAAATACAATAACAGGAAACTGTTTTTTTACACAATCAGCACACGAGAGCTTGAATGAAGCAGAAAGCTGTTTTTTCAGCTTTTCTGGTAAAAATAAAATAAAATTGACTCCCCGATATGGAAAGTTACAAAGTCACACATTGCCAGGATCCAGACTGCCACCTGGCCATGGCTACTGTATCTTTAGAATGGAGATGACTAACATGATGATGTCAACAATAAATATAGGCTTGTAAGTCAGAAAGAAAACATCATTTAAATGATGGAGCTGTCTGCCAAAGCCTCCGTTTGTTTTCATTGACTGTAGTTAGTGGTAATGGTGCTATTTAAAAACAGCTTGCAAAGCTAGCACATTCATATTGTTATGAAATACTTACCATAGTAATAATGTTCTGCAGATGGAGAATATTTTACATTCTGTATTATACATAACTGTATATAAAAGGAGAAACAAGTCTAACTTTGCCACCCCAATCCCTGGATTTTATAACTTTTAGCAGGAATCCAAATAAATAACTAAGGGATCAGTCCCATTCCCTACATGGGTCCCATTGTGAAAGAATAACAAAAAGCAGATTGCTGTCTATTCTTTCCAATGATTTGCTATTTTAACAGATTTTCACCTCTAGTGCATCGCTCCCTTGCTGCAGACAAGCTTCCCCTGGCTGGTGGTCCAATATCTGCAGATGGAGCTGATTTCTGTGAGCTCCATGGCCTTGCCTGGTTACAAGGGGATCTGCTCAAATCATCATTGCTATGATGACAAAGCAATCCCACGACATTAGACCAATCCTGCTTGAACTGCCTTTCCCGGTCTTCTTTGCTACCGACATGCGATTGCAAAGTGAATGGGATTTGTGATTGCATGTCGGTCGCAAAAAAGAACGGGAAAGGCGGTTCTGGCAGTATCGGTGTTGTGGGATCACTCGGTCGGGTAAGTAAAATTGTCCTAATGTATGGCCACCTTTAGGAAGCAATCAAGGTTGCTAGTGGAATATGTTGATAAATTGAAGGAGTTCATAATCTGGCTAAACAAAAATGAAATAAACATCCAGTTCACACACTGTTTAAAGATAAAATTATATTTCTGGATCTAGAACTATTTATAGAAGAAAAAAAGCTAAAAGCTCGATACAGACGTGTGATGACGGGGCCGAACCACAAAGCACAACTGTAGTTGTCCGTTTTGGCCAATTATCAGTTTGTCTATGGATGTTCAGTCAGGCATCATTGATTATCCTCAATGACGGATCATCAGTGACGCCTGACCAAAGGGCAAAAAAGTCCAACCAAGCGCCCATAGATATTTGTATGTTTGTTTAAAGCTGTGCTCCGCCTCCCTAGGATATGAAATTCTACACTTTTGTTTTTTTTATTGCATATTAATCTATTAAAGGGCATGTCCACCCCCAAACTAAATTTTAACCCCATAATAGCCCCACTATACAGTTTAAAAAAATCCTTACCTTACAATCCTGCTCCTTATGGTTCTTCTGCAATCCATGTCCAAAGTCCAGGAAAGTGCAGAGTAGTGTCCAAACGTTGCTGCGCACAGGAGCCCTTTCACTCCCCTCCCCTTCAATTTCAAGTAGATTTAGCATGAACTGGACACCAGAAAGGAACAAGGCTTTATATAACAATATTGTTTTTATGACAGGCTGTCCCCGGGTTACAAACATCTATCTTACATACAACTCCTACTTATAAACGGAGCAAATGGAGGGGCATATGGATGAATACTGTACAGCATGGGGGACTGCAGGAGCGTACAACCAGGTGGTTGACTGGTGGTGAGTGATCAGGCCAGGCACTTACCTCTGCCTTTTAAAAGGTTTCTGTAGCTAGGGGAAAAACATTCAGTGGTTGGCTGTGATGTCAATGGCTTTTAGCTACTTACCAGGAGAACCAGGAAGCAAGAAGAGGGGTAACGGAACATTTTGCAGCATTTTATCTCTCAGCTTTCTTACTGTTTCAGTTTTGGAGGGTGAACATACCCTTTAAAGTGGTTACTAACCCAGCATCCACCAGTAGATACAATTAAAAAAAACAAACGCTGGAAAATTGAAGTCAAAGGCTAGCTAATATAAACAAAAAGGATGAACTGATGGATATGGAAAAATACTTGTCCTGTTACATTACTTTTGACTCATTGTTTCCTGTCTGTTCAGTCTCTGACTTCCATTCTCAAAACCTTTATGATCTGTTTGCCTAAGCTCCCTTTCTGATAGGAACATGGCCGTCTTACATGTCTTTGTGCTTCCTTTGTTGTACTGTAGGCATTTTCTGTGAAATAAGAAACCTGTGTCTATTAATACACAGAGATAAAAGAACATGCCTCCAAATAATGACACATACTAAACTATTTTTAAAAGGAGACAACTATGTTTGGGGTCAGTATAAGCCTGGCTTGGCTTTATACTAAATTCCATACATAGCACAGTGACAGAAGAAGTCATTTGAAGATTCTATTTACATTCCACATATTCTTTTTTTACAATCATTGTATTTTGCTGTCTGTTTCCTAGACACCATATAAGCACTATTATAGCATTTTATGTTAGTATATAAAATGTGCAAAAAGAGAAAAAAATAATCAATATACTGTATTTTGATTATTATACTACAAAGCAATTCCATTTGTCCTTTCCAACCAATCACATACAATTTGCTGTCCAGATTTAAAAGTAGATCATTACTTACTACTCATCCTTCCTGATTATAGGCCATCCCAATAGTTAACCTTGTACAACATTAATGATTTATTTACACAAAGGAAAAAATATTCTAACTGTAGCATTTTATAGAGGGGATAAAAGGAATTTGGCATATCTAACATTCTAAACTGATCCAATAATTTTAGACATGGCTTTAATGTACCCCAGGTTACACCATTACATCCAGCTATGCCTCTGATCCTGACACACAAGCATTGTTAACATAGCCTCATGCTATATTATACCTTTGAAATAGGAATAATTAAGAACAGGGATCATAATAGAAAATTAATTTAAACAAACATAAGCAGTTACTATAATATTTAAGACAAAAATCTGCATTGCAATTTTATCACTTAGAAGGTTTTGACAATAGACATCAAAGCCAATGGGGAAACGTGGCTTGCTTAAAGGAGAACTAAACACAAAACCCCACAAAATTTATGTTTACGAGAATTAATTACTTTAGAACACATGTAGGCAACCTTAAAGAGGTGGAGATCTACGTTTCCAACTTGGTGGAGGGAAAGATCACCATAAAGCTGTGTATGCAAATTTTTTTGGGGGGTGTGTGACCTAAAGTGGGTATGGTCAATATTAGGGGCGTGGTCACCTGTGATGAGGCATGATGTGAAACAACATAAAAATGAGAGGTCAGACACTGATTTCCCATTTAATTTTTTATGAGGCCTTAGTTGCCCTTTAAATTGTAGATTTAGGGCAAGGCCACACTGCAACGCAAACGCAATAGCATGCGATTTCATGTGCGATTTTCGTTGCGTTTGCGATTTCTTCAATAAGTATAGGAAAACGCATGCGATTGCGATTAAAAATGCAGAACGCAATCGCACCGAAAAACGTGCGTTTTTTTTGTGTTGCCGCGTTTTCAATGATTTTGTAAAATCGCAAGCGCAAACGCAAAAAAAAAACGCAGCAGTGTGGCCTAGCCCTAAAATATTTTTTTTTAATCCTTCCACTGGAAGATGTCATGCAGTATGGCTGGTAGGGGATCAACTTGCTTGTTGTTTTAAAGACCATCAGGCATGGGCTGTGTATACAGAAGTAGAATAAAGGGTCTTTAAAAACCAAGCAAGGTGATCCCCTTTATTCTAATACTACTGACCATACTGCATGTCTGAATGCAGCAAGTCGAATTTACGCTTAGGCTAGGTTAAGTAGAGTTTAAATTCTCCTTGAGGCTGTCATGATTAATAAATGTACCCCTTGTTGGCACATAAAGGTTTCTGTACCTTAAATTTGTATGGGCATTCCACTCCTCCATTCCTCCCGTAACGCGTACGTGATGTTATCGTGGATGTGCGCTGTGCGAAAACCAGAGGTGTATTCCCCTGAACCCCGTGTCCACAAGATCGACCAGTAGATTGCTAGCTACTGGTTGCCGACCCCTGCTTTAGAAACTTTCCCTTTGAGTTGGCAAATTTACTCCCATAAGGGACATGTAACCCTTATAAGTATGTTCTTAATGATTCCTAAAATGTAGCTTTGTAATTGACTTTCTAACAGTGAACTACATTAAATGAAGGAACACATTAATAAAGCATTAGGACTAGAGCACACCAGTCCGTTATAACACTCAATCAGATCTTGATTGCGATCCGATCGCATGCACTCTAATTGTTCAACATCGTGCTATTGCAGTGTGCGCACACGTTAATGCACACGCTTGTGTGTCCGTTTCTGGAGCGCTCTTGCGCACTACGGTGTGGCCTCAGCCTTAAAGGTAATTCACTGTAATATTTTTCTGGGGATGTTTGCAATTTTTTGAATAATAAAACTAAATATTAAAGTAGCAATTTTTTTTTTGCACATCACTAAGGCGTTTTAGTAAAATGCAACATTCCAAAAAACGTGGCGGTATTTATGACGCCAAGAGAAGTCATTCTGCAGAAAAGAAATCTAATGCTGCAGTTACACATTTGCAATACCCCACCTTTACTGTGGTCTTTAAACACTGTACCATATACTGTAGGTATTTTATGGTAGCAATATAAAATAGCAATTGAAGAGTGTAAAATCCCAATACCGTGATTTTATCCTGCTGACTTCATAATTGTAGTATTTTACAATAGTATATTATGCGTAAAAAGTAAAATAATACATAGAGCAGGGTTTCTTGGTGTGAATTCAGAGACCCAGAGATGTGCCTCAAAATTTTGGTAGTGGAAATAGTTTCAGCGGTATAACTGAATAATATTTTTGTTGTGTCATACATACGGTATTATGAAAAGATTTCAGTCAATGTAACGTTATCTTCACTGTAAAATACAGTACATAAACTTGGTACATTTACGGGTGTGGCATGAGAACAAAAATTGCATTTGCAAGTGTGCACCAGTCTGAAAAAGTTTGAGAATTACAGGCATAGAGAGTGACCTATACACTGTTTTCCATAAAAGGTCTGCAAACTTTACTGGTATCCCTAATAATGCATTAGAAAGAAATTTTTTTTTTCTGTATTATGCTTATTAACAGAAGCATGATTATATGTATTATATACTGATATACAGTGTAAGAATTACATAAACATTTTCCTACTTGTAGAAGAAAATCAAACAGTGCCATCTTGCACCATTCTTGGTGATGGATCTCGGTACATCCCATGTCTGGCTTTGGTGCTTTGCCATTCATCCAGCATTTATATCTTAGCATCTGTTGGTATGTACCCCACATCAGTTTGACTGAGGAGTGAGTGTTATTATCTGATGGTAATAATGATGAATCCCACAAAATGACAGGACAAGGAAGACCATCTGCAAAAACACAATACATCTAGTGAGTTACAAGTTACAAATTGTAAGCACAAATCTGCAAAAAAAGAACTAAATTGTAAAATTGGCAGCAATCTGTAAATTTAAAATGCCCATTGCAAATGTGCCAATTGGAATGGGTCACGATGGACATTTCCTTCCTCACAAACTTAGTTAATGGTCAACTAGGAAAGCTGGAGTACACACAGACCAGGTCACTCAGTAATCTACCCAATCGACTCAGCTGGGACTAGATGACATCTGCACTGGGTGGTACTGTACATCTAAAAAAAAAAATTGCTTAAACTGAGAAAAAATAGAAGATTTTACACTTTTAACTAGTTCTTCTTTATGTAATTTTATGAACTTTCCCTTTCTTTTAATTGCAACAGGAGTTGCAAAGGCAAGAAAGGCAGAAACACATTAACATGATAATTAGGTGATAATGTCCTGGATCCAATTTATTGTAAAAATGAATACAATTTCTATTTTATAGCTACAGCACTTTTCCTATTCCAAAATCAAACTGACATGGTTACTTTTGTTCAGACCAGAGTCAAGTACTCAAATCAATGTCAGCCTTTTTTAAAAGCATAGATTTTACAGCAGTTCTATAACTGGTAGGATAGTAATTGCATTATAAGTAGGTTCCACTGCATCATTACTTACCGATAACACAACCCTCCCAGGGGAGGGGCTGCTGGGAAGCGGCGGCGGGTGGGCGTATGCCCCGCCCCCTTAGCAGAGGCGTCGGGAAGGGATTTTAAGTCCCTTCGCTGCGCAGTATCGACGCAAAGGGACTTAAAATTACCGCAGGACATTGCGGCCGCGATATATATGGAGGCAATGGCGCTTACCATTATAAATACATCGATAGCGCTATTTTCGCGGCCGCGATGTGCGGCAGTAATTTTTTTGAGTTATTTTTGATTTTTTATAAATATGCCCCTAAGTCTGTTGTTTATTTTAAATGCATAACATACTAATGGGGCTATGTACCAAGAGCTCTATTGGTCTATATCCCTCCCTTAAGGGGGTGATAGTGGCTCTCAGTGCATAGCAAATAATCTTTAACCCTACCAAATCTTTAACGCCAGCTATTTGCTCTTCCTAAAGAGCCGCTATCGGCTCTGTACATTAGTTGCGGCGGTTATTTGTATCTTTACTCTAAAAAATTTTTTTTTAATTTTAAAAATGTTTACGTATGATATATCTAGATCCTGCTGATCCAAAACTTTTTCCGGATTTTAAATCTGAGCTGTAGATTCTGAGAAATCATCATTTGAAATCACAGCATTTACAGGGAAAGACCTGTCACTCCAGAAGTAGAAATTATAATATATGACCCATCCCTGGCTTCTTACTAGAATCTTTAGCTGCCTGCCAGCACACTTTTTGCAACATTTAAGAGAAAAGAAAGACATTTAAGATAAAAGCGGAGAAAAGAAAGAAGGGGGGAGGAGGTCCAGGAGGTCCATCGTGCAGACACTACTAAGAAGGCAGAGAGTAATTACAAATGACAATGACTAAGCAAGTACAGATAAATATGTGAGTATCAGCATTTTACTTCTCTCAAATTGTAGTTTCAGAAAATGTAAAGATGTTTGAGTGAGTATAGTGACCCTTTAAAGCTACATGCACTTTAACCCTTGGTACCCGATAATGGCTCTCGGTACATAGTTAGCATGCTAATATGTACTCACAGGTGTATGTTAATTGGCTGGGGATTAAAGGGGAAGTTCAGTGCAAATACATGCACTTTTAATAAAAAAGAGCATTATTTTTCCATCCTAATGACCTTAACCTTCCCATTCAAAATTTTGTCTGTGTATCAATAAATGCAACCGAAATACTGACTTCCTGTTTGCAGGACCCCTAGTAGAGACGGTTATGGTCTTGCCCTTGACCCAGCGCCTGGGTTGATTCAGTTGCTCAGTAGAGATCTGAGCATCTTTGACCCATCCAACAGCCAATCAGTAGAAATTACTGTTAGGAACATTCCAAGGATGTGGTGCATCCTGGGAAGAAGAACCGTTAGAACCTGAAATGTCAGCTCACTAATGTCAACAGCAGGGAACAGCAAAGGGTATGAAATCAACTGATTTTTCAAAATGGGGGAGAATATGTAGAATAACTAAGAAGGCATTACACAAACTAATAATTTAACAAATATTGATAATTTCCACTGAACTGTCCCTTTAAAATGTACCTTTGTGTCAATGGTGCAATTACACAGCTGGCTGACATGATTATAAATTGATTATAAATCATGCAAGCTTATATATTTTGGCCAAAGTACGGTATTAACACCTCATTGTGCACTGACAATTTCCTCCTTATTTGTGTGTACAAATAATGGCTTTTTATCATTTCTAGCAGCTGAGTTCGGTAACCCAAAGTTTATTTGTTTTTAACTTAAAATTCAAACTTTTTAAATTCAAACTTGAAGATTTTCCTTTATTTAATATTTATCATGCCGAAAAGCACTTTACCTAAAATTTAGCCATACCGGAACCAGGAAAATATTTGGCAAAAATTCCCATTTATAAATGCGTTCTAAAATAGTTAAAACCGTGGCACAATTTCGCTATTGCCCCTTATAAATATCCCCCCCTAAGATTTGGTCCTTAGATATTGCATGTTTAACCATTATAGCGCATATTAAATGTAATGTAAGCTAGAATTTATTGTAAACACAATCAATTAGTATTATAATGATGTCTAGAATATGAAGGATATAACTCAAACCATCAACAGCATTTATGCAACAAGGAAACCATGAAACAATAGCATAGTAACTACACATGCAAGTCGGTTTCCTGAGGAAGTGGGGAGATAACATGAAAAAACGAGTGACACTTCCTAGATCCATTAACTCCAGCATTTCTTTCCTTATTGATTTATTACCTCATCCTACATCCTTTATCCAGTTGTTTGTTTTCTGAATAGAACAGATTCATTTCAAAATGGAATACAAAATAATAATAAATGCCCTTGCTTGTTGGACTCACTGGTTTATCCAGAAAGAAAGAATCCTCCAGTGAGCTAATTTATATCTTCCTGTATTAAACTGAGTGTGAAAGGCTTTCTGCAGTGAAATATTTTATTTCAAACACGTATATCTATAGGAATTACCAATAAAAACAAATGATAAATCATTTTAATCATCAGGTTTTTTTATGGTGGCTTCACTTAAATCTTTCCATGCTGCATCTGCAAAAGGTTGTTCTCTGGCTTCTGGTACCCTGGTTCCCCCATCAAATCTAAAGATATACTGTACACTGTGTGCTAAGATATCCAACCCGCTGGATATTGAAAGGGAAAATAAGTGGGGTTAGTGAAAAGGAAAGCAAACATGAAAAATACATTTTATAATAATGCAACCATATTTGGAAAGCTGTCCTTAGACATGGCTATTTATATTTATAATGACGTAAAGCAGTTAAATAAAATCAGGTTATCTAATTGAATAAATATATTTCAATCTAATGAACGAAAGGTAAGATGATTGTCAGACAATTGCAGCCTACAATTGCACTAGAACAAAAATACAAATGGTCATGGGGCCTAAGAGGCACCCCCATGGTCAGGGGGATATTATGGGGATTCCCTTCCTGTTGTATCTCTAACTACTGGGATGTACAGAGCTCCTCTATGGTCACAACATTTCTGGTGTAAATGGCTCTAAATTCAGTTTTAAATGAAATGATGGGGCATCAAGGGGAGCTGGAGGACACTGAGAATTGGCCTTCTGAGTGTCCTCCAGCTTCCTGCCGGCAACACAAAGTATACAACTCAATATACTGACACTATTCATTTTACTGTCCTAGAGGAAAAAACAAGCATAATGATTACTTTCAGATTATGCACAGGCTGTAGTCCCACTGCATTGTGGTCATTCTGGCAGCCCACAGCAAGTAGTTCATTTACAGTGCAAGTGATAAAGGGTTTTATTATGGCAAAAAATAATTCAGTTACATGAAGCTGAATTGACATCTACAATTACTGTCTCTCAGGGAGAACGGAAAGTATGACATCATGAGGGTCAGCAAAACCACATAAAAATGTCACAAACATGAATAAAACACAAAATACCCATAAAACTGCACGATTGGAAATGATTATGTTATTTTATATTACTAATGAATTAAAATAATTGTACATTTGATTATATTTTGATAAAAAAAATAGATTAAAGTAACATAAACCGAAGCGGTTTATCCTTTTCCTGTTTGTATTGTACTAATACACATTGTCAATTATAACTAAGGATATAAATATGCTGAAATATCCCATCTATTATATTTAAAAGTTCAATAGAAATCCTAGCAGATGCAGCAAGGAAGCATGTGACTGAGGTCAGGAGGTGTGGTCTGACACTGCACATACACACAGATACTTCATCCAGTTCTTAAAAGGCTTACATTTACTTTAATACAATTTACTGGAGTGGGAATTTATAGCTTATTGGTGTTTTTAGGGGGGTTGTTTTCAGATTCTAGAGTATAAAAAATTGGGTTTACTTCTCCTTTAATTTTTTTGTACAGTGGGTACATTGACGTCTAGTCTCTAAGCTACTGACAATTATGCTAGGGGATCCTTGTAGCTTCACTCCAGGGTTTTTAACCGAGATCCCTATACCAGTCCTCCAAAGTCTCAAAGAGATGGTCTAGAGCTATAACTAGATCTCACCCCAAGGGATCAAAATGTACCTCTCAAAGTTTTTGCTATCAAATTATAATGTTATTTGTCCAAATTACACAACAGGAGGTGTAAATATCTGTCCAATTAACACAATCCAGACATGTGTACTTAAACTCGCAGTTTATTAAGTAACAGGTGTGAATTATAGCACATTAAAAAAAAACTCTTAACATAAAGAGTACCTGGGACAGAGAGGTAGGATTGTTAATTCTTCCTCTCAATATAGTTTCGTTGTGGAGCACCAACACAATGAAAAATGCTTCTGACAGTCTTTCCTGGGGCCCTTCAGCTCTATGTTTTATACAGGAAAGCCCAGGCCACTTAACTGTCAGATGAAAACTATACTCTATGTGCTAGAACTAATTTACACAATTAAATTGGGTGGTAGGAATAATCAATCCTAGCTCCCTGCCTCAGGTACTTTTAGTTTTAAAAAGTTCATTATTACACTGTAGTTTACACTGTTTAAATTGCTGAAGTAATGATTTATACAGCATTGTATGTTGACAAAAGGTGGTGTTAAAGACGCCCACTCCCATTCAAAGACGATTACTCCAATTTTACATAGATGGTCTGGAGAAATATAATCTAAACAGATATGGAAAATATATAATAAATATAGCACTAAAACGTAAAGTGCCCCCTAAGGAACACAAACCTTTCATTTCTGAAAAATATATTCAAGTTAAACACCTCCCATAAACAGGATACATTTCCCTTCTTTCTGTCTGTCCAGATTTATTTACTTTTTCAGTAAACAGACTAATGTCTCCCACTACCTTTTAACTCTCAGTTGAGAATGAAATGCAGCTTAACATATAAAATAAACAAAAAGGGTAGGATACTCATTTTTTTGTTTGTATGCCACATGCCTGCTGTGGAAAAGTGAAAGGAATCCAAATGATCAGCCTTTGGTTATTAGAAGGGTTCATGTGAGGGATTGCATTTGGTCAGACATGAATAGTCACACAAGATCCCAGTAAAATGAAATGCTTATAATTTTAATGTGGATAAAGCGCAACCTGTTTTATACCTACAGTACTGGGCTTTCATCAGGTGCAATTAAATGAAAGCCCAACAGATCTGAAACATGATAATGAGACAAACACTCTCTCCACCCCTAGTAATATAAATATATATGGTGAACCCAGTAGGTATTTCAAAATAATGAAGTTACCTACTTCACAAATAAGTAGGGCTGGGTGGAAATCCCCCAACACTCGTCGCTTGAGGCAGAAACCAGTCAATAAAACAGCAGATATGTAAAGTAACTATTCCAATCCGCTTACCCGCCTCCATGGGTGGCCCAGGTGCATCCCACTCCAGGCCCTTTGCTCGATCTAGTAAGCAGCAAACAATAAACTTGATCCACAGGATCGAGATGGAGCTGTGTAACCCAGGAAAACACATAGGCGATTCCCATAAAAGAAAACTTTATTCGGTATCGTGCATATAAAAAGCATCCATACCTAAGGTACGTATTGAAAGGTAGGGTAAACCACTATACTTGCTTAAAGGGCATGTCCAGCCTTAAATAAACTTTTCATACAAATGCACACAACCTCTCCAAACCCCAGTTTCGCATTAAACATAAATGTCAAAGATGCCCCTGAAGTGACTTACCTATCTCTGTCCCTCGCCGCTTGGGTGCCACCCCCTGCTCCTGTTTCAAGCGTGTTTCAAGCAAAAACCGGAGCAGTCAGGCTCTGCGCTGACAGCCGCTCTACTTCCTGGTCCTGGCTGTCAGTGTCAGGTAATTTTCCATTGGTTCCCTATGCCATTTTAATTTGTGCACTTTTATTAAATAAAACATTTACATTGCAAATTCACTGCCCTATTGAGTGAGAAACCATTGCCAAATCTGTATTGTGTAGTTTTTCCATCTCTGGTAGACACACAAATGGCCTTCTCATCCCAACGCTCTCTGTTGTCAGTGCCATTATAATAAGTATTTTGCAAGAAATGTCCAGACATTTACCAGTTAACATATGACCTGATACACAGAAATAGTCCTCCTTTACCAGGTCGCAGGGAGGGAATGTCACATGTAGCCAATTTACTGTAAGCCCCACTTAGAGAACACAGCCACTCCTCCATACTATCTGTACATGCCCAATCCTTACCCGCACATGGGGAAAAGCCAGGTGTTATGGAACACTGGGGCAGACTTTTGACTGTCCTGTCCAAAATATGACTGTCGGGTGTGGTGGGGTAATGCATGATTTCCTGCAGCACAAGTTTTAGTGAGTCATGTTAAACTGATCACAGTGTAAAGTAAGCACTGATGATAACTAATGACATTTAAACTGTAAGTATATTATTGACAAGATAGGTACGGTTCATCTCTCATTTCATCTCATCTCTGTAGACTAGAGCTATTGATATTCTCTGCATCTCTGGGCTGCCTACCTGACCAGAGAAACGTCCAGTACCAAAATCTGACATGGCATCAGCTTGCTTACCCAAGGTGCCAGCCAAATCTGCAGGGGAACACCTCAGTAACATCCTATATCCCTCTAATTTACAGTAGTAATAGTAGTATATCCATATATATATATGTATAGTTATCCACTATATAATAGCCACTAAGAAATGTCACAGATCAGTGACCATTTCCAAAACAACACAAATGAGAAATAACAACAATACGTAAAACAACAAATAAAAACAAGCAAAATCCTACAGGTACAAATAAAAATGTGAATGTTTGTTAGAGAGCAAACCCCTCCCCAGGTTTCAGCCTCATGATTTTATATGGTGATGGAAAGTCTGAGTTACTTAATATAATTAATCAATTTTACACAGTAGCACTGAAAATAGACATTACATAATAGTCTCCGTTTGTTTGCAAACATTACCCATGACCTGGAATGTAACTGTTTGGCTCAGACTGTAACCAGGGCACGTGACCCCAGTAAGAAACTAAAGTTGTCCAAACACGCAACAATCCTGATTGTACAATATTGGGATATCCCAATATTGTTGGATAGTGTATGGAAGATCTAATAACCATCTTACAAAGATAGTATGAATTTACTGTTGAAAATGTTTAATTGCCCAAAAACAAATGTACGATACTGGGATTGTAGGATTGTTGCGTGTATGCCCACCTTTAAGATCCTCCTCTTACCATGAACAAATTCCAGCTTTCTGCTGACAGATGGCAGTGTGCGGTTCAGTCCGAGGACTCGATCCAAGTGAAAGGCGAACACTTCACTCATATCCAGAGGTTGCTTGATGACCCCGCACAGCTCTGGGCAGGCGATCCTCCCTGACTGGGTAACTTGGCTTTGTTTATAGAGGGTCTGGTTATTCTCAATAAGAAGCAGGTGCAATTGGCTTGAAGGCACCTGTTTAATTTGGTTGATAGGAGTGTCCGCAAGCACCCGCATTGCACTGATATCCTCCCTGGTGAACCATGGAGGGGCATTGCCACTGTATATCCTAATAGCACTCTGCCGGGCCACCCTCTGGGATATAAGGTTTTTGTGGAGGGCACTGGGAATTTCGTTCCCACCAGTCCATTTCCTTTCAGTCTTTTTCTCAAGGTCCTGCATAGTGCCTGCCCAAGTTCTTCCATAATATTTTTTCCTCTTCTTGGGTTTCACTGTGCCCCTGATATTAGCAGGTTTGCTCCTCTTGGTTCGCAAGGTGATGTACACTACGTTTGGCTGTAGTGGTTTAGGAGTGTTGTTTAGGGTGCCATCCTGTGGATTTGCATTCTCCAGGTACAAGGTGTTCCCTATAGAGATCACTGGCAGTCTAGTGACAGCTCCTGTAAGGATTTTATGGGAAGATCTCCATAGTGCCGTATGGTAAGGCAACATGTTACCTGCATGGCTTAGTAGGAATATCCCATAGATTGCACTGATCATGCAAATCAGAACTGTGGCCCTCCTGCCCCTTTGGCGTCTCACACCCCAAACAGAGAAGAACAAGTTGCAGGTCTGCCATAGGAATGAGATTCCCAGTCTCCCTACTCTGTCCCAGGTCATTTCTTCAGAGAATCTACATAGTGAAAGCTAAAGAAATCCCTGTAAGGTTTGTACATGCTTTACACAGCAGTGACTGACTTTTAATAGAGAGAACAGAGAGTCAGCGCTATCGCAGTAACTCACTGTGACTCAGGCTGCTATAGTGCTATGTAATGGGCTCTCCGCTGCTCTCCACAGCTCCTATTGGGGAAGTGATTCCTAACACACAGAATGAATGGACACAACTGTGTAAACACAGGGAGGTGGGGCCCAAATATCACACACTGTCTGAGATTCAAACCCTTGGACTTTCAGTCCAGCCCCATACTGGATTATGGAATTAGCAGCTTCACAGCAGCTGGAGGGCTTGGTTGTCATCGGATGCTGAAAATTACAGTTCCACTAAAGCCAATAGGATGTTCTGTAGGAATCCCTTATAGTGTGTTGATAAATTACAATGCTTTTTTAAAAATTAAAAAAACTTAACTTTAAAAAAAAAAAAAATTAGATCAGGATAGCATTAGGCTGCATTCATCCCATGACATGTAAAATATTAAGAACGATATAGTCCCACTATCACTTACTGTAAGGAACACAAGACAATTATCCTCATTCACTCAGAGCTGCAGCCACTGGCAACACGGGTTAATTCATGCTAACCCATTCACTAGTGGTTAGTGTGACTTTAACCTTTAGTTTGTGGTGGCTGTCACAAGCTATTCCCCAGCGTGAGTATTTAATGCATGCCGCCAGTGTTCTCCCTAGGGTCTTTTAGCTGGGCGGCCCACCCGGCTACTTTTTCATGCCACCCGGCTGGAAAAAAATTCTTGAGAGAACACTTGTGATTTAAAAGAATTTAGAAGTAGGTTTAATAGGTGTGCCAATAGGTCCGTAAAAACTTCCGCCAAAACTGCTCAGTCCAGACCCCTTATTTACACCTGCAAGAATATTTTAGCATGTTAACTAGCTTTTCCAAGATCTCCAAGGACACAAAAGGGTGTCACATGTTCTTGTGCTGCTATGTTACATGGGTTACCTGCAGGTGTTGACGAACTACAACTCCTTGCATTCTACAACCATGGAATGCTGGGAGTTATAGTTTTCAAACATCTAGTGGTTCGAAAGTTAGACATCCCTGACCTATATAATGAGCATGATGCAGTGCACATTTTCCCTTACCACCAAATTTCCCCGTCCTACCCCCCGTCCGGCTACTTTTTCATGCCACCCGGCTACTTTTTCAAGCCACCCGGCTACTTTTTCATGCCACCCGGCAGGAAAAAAATTCTGGGGAGAACACTGCATGCCGCTCTTGGCAAATATCTCCAAATGTCTGTCTCTGTTCTTTTTTTAGGAACCCTAAGGGCTAGGCCACACTATCGTGATTTTGGTGCGTTTGCGCATGCAATTTTTTTCTAACGTTGCAATCGCAGCAACGCACCGAAAACACGCATTTTCAGGTGCGATGCCATTGTGCATCTGTTTGCGAATCACAAATGCATGCGATCTGCATTTTTATGCGCAGTCGCATGCGTTTCCCTATCTGTAAAAAAAAAATTGCAAGCACAAACGCATCAAAATCGCACCGGAATCACACATGAAATCACATGCGATTGCGTGTGCAGCATGGTCTTGCCCTAAGACTGTGGCCACACTACAACGTACAAGCGTGAAAAGGTTGGTCGCAGTGCGGCACTTAACCGTGCGTTTTTGTTGTGATTTTCCCATTATTCTTTTAGTGGAGTGCATGCGATCTGCACAAAAAAATGTGATCACAGGCACTCCTATAACAGAGCAGATTGCAGCGTAAATAATGTGGCCTGCCACATTGCAATGCATTGACATGCGATCTAAAGCATGGGAAAATCACACCAGTGGGCCTAGCCCTTAACCAGATTTTCCACAAAATCACCAATGTTCCTACCAATAAAAAGTAACAAGCTATGAGCATTACACAGTCACTGCCACCTAGTGGTATATAAAAAAAACCCATACAAGTATGGATGTATGTACATATAATTTTATTTATAAAGCACCACTTGGGTACACAATGCAGAACATGATAAAATACATTAAAAAAGTTTTATACATAGGATACGTAGGTTAAAAACACACACACGCAGACACACGTATGCACACACACACACAAACGTATGCACACACACACACACATATATATATACACAAAAAATGCTGCTCAAACATTGATTCTAGATTAATTGGTGCAAATGGGGCTAGGCAATTTATATGATATATATATATATATATATATATATATATACATATATACGAATCCAGAAATTATCGACGCACTCACAGGTCTTCCATCATGGCACAAACTTTTTTTATTCACAGGTCAACATGTTTCGACCACACCTGGTCGTCATCACAACTAATTACCCCTCCTAATCCCCACGAATAAATAGGCCCAGAGGGACCCACCCCCACAACACCCAGTAACCAGCTCATATAATAAATACATAAAACACAACCTTATAAAAACTTTAAAACACCCACAAGACAGTGATCCCACTCCATAAGACAATGCATAAAACAACCTTACCCCCATTGGAGAACACTCCCGGCTCCTGTCGCCTGCCAGCATCCACACACCCCTATCACGTGAGTAATAACCACGCCGGACCTGATAGGAACAGGTAAGCACCGGCGGACGCAATAGGAAAAGGGAGAACGGGGCGGGGACAACCTAACCAAGCCAGCCAATGGAGCGCTTCCAACCGTACACGCCCATCGCAATCCAGCAGAGCCGGGACAGGGAAATTAACCCGCCCGACCCCGGAACAGCACAAATAAAGAATCTACAAAGCACATATACCCCCACACCCCCATAGTACTACTGGCAGGCAAACAAGAAGCCCAGCAATGTTTCCCAGTAAGGACAAAACAATACATAAAACAACTATACATATTATATATAATATACACTCTATAACTATGGCAAAATAATGATCAAAACAGTTAATACCAGTTAAACAGTACATGGTCCGATCCCATACCAAGGAAGGACTTGATAAGCACAAAACCACTAAAATATATAATATAATACATAGGCTACACATAGACACAGGTCACATCCAATATCTAACCTGCCTCAGGATATACTGGATGATACTTCAATATAGCTACCAACACTGAGTTATAAAAAGCAACCAAAGCTGTTCACTTCATTCAGGCCATTGGGTACCAGAGTCTGTAATCGTGAGATCCATCTCGACTCAACTTGAAGAAGTCTCTTTGATCTATCCCCCTCCATAGGTGGTACATGATCAAACACCATGCATTTCAATGAGGACAGACTATGCCCTAGTGACTTAAAGTGCCTCGCCACTGCTTGATCACCAAATTTCCCAGTCTTTCTTTCCACCGATTGATTAGACAATGCAGCCCTGATGACACTACGGTGATTAGCAAAACGTTCACGAAAACTGCTCACCGTCTTACCCACATAGACCAGCGCACACGGGCAAATAAGGAAGTAAATCACATAGCAGCTCGTGCAGGTCAACCTAAAATTGATCTTGATCCGTCTACCCGTCCTTGGGTGTGGAAAATCTTTTCCTGTCAACATATGTCCACAGGTCACACAATTGGGACATCGATAGCACCCGGGCTTAACAGAACCTCCCAATAGGGTAATATCTCCGATCACCTGTTTCCTCAGATCTGTCTTCACAAGCATATTCCGAAGGCTTCTTCCACGACGATGTGCTATCCGAAGTCCATAGTTCTCAAAAGGCAGACTGGAGTCTTTGGTAATAATGTCCCATAGGCTTTGTGCCCTCCGTGCTATATCGGAACTATAAACCGAAAAATCTATAGACAAGTTCATACTCAATTGTTTCTCTTCCTTCGGCTTATGGTCTGTAGCTATGGTGACAAGGGCTTTAGTGAGCTGTTGTTTAAGCAAACCCTCTGAATAACCCCTATCCAAAAAGCGACCTGTCATTTCTCTTAACTGCACCTCAGCCTGATCACCCTCACTATTATTACGTAATGTCCTAAGGTATTGTGTATAGGGAACTGCTTTAACTAGCGCCGGAGGATGAAAACTAGATGCATGAAGTACAGTATTACGGTCAGTGCTTTTACGGAACAGGGTCGTACCCAGGCCATCACCCACTTTAAACACCTTAAGATCCAAAAAGTCAATTTCATTAACATCCATTTTACATGTAAGTTTGATAGGAGTATCCAAACCATCAACAGTCTGAATTTTCTCCTGTATAGAAAGAACATCCCCATCCCATATCAAAAACATGTCATCTATATAGCGTTTATACAGGCAGACTTTGGATTCCAAAATGGGTAACAGATGTTCTTGTTCAAATTGTTGCATAAATAGGTTAGCAAAGGACGGGGCCACATTGGACCCCATTGCAGTGCCTTTGCACTGTACATAATATTCCTCCTGGAATCGGAAATGGTTATTAGCCAGCACCACTTGCAACAATTCCATAAGATATTCAACCGGGGGCCCAACGTGTCCCATTGTCACCAATGCCTGTCTACAAGCCTCAATCCCCTCCTGCTGAGGGATCACCGTATAGAGACTAACATCAACTGTAACTTGTACTTTATCTCTCTGGGAACCCTTAAGTCCAGATAAGATTTCAATAAGATGGCCACTATCCCTTAGGTATGATCCCATCTTTCTCACTGCAGGTTGTAAAAAGTGATCAACCAATTGGGCCAAAGGTTTCAGAAGTGATCCATGTGAAGGCACAATTGGTCTCCCCGGAGGACTCTGAAGTGACTTATGCACCTTAGGGAGCGTATAGATTATAGGGCACACAGGGAAATCAGTCATAAGGAACCGACCCTCTCTCTCAGTAATCCATTGGGCCTGTACATCCCGTGTGACCTTTAGTTGTGCCCGTAATTCAGACACATAATAGGCACGATCAAGAAGGACCACCGCCCCACCCTTATCGACGGGGCGTATGATCAAATCTTGATCAGCCCGCAACGTTTTAATGGCTTCACGTTGCAACTTGGTAAGGTTATCATGGGATTTCTTTTCATAAGTCTATGTACATCTGATTGTAATAATTGAGTTAACACTTTGATACCCGGAGGAGTATTAACCGGCTCAAACGTACTGACCGGTTTGAAAACCTCCAATGCTGTCTTTTCAGTACCTCTACTGGAAAAGAACTCTTTGAGCTTAAGCCTCCTTTGGAACTTATATAAGTCAACATCAAATTGGAACTCATTAGTTCCCGACATAGGGATAAACGAGAGGCCTTTATTCAACAGAGACTCCTCACCAGAGGTCAGAACATGTTTACTCAAATTAAAGATTCCAGAATGTTGTACTTGTTCATCTGCATGAATGCCTTAAGGTGGCCATACATCAGTGTGATATTACTTATGGGATTAATGAATGGGATCGCATGTCGGTCGCATATAAGATCGGGAGAGATGGTTCCGGCAGGATCGATGAACATCGCGTGAGCGCTCGGTCGGGTAAGTAATATCGCAGTGATGTTTGGCCACCTTTAGTGGATTTTGAGCAGTGTTTAGGGTCGTTGTCTTGTTGAACATCCAGCCCCGGTGTAGCTTCAGCTTTGTCACTGATTTCAGGACATTGGTCTCCAGAATCTGCTGATACTTTGACAGGATTCCCAGTCCCTGCACTGGCCACACAGCCTGATGGAATCACCATATTTTACTGTAGGTAGCAGGTGTTTTTCTTGGAATGCTGTGTTCTTTTTCCTCCATGCATAACGCCCCTTGTTATGCCCAAATAACTCCATTTCCGTTTCATCAGTCCACAGCACCTTATTCCAAAATGAAGCTGTCATGTCCAAATGTGCGTTGGCATACCTCAAGTGGCTCTGTTTGTGCTATGGGCAGAGAAAATGCTTCCTCTGCATCACTCTTGCATACACGCATACAACATCTCCTTGTGTAAAGTGTGCCGAATGCTTGAACGATGCACAGCAAGATGATGTTGTAGGTCTTTGGTGCTGGTCTGTAGGTTGTCTCTGACTGTTCTCAACATTTGTCGCTTCTGTCTATCTGAGATTTTTCTTGCTACTTCGAGCCTTAACTTGAACTGAGCCTGTGGTCTTCCATTTCCTCAATATGTTCCTAACTGTGGAAACCGACAGGTGAAACCTCTGAGACAGCTTTTTGTATCCTTCCCTTAAACCATGATGGTGAACAATCTTTGTCTTCAGGTCATTTGAGAGTTGTTTTGAGACCCCCATGTTGCTACTGTTCAGAGAAAATTAAAAGAGGAGGGAAACTTACAATTGACCCCCTTAAATACTCTTTCTCATAATTGGATTCACCTGTGTATGTAGGTCAGTGGTCACTGAGCTTACCAAGCTAATTTGAGTTCCAATAATTAGTTCTAAAGGTTTTGAAATCAATAAAATGACAACAGTGTCCAAATGTATGCACCTGCCTAATTTTGTTTAAACAATTATTGCACACTTTCTGTAAATCCAATAAACTTAATTTCACTTCTCAAATATCACTGTGTGTGTCTCCTATATGATATATTTAACTGACATTTTTAATCGGTTTATACAGGAAAATCATGACGATTGACAAGGTTGCCAGGTTGCTGTACAAAGAATTTTGGGCACTGCTAAATTTGAGTCATTTAAAATAAGGCTAGTTGGATCAGTAGACACACCCTACTTCAGAAAAAAGCAGATATGAGCTCCAAAATCAAGGAAAACTCTAAAATTAGGTTTATAACACACTACAACCAGGAGTGATCTTCGATTAAGAACATTTTAAAATCAGATTTGCTGTTACTGTCTCTGGACAGAGACCTGGCACATGAGGTAGGAAAGTTTTCTTCTTTGACTGCTAGAAGGGCACCCAATCTAAGGGACAGACTGTCACCCAGCCAATATGTTGAACCCAGGAAGAGTAGATGTAATTTGTTGATGGAAAAGAAATGTAAGGGCAATAAGAAATGTGGAAAAATCATAGTGTGCCCCTTAATGCATAAAGCCACAAAATTAACCCACCATCTCAACCAATATATATCTTGTCAAACAAAAAGGGTGGTGTATGTGGATATGAGTTAGGATACGTGGGCAAAACCATAAGACCTCTTTCCACTCTTATTTATGGGTTTGGAAGTTGTGCCCCTGGGGATCCAGGATGGTATTATATCTAAAATGACTCTTCAAAAAGAGCCCTGCTAGGTCTTAACTAGAGATGCCCATAGTGACAAGTATAAACCCAATATAAGATGCCTACATTGACTGGTCAATACTAAATGCTCACAGTGACTGGTCAATACAAGATTCTCACATTGACTGGTCAATACAAGATGCAACACACAGACTGGTATACATAATATGCAAACAGTGAGTGTTAAATGATGCCCACAGTGACTGGGAAATAATGCCCACCGTGACTGGGAAATAATGCATATAGTGACTGGTATTAGATGCCCAGAGTGACTAGTCTTAAATGCTCATAGTGACTGGTATTAGATGCCCACTGTGACTGTTATTAGATGCCTAAAATGACTGGTATAAGATTTTCAAAGTGACTGGTCTTGAATGCTCATAGTGACTGGTATTAGATGCCCACTGTGACTGGTATTAGATGCCTAAAGTGACTGGTATAAGATTCTCAAAGTGACTGGTAAATGGTTCCCACAGTGACTGATATTAAAGGGAATGTCCACCCCTCTTTTCACAAACTGATATAATGTAGACAACATCCCAAAACCTTAACTTCATTTTAGTAAAAAGTTAGAAATCCGCTCCCACACAGAGATATTATACTTACATGCTCCTCCTCGCTCCACCGCCACGGCTCTGCACTTCTGGGTAAGGCTGTCAGTGTCGGCCGTGACGTCACAATCACTGAGCAGTCTCCACTGCGGCTGCTCAAGAACGCGAAAAGAACAGAGCAGCCACAGTGGAGACTGGGAGAAGAACCCGGAAGCGGTGGTGGAGCGAGGAGCTTGTGAGTATAATAACTCTGTGTGGGAGCTGATTTGTAAATTTTTACTAAAATGAAGTTAAGGTTTTGGGGGGTTATCTACATCATATCAATTTTTCAAAAGAGGGGTGGACAGTCCCTTTAAATGCCCATAGTGACTGGTATTAGATGCCCACAGTGACTGGTATTAAAATGTTTACACATTGACAACACTGACACTGCATTCCATTCAGATCACAGTTCAGTACCTTACACTGGACATCTTTTTGATCAATTCACAAATACTATAGTAAGCCGGTGTTCAGTTTAATCACCGGTTTACTATAGCAGTTCACTTTCTTCACTAGACCACCATGGCTGTTTGGGGGAAGACCAGGGGAGGTCCCCGGCGTCAAAGGAAGTTCTCTGATTTTACGGGGAATCCATCACAGCTGTGGCTCTGCTCTCCCTATACGATCAGACAATAGAGGGGTTAAATATCAGCAATCCAGTCTCTCTCTATATATATATACTATATACTAGCAAAAGTGTGCCCCTTGGTGTACAGTGGGAATTATGTGTGTATGTTTGGCAATGTGTAGATACAGTGGATATAAAATGTTTACACATGCTATAAAATTACAGAATTTTGTACAATAAAAAAAGAAACAAAGGCAAGAAGTTAAAAGGAAATGAGAAACAGTTAATAAAGAAATCCTATCAAATCCTATTTCTATTAGTGTCACATCCTCTTAACTACCATTGTTGATTTTATTACACCTGTTTTGGATAAGAGTGTAAGATTGGTATATCTGGACTTTGCAAGTTTTGCCTATTATTTATAGAAATATAATGACAAATGTTTACTAATGTATGGGCACTATAAATGCACTAGAGCTAGTTTGGGTGGAGATATATCAGTGTTTTCATGCTCAACACCATAGTAAAGCACAAGTACCGTAAGGTGTTCAAGACTATCCTTTTCTCTTAATCTTTAGGCAAACGTCCAGCAAATCAAGAGAAAACACACTGGACATCCCTTTGATGGGAGACAATGGGGAGCACATTTACTCCCCCCCTCCTTCTAACCCTAGCTTTTCCTATAGTATCTGTATAAAAATGATTGCAGTAAAAATTCAGAGATCTCGTTCCTACACAATATAACATGTTTCAGCCATCAACCATATTTAATTGTATTAATGCAAGGTACAAATTAATTGCTTGTGTGTGCATTTCGGACCACAAGATACCAGTCAGCTATATAGCTTAATGTGAGGTGGGCTTAAAGGAGGAAAAAGCCCTCCACAGAGCATACAATGAAATAGAGCCTTCTCAGACATCCCACCCTGCCCTTTCAGGCTTCCGGGCAGGGTAGAGAAGGGGGCGTGGTGTGATGTCACGTGGGGATGGGGCATGATGTCAAGTGGAGGCGGGGCCACCATTCTAGGATTGGTGGGAGGCAGGGTTAGGGAGGAGTTAGGGGCATTCCCGGGGCATGACCACTGAAAGGGGGGGTGATTTGGGAGGAGACTCAAGTCTCCTATCAAGTCCGGGACTCTGGGGTGGTCTGGCAGGTGCGCAGGAGACCACCCCAGAATGAGGGAGACTCCTGCGAGATGTGGGAGGGGTGGGATACCTGCCTTCTTAAAACATAAGCATCATCCTATAAATAGCATTTGCATATGGAGATGATAGGGGCTTGGAGTGAATCTGCAGTGTGTCTGATACATAAATTCAAAAATGTTTTGATTAGATAAGACTGTCACTTGTTTTACAAACAGCACATAATTGGGTTTAATACAGAAATTTCCAAACACTTTTAAACACATGTAGAGGTTTTAGCAGTGACGGAGGTGTATCTAAACCTTATATTTTGACTATTCCATATTAAAATAGGGGTACCAGGAATTTAAGTACATTTATAAACTGTGCCTTGACAGATTAGGAATGAAATTCCTGCCGTAAGTGGGAAAATTTCCCTAAATACTTAAAAAACATCACAAACTTCTACTAAATAAAATGTCGGCTTTCCTTGCTAACTACACAGGTTTTATTTGTGGTCGGTGGAGCCAAATAGCTGGTGTTAAAGCTTAGCAAAGGTTTGGATTTTTACTGGGATATAAAATTGCAATAATAAACCAGTGCAAGCAGCACTGTACACATAGATTGTGTCTCTCAGTAAATGAAGCGTGTAGTATTACTGCACTTTCACAGCAAAGACAATGTGGAGGCTAAAAACTGGTTCCAATACAAGGTGCTAAAAGGAGGTAGGAGTTAGGTCTTCTATCAATCTGGTAAATGAGCTTAAATTGCATGAATGTGAGCAACAGTCTGTGACTATATAATATTCTGTACTGAAGATCTTAATCATATCTGTATATATTTATTCCTTTACTTGGGTAAAAGCAGTTTAGTTAATGTCTTTTACTTATCCTCTGCTTTTAAGGTGATGACTGTAGGTATCCCCTATTCTGGTTTCTCTAATTTATTCCTACGTATTCTTAAAAATTATACTTTTGGTATGTGTCTAATGAGTAACGGGTGTTAATAAAGTTCTATTACGCTTTGTGATAAAAAAAAAAATGTGATTAATTTAACTCTCTGTTTCCGTACTTTGATTTTTAAAAAAATTAACCTGTTAATTAGAAATTGAGATCTATTCTTTCGTATGCCAGTCTGGATTTCATCAACATGGTTAGTCCCTTTAGTCTCAAATGTTTACATTTATTTGTATGTTGAAAAAATCAAGAATCACAAACCAATTATTACACAAACAAAATGCAAAGTCAGGATCACAGTTGTGTAAGTTGTAATCCCTCACCGTGGGAGCGTCAGGTGAAGGTAAGAATATAACAAACCTGAGGTTTTGGGGGTGGTGATGATTCCAAATGAAAAGTTATTTCAAGGCTGGAGTTACCCTTTTCTTTGACTGGGAAATACCAGAGCTTAACAGATAGGTAAACAAATGAACACAATATACATTAGCAGCTAAGTTTTAAGAAGGTGCTCATTGGTGACAGAGTTAATACTATAATGATATGAGATTTGAGGTAGTATGTACCACAGCCTACATAATTTTTAACATATTTTTAGTTGTTTTGGCTAGGCTTTTTTTTCTTCTCATGATAGCTATGTATTTACTTATGTATATGTTTATTTATAGCGCTGCTTGGGGACACATCGCAGTACAATATTACAAAACAAAAAGTCATACAAGGGGGATAACAAATAAATATAAATAAATTATTATGTACATAAATAAGTATGCAAGTGTTTAAAGGGCATGTCCACCCCCAAAACTGAAATTTAACCCCATACTGGCCCCACTGTGTAGTGTACAAAATTCCTTACCTTAAATCTCTGCTCCAAACGGTTCTCCTGCTATGCCCCTCCAAAGCCTGGAAAACTGCAATGTAGAAGCTCCCAGTGACTCATCCTGAGCTTGTCTCTGCCTCAACCTCGACAAGGTTTCAGGCATGCGCAGGAGAGTCCTCCCCCCTCCCTCTCATTTTTCTCTCCCTCCCCCTAGCTCTAAACCCCTTGTATATAATGTAGGTATAGGTCCCCCAGCCCCAACCGCCTTAATAGAATTTAGAGAAAGTCCCCCGATAGTTACTTACCTTACCTCTCTCCCCCGGCGTTCTGAGCAGCCGGCAGCCGCGTCCCTGATTGGCTGCCTCTCAGCCAATCAGGGACACGGCTGCCGGTCCCACCCCCTGCTTGCAGTTCCGTGCAAGCAGTGGGCCGGGGAGTGCGGCAGAGGAGAGAGGTAAGGTAAGTTAAGATCGGGGGACTTTCTCAAATTTCTATTATGGCGGTTGGGGCTGGGGGACCAATACCTACATTATATAAAAAGTTGTAAAAAGGGGTGGACATGCCCTTTAAACCATACAACATGAGGAAAGAAATCCCTTCCCTGTAGAGATTACACTCTAGTTAGGTGTACATACAGAGACATAGGGAAGAGTGTAAATGTCAATTTAACAATCATATACTGTGCTGTGCTCAGAGAGGTGGGATGTGAGATTAGATTTAAATCAAGCTTCTTGACAAAGATAGGGCGTCAAGATATTGGAGGCCGGGTCCCTCCCCAATCAGCTACTTTTCAACAGATGATCCCGCATATGAATAAAACGTACGAGTGATTCGCTGTTTAAAAGGCCGAACCCAAACTGGTCTGTATAGTAGATGGTTCCTTGATGTGCAGAAGGTCAGAGCAAGGAGGGACATATGGGGACACTAGAGATATATAAGAAGGAGTAGCAGAGTGAAGGGATTTTTAAAAATTATGGTTTTATGAGACAAGTCATTTTAGACTATACAATATGTATAGTGATTAATAACTAGAATCTGTTGCCTTTTTTGTAATCATTCTCTTTGCAGAGGTTTATGTGTCTTTTTCTTCTTGTTTCTGTTTTCCGTTCCATTTGATCAGATGTTGTTGTTTGATGGATCTATACATTTGAAAAATTGAAAATGAATAAAAATCTAATGATCACTAACAGAAAACAAGACTTTTTTTCTGAATATAAAAAAAACAACAACAGGGAGTTCCAATAATGCTAAAATAAGTGTAAAATCCACACAACCCAATGTTATATTGCCCCCCATACAATACCCCTTTAGTTAAGCACAAAGCTTAATGGGATAATGTAAGGGGCTGTTCTAGGTCTAGATGTTTGATAATGCAATAACAGACTTAATTGCATTGTGGGGTCTCGATAAGGTAAGACATGCGACTTTGCGTTATTGAATTCCCACACAAGAGAAAAAACAAAGACTAATAATGAATGGTCAACAAAAAGTGACCAATGACACTTTTGGATGGAATAAAAACATTGAATGATTTAGAAAGATATAAAGCATAAAGTATTAGGTAAGGTGAATGTTAAGAGAGTGAAAAAGCAATATTCAAAAAAACAAGATTCAAGTAAAGAACATGAACAATATGATAAAGCAAAAACAAAGAAAAGAAACATAATAGAAATTAAACATGCCAAAACAAACGTGAAAGGGAAAGTTTAAGTATAAAGTTTGAATTTGGCTTAAAAGGCTGCATTTTGTAAGGGAATGTGTATCTATGCTACAGGTTTTAAAACTCAATAATATTCCTATGGCAATGAAAGAGGACATTGTTTTTTTTACTATAGTTACCCTCTAAGTATAGCTACCACAGAAATGGAAGAATAGGTCAGTAGGTATGTGTACCTGTGTCTGTGTGGGGGTTGGGGGTATCAGCGTTTTTGTGTTTATCATAAACATGTGTTTTTGTGTTTTGATCACATGACCCTAAAACTATCCTCTTTTGAGGATTGTATCCAATAGGAAAAAAATCTTGAATTTTGCAGATTAATTTGCTAGGTAATAGCACACTTCTCCTATGTGTCCCGCTGGTCTGCACCGAATTTCATGTCTCTAGCTCAAACTCTGGGAGGAGATACAGTCCAAAAATGCGGAAAAATAAAACGAAAGAAGAAGATGATGAAGAAGAAATAGAAAGAACAGGAATTTGGCACTTCAAGCCATATTAATAACATCAACAATGAAGAAAGAAAATGTTAGAAAAGAGAAATAGAAGCAAGAAACACACATAAAGAACATCAAAAAAAAAAAAAGAATGAAAAACCTTCAGAGAAAAAAAACAAACTTAAAGGGCAACTCCACCCTCATAATAACATGTTTTAGAAAGAATAGCCTCTTTAAAATATGTTGATATAACCTACTTTTTTCTCTGAATTCATTACTGTATGCCTTCTATGCTTCTGGATACCTCATGGAAACTGAGCAATGTAGTGTCCTGTACCGAGCCTGAGCATGTTCAGAAGATGCAGATAGAGGATTAGCATTCAGTCATTGGCTGTGATGTCATCTGTCATATCCATAACTGACAGTTGCTAACTGGAAGAACCAGGAAGCAGAAACAGGGTAACCAGAACATTGTGCAGGATTTCAGGTTAGACTTATATATTTCAGATTTCAAACTATTATCATTTGGGGGGAGATTTACCTGTTAGTAAGTTTTCATTTTAGGGCTGGACTTGCCCTTTAAAAGCAAAAAAAAGATACAAGTAAATCAAACTGCATAATGAATTTGTTGCAGCCAGCACAAGGAAAGGGTTAAATATTGCATCTGTTAGAGTGGCTTTAACTCCAAAAAAAACAGAAATTCCAAACAGAATAGTATATATGTTTATAACCTATCCCTGTAGTGGATTTCTATGGGAGAAACCCAGTGCCGGACTTAGGTTAAATAGCACCCTGTGCAAGATTTATTACTGGCACCTAGCACCCCCTCCAACCCCCCAGGCACACACAATACACTGCTGATTGCTAATTGCCTTGGCCTGCTTCAAATCAAGTCCCTCACCTGCACTTACTGTCTTTCAGTATCTTCAGTGTGTGCTTGTATATATCGTTCGTACATCATTACGTAACACATGATGTACTAAATGCACAGACAGAACAAAATACAGACGTCTTAAGGAATGCTTACGTGCTTTGGGGCTTTGTCTGTGGGGTGGTGCTAATACATATATTTGATCTGCAGGATCGTAACTGGGGGGCTGTGGCCCTGATGCACAACTTTGACCTACAGGTCCGTGACCTAAGACTCCCGACTGGTGCCCCCCTGGTACTGCAACCTGTGCGGTCGCACAGGTTGCCCATATCAAAGGCCGGCCCTGGAGAAACTGTAAGATTATAGCCTTATAATCTTACAGTTCCAGGAGAAGGAAACCAGAAGCCATTAAGGGGTAGCTTATAATAAATAATGCACCCCCAACTGTAAATTATAAGGATATTGGAAGTCACCTTGGAGTTCTGTGCCCAGTATAAAAGGTACTCGGCCTGCGGTCTCATGCTTTATATGGTCATAGAAGTCCGTGGTGACTTCTAATATCCTTATAATTTACAGTTCGGGGTGCATTATCCACTATATTATATATTGTATAGATTTTGTTGATAGAAATGTTAAATAAAGTATCCTGTCATATTCCTAGGTCCTTTCAGGGATTAAAGTAGGACATACGCAATAAAACGTCATGCCAATCTCACACGCGCGCGCGCACACACATACTCCTCCATCATTCCATAACCGTCGCAGTCTACTCTTCCCACACACAGGGGAAAGTAAATTGCAAGTGCCCCCCCTTGCGGACGCCCGTGCACACAGTAAGACTGGGATGTGGTAACATGGTAATTAACAAATGACAGAGTTCGAATTTATTTCACGTTCCAACTCCAGATGATCACAAACCGTTTAGTATCTATAGAACTCACTGCAATGACTCTATCAACAGGCGGCCCCCACCAGCCCGCTAAAATCTTCCCGACCCCAGAGAGAAAGAAGCAGCTGCTACTTTTGTAGTTACGGTATTATGTAAGCATGCAGCATCTGCTATTTGGTTAGTTACGGTAAAAAGTAAGTAAGAAGTGGCTGCTATTTGGTAAGTTACGGTAGGTAAGTAAGCAGACGCTCACATGATGAAGAAGGAACTACAACAGAAGATCCCGGACTAGGGTAGCGCTGGAATACGCTGATCCAGCTGCCTAGTCATTTGACTGCTGCTAAAGCTCCTCCTCTTGCACGGTCACCAGCAGTAGGAAATGAAGGGAAGGCTGGAGTTCTGATTCAATCTCATATAAAGGTAAGTTGTTGTTTTTTTCGAACAAAGCAATGAAAACCTGCCTGACAGGGAGGAAGGTGTGTGAGGGGTAAAGATTAAAACATGAATGGAAACACACCAAAAAGCACCTGGGAATAGCACAGGAACATGATCACTTAATGTTAGTAATAAAGGGACATTGAGAGCAGGGGTGGCCATTCACATTGTACTTACCTTTTCCTAGGATGCTCCTGAAAGGGATTACAAACCATGATTCCTCATTGGCACTTATACACGGTGCTGCAGCTTATGGGTATTGGTCGGTGATCAAAGCCATGATGATAATGTCGCAGCCAATGACTGATGTCTGAAGATATTTCCTCAACCAGCTGTTTAGGTGGGTCTGCTATCAGGAGCGTCCCAGGAAAAGGTAAGTATGAAGAAACTTGCCGATGGGGTTTGGGGGGAAGTAATTATATATATGTAAAAGAGATTTTGGGGTGGACCTGCTAACAATACAAAATAAGCAAGTATTCTGGTTAGAAATATTACCCATAGCATAGACCGTAATTTATACAGCAAGAATGGTGCTATTGGTTTGTGTCCTGCTTTGGATTGGGATACCCGGGGATTATCCGATTTGTGGGTCGAGTTCGGATAAACCACAGTGAATTTGAATGGGTTGCAGGTTGGGTTTGGGTAGAAAGCTGCTGGTGTGGGTCGGGATAGGTAGCAGGTGTGGATCTGTTTAATTGCGAGTCTGACTAGTTGAAGGGTGGGTATGGATATGGAACCCACCATCAAAGTGGGTGCAGGAAGCTCCTTTGTTGGGACAGGACTCAAAAATTTGATCTGCACAGGACTCTAGGTTATACATATCCATACATATACAAGTGAAGATCTGTACATTGGTTGCTAACTCGAGAGCATGGTACATACAGCCTAGGGTTTAGATGCTATATGCACATTCACAGGTAAGGGTGCAGATTCTTCCAATATAGGGCACATATATTTTAGCCGGTGATATTTTCGGCTCAGCCAGTCGATTATTAGTGCTGACCAGTCGATCAGGTTGAAATATTGTCCTGTGTGTATGCAGTACACTTCAAATGCTCACTAGTGAACAGTAGATCAAAACAAGGAAGCTGCAGCCTTACTCCTAGAAGCTGACAGACAATCATGTTACTGCACAGAGACCCATCCACTCCTGTAAGGCACGAGTCATGTTACAGAAGATCTCTCAGACACATAACAGTGATTGAAGTCTACAATTGTATTTTTAAAATCTGTTCCCCTACACATTCCTTTTCATTTAATACAAAAAACAAAACTAATCTTTGCTGTTTATTTCCTATCAAGCATTAAGGATAAAAGTATGCAAACATTTTATTATTATGTCTAAAATCTAAACCTGTAACCTCATGACACTGTTTCTAAAATAGTGTTATCCACAAAGCCACTAGAGCTAACACAAAGTAAACAGGTACATTTAAAAACTTAATCTTTTGCATGAAACAAGATGGAAGCAAAAAATTAAATTAAAAATGAAAGAGGCAGTAAAATCAGCTGACAATTTTAATTGTTCCTGGTAGACTCTGCAGTTCATGCTTGGGAAACAACTTGGAAGCTTTCTTAGTTACAGAATCTACTTTTAAAATTAGAAGTATTTTACAATTTATAGGACAGGAATGCCCAACCTGGGTCACCCTGGGGACACCACACCTTGGTGATGCTGAATATGTGTAATATTGCCCTTGTGTATAGATGTCTGAACAATGGTTCTTAGAGGACACACCAATGCTAAGGACCTAACGGGTAATCCCAATCCCTAATTCCTACCAATCCACATGACTACTAAAGCAAGCTGGGATTCTGGAATTGTAGTGCAGTGACAGCTGTATGGCTAATCTCTGATTTAGAGACTAATGGGCACATACTCTTAAGAAATTCCGGCCATACAATTGAGAGATCGTATGATCGGTCAATTGTGCGGTAACATTTTTTCCATTGGGCCAATAATAAAATTTTTCAGATGCCGATCGTACACTTGACCATGCACAAAACATTGATCGTACAATATCGGGATATTGGTGCATGCATGGGACCCAATAATACGTGTTTGCTTTTTCAAAAATTGTGCAGAAATTTTATTTTTGTGTGTATACTACCAACACTGTGGGTGTAGGTTTGTGTGTACGTACTATTAAGCATGAGAGCTCGTTTGGGCTACCACATTTTTACCACATAAACAGGGACATTCGGGTGAATCTCACCCGAACATAAGTGTCTTAAGGCAGCTATAATCTGTCATTAAATACTTACATCCACACAGCCTCTGGTTAATATGCTTGTGTTGGATGTGCGAGTGCATCTTCCGTAACTAGGTTTTTATGATCAGTTAGCACAAATTTAACCCATTAAAAGAGCTCTGTAAATCCTCCTGCTAATCTATGAAACTGTACACACCTGAAGTCTACGTGCTACTACTATCTACTATCCAGTTCTTACTTTTTAGTCAAGCAGTGGAATTCCAATGTTAGTCAAGTTACTGCTCATCCCCCTCTCACTACACTCATCCCCCTCTCACTCCACTCATCCCCCCCCCCCTCCCCTCCTCCCCCCCTCACTCCCCCCACCCCACCCTACCTCACCCACTGCACCCCTGCCGGGCAGGACATTAAAAAGGGAAGGAATACTCCACTCATCCCCCTTCTGTACCACACACACACATGTGCAATTATATATAGGAGAATATGTCATTAAGTGAAAGCCTGTCGGGCAGGACATTAAAAAGGGAAGGAATACTCATTTCTACCTTCCTAACAATTATAGATTTTATTTTAATTTGTTTATTCTGTATACATTCCCTTTTGAAATATTAGTTGGCAACCCACAGCCATGAATATAAACAGTTACATTAGCAGATCTAATTTTTTTTTCTTTTAAATGTTTGTGTTTTATTTCAGAAGCAGCTACATTTAAACAACAGAAGATATAAAAAAGGAAGCATGGTCATGGAAAACTTGTTTACTATGTCTAACAGTACTGTGGATACAAACAGCACTAATCTTGCACTTGGCTTTGTATCCTCAGTCATTTCAGTTGTCTTGTTTGGCTCCAACTTTGTTCCTGTGAAGAAGTTTGATACTGGAGATGGTACAGAATTTTATACTTAATCAAGATTAATGGTTCCACACAAGTCGTAATTTATATTGTCCTACACAAAGGTGTCACAGTTTGAAAGCTAAACCTAAATCTAGCTGAATGCTGTCCTCAAATCTTTGTTGTGCTGAAAACTGTAGTCCAGTTACAAAATGACCCTGGAAGCTCCAATTGAGCTGTGTATATGGGATTCCCCCTGCCTGGATTCCTAAGACAAACCCATAATTGCTATATTAAAAAGTACATGCAAAAGCAATGTCTTGTTTCTTCCTTGGGGGAATAGATTAAGAAAAATATAGAGACAAAAACAAAAAAAAAACCAAATTCAGCTTACATAACAAAAGGTCCAGTCCACTGGGGCCTAAAAAGTGACACACATCTCCATTATACACTGGAGATAAGATAAATACAAATGTTTATATAGAGCTTAAAAGTGTGAAAACCCCTGTTAAAGTCACAATGACCAGTTTTCTGCAATTTACTAAGGGTTAGTATGACTTTAAAGGGTGATTATACCCAGTAAGTCTTCAATTTCTTCTATAACTATGAGAACTGCTATTCCTTGCTTCCCTATTAATTTAATGTAGAAGCGATCACCATTCTAAATTGCACTAGGCTCTAAATCTTGTGGTAACCCTATGTATTCCTTTCGGACACATGCAGCATGCATGCGTCTTAATGTAGGAGAGGGGGGCTTGTCCGATAATTAGCATCCAACCATGCCCCAGCAGGATTGCTTTAATATTGGTTCAATAAGCATGATTTGTAATTCAATATTGCATCCATAGTACCAAACAATAAAGACTTTGTGAGTTACCCCTCATGTTCTGTCTGTCCTTTGGTAGAAGGCATGCATTTTTCTATGCAGAAATGACATACACATGCCAGTATCTCGCAAATGAAAGCAGTTGTTTAAACCATAAAAAAATATGACAACATGGAAGGCCCATGGGTGTGGAGAGCAAATTATAAAAACGTCTCATCAAAAAACATAAAAAAATGTTTAGTATAGTAAACTACTACTTTATGGGCGCATGGACCACTAACTAGATTAGTTAGCAAGTAGTTAAATGTGTTTAATGTAAAACTCCTGCTATATACATCCTCACACATACCATTGCTGTATTATTTTACCAATGTGTTTAACGTTTTGAGAAATATACTACTTCGATAACATTAGTGTTAGGTAAAATAGCACTAAACAAGTGCAGTTTCCATTATCTATGGCTAAAATGTCTGTAGTTGTATTGCGCATTGTTCAGTTTTATAAGGTATTCTATAGCTTTTATTGTGGAATTTGTCTAATAAGTTATTTTTATATTGTGCTTTTAGGCATGTTTTTCCAGTGGGTTTTGTGTTCTTCAATATGGCTTGTCTCATTGGTTGTCAATATTATTCTTCGCTCACCAAAATTTTGGCCCCTAGCTATGGTAGGGGGTTGTGTCTGGGCAACAGGTAAGGATTCAATATATACACAGCAGAAATATTTCTTTAACCAAGGTATCTTTATTCTCTTTGAATTATCTGGCATGAAGACAGCAGCAGTGATTAATTGGATAGATGAATATGTTAAATTTTCAATTCCTGAACATATAGAAAATAAATGTTAAAAAATCTTGGACTGCACTAAAACCTTATTTTCATCTTTTATCGATGCAATGATCTGGTAGCACATTGGTGTATATATAATATACAGTTTCTGACAAAAGTCTTGTCGCTTGTGTACAAATAGACCTGAAGTGCCGCTTAACTATAATTCTAATGCAGATTTTGTTTCAAGAAATGGTTCATTTTACCCCAAACAGCTTTTGTAATAATGTTTCAATGCCAAACCAAACTAACAAAAAGTATTCTAATACTCACAGCTTGGTAAAGCTTGTTGAGTTAATTTTTGCAAATACATAAGTGTTGTCGCCTTGTCATATGGGCTTCACCTGTGACTAATAATGGATCCAGTACACTAGACCTTCACATCAACTGCAAATAGACCTCTGCAAACATGCCTAAGATTCACCCTGAGACTAAAGTGTTGATTATCAAGAGGCTGAAGACCAAATCCACTGCTGATGTGGCGCACACCTTCACTGTCTCTCAGCATCAAGTTCAGAGGATAAAGAAAAGATTTGAAGACACTGGAGAAGTTTTTGACAAGCCCAGGTCAGGCAGACCCCACAAGACAACTGCTCGAGAGGACCGTTTGTTGGCTCGAAAATCCAAGGCAAGCCCATTTTTAACTGCAGCAGAGCTCCAGGAGACCTGGTCACCTGAAATCCCTGTGTCAACCAGAACAGTTTGTCGTATTCTGTCTCAAAATGGCCTCCATGGTCGAATCAGTGCCCATAAGCCATCACTAAACAAAAGACAATTGAAAAACCGTGTGGCATTTGCCAAGTCCCACAGTCTGCTAAAAGGATGGACGCTGGAAAAGTGCCAAAAGGTGGATTTTTCAGATGAATCTTCTGTTGAATTACAGCACAGTTGCCACAAATATTGCAGGAGACCTACTGGAACCAGCATGGAGCCGAGATTTACCCAGAAAACAGTCAAATTTGGTGGAGGCAAAATCATGGTCTGGGGTTACATCCAGTATGGGGGTGTGCGAGGGATCTGCAGGGTGGAAGGCAACATTAATAGTGTAAAATACCAAGAAATCTTAGCTACCTCATATATTCCCAACCATAAAAAAGGCCAAATTCTGCAGCAGGATGGTGCTCCATCACATACTTCCATCTCCACATCAAAGTTCCTTAAGGCGAAGAAGATCAAGATGCTCCAAGATTGGCCAGCCCAGTCACCTGACATGAACATCATTGAGCATATGTGGGGTAGGATGAAAGAGGAAGCATGGAAGACGAAACCAAAGAATATTGATGAACTCTGGGAGGCGTGCAAGTTCTCTTGGCTATTCCTGATGATTTCATCAATAAATTGTATGAATCCTTGCCAAACCGCATGGATGCTGTCCTTCAAGCTCATGGAAGTCATACAAGATATTAAATTTGGATCTCACAGCACCACTACTTAATTTGCTGATATATTTTTGGATTGGCTGTAAAGTAGAACATTTTCTGTATAGGCGACTACACTTTTGTCTTGCAACATTTTGACCTTTCTGTCTTGATTAAATGATAAATATTTTTTGAGTGAAACTATTTTTACCAGTACATTTAATATTATTTGGGAGGGCGTTAGCTTTTAAAATGAGCTATTTCTAACACCAATTGGTCAATTAAAAATCAGGTTAATAGCAGGAGTTACTGCAAAATACACAGGTGACAAGACTTTTGTCGGAAACTGTATGTATCTTTTTAAAGGTGTGAGTGCCCTCCGGCTTTTCAGTTATCTCATTTTCTAAGGTAAAACAGGAGATAGGAGCAAGTGCTCCTTTCACCCACAGATTAGTTTAAAAAGAGAACTTTTGGGGAGTTTGATATCCCTTTAATATACAGTTTGGATTTATTTGCAGCTGGATTTTAGTGTATGATAAACCAATGGCTAAATGATATTCAAGTAAAGAATAATGTAAAGGAAAGTTCAGTGTAAAAGTGTTAAAGATATCTTTAAGAAAAAACAACAGTATTTTTCCATCCTAATAACCTTAACCTGCCTATTCAGCATTATGTCTGTGTATAAATAAATGCAACCGAAATACTGACTTCCTGTTTGCAGGACCCCTAGTAGAGAACGTTATGATCTTGCCCATAACCCAGCGCCTGGGTTGATTCAGTTGCTCAGTAGAGATCTGAGCATGTTGATCCATCCAACAGCCAATCAGTATAAATTACTGTTAGGAACATTCCAAGGCATTCTAGAAAGAAGAAGGACCGTTACAGAACCTGAAATGTCGGCTCACTAATATCAATACCAGGGAATAGCAGGGGGTATAAATTCAACTGCTTTTTCAAAAAGAAAATATGTAGAATTTCTAGGTATGCACAATATAAACTATCAGGGTTATTCAATAAAAGTTCTTATGGTTTAAAATGGTGCTAATTTTGCCCCAACCAATCCGATGTTAGCTTTCAAATGTTAAATAAGATCTGATTGGTTGGGGCAAAATTAGCACCATTTTAAACCATAAGAACTTTTATTGAATCTCCCTGTAAGAATTTTAAAAATAATGGTATTTTCCACTGAACTTTCCCCATAACTTATGTATGAAACAGAAAAAGATTACATAAAGGGCTTTTGACTACAGTACAAGCAATTTGGTTAAATAGAAAGACAGACATTTTCCCTATGTCTGATAACGTGTGGCAGCTCTTGTTTTTGTCACTTTGTACATATTTTGCCTGAACTTTTAACTTTTTAAAAAATTTTCTTTAAATGGATAATGCGATACTTCCATATATAGCTTGATTTCATTCTTTAAAACACTGTTTGTTTTTGTCAGGGAATATAACAGTTGTTCCGATTGTTAAAACAGTAGGACTTGGACTTGGCTTGCTTATATGGGCTTCTTTTAACCTCTTAACTGGCTGGGCAAGCTCAAGGTAATGTACAGTAGTAGACACCTTAGAAATATCAAAATAATGTCAGCAATGATCAGTGTCTTCCCCTCAAGTATTCCAGAGAAGGGGATTGGTTCACTCTATAGTTAACTATCCATAATCATTATTATATTAACAGTTACGTAAATAAAAGTGATTTTACTTTTTATTTATTTTTAAAACTACTGATCATTGCTAAAATTGCAAATGTGTGTGCTTTTATGTAATTTAATATATGTATTGTGTGTGAGTGTGTGTATGTTCTGCTATGTGTGGATATAGAATCTTTGCACAGGTATATTTTGAATTTAGACAGTCACCAGCATCCAGGGGAAGCAAATAGGATAATCCTGCAGGTGTGAGAGTGGACCCAGGCAATCCTGCCACACTGTGTGGATCAAAGTAAACATGTTATATTTATACTTAGTAGTTTTCACCATGGCAAGTGCCACATTCATAGCTGCTTATGTTACGACTTGGGAGCACAGGATACTGATTAGCTTTATAGATTAAAGGGCATGTCCACCCCCAAAACTAGAATTTTACCCACTACTGGCCCCACTGTGTAGTTTAAAAATATCCTTACCTTACATCTCTGTTCCTTATGGTTCTCCTGCAATGTCTGTTCAATGTCTCTGGAGAGTAGGAGCTGTCTTCCTGTCCAAAAGGTTTCTGCCTCTCTGTCCTCTCAGTTGTTTGTGTCATGAGCAGGGGAGCTCTTTACCCCCCTTCCTCTCACCATCCGAATCCCTCTCTGCCTGCCCTTCATGTAGCGTAAATTTGTTTGCCCATAATGTTCCTAAACCCCCTTCCCACCCACCATCCACCGTTTTACTTCTGTAATAAAAGTTTCCTCAGAGTTTGTATCTAATAAGGTAAATAGTCTGTCCAATAATCTGTCCTTCCAACAGGTGGTAACATGTCCATTACAATACACATCATGTCCTGTGTAGCAGACAAACTTTTTATCGATTACACTTCCTTTCAGTATTCACATGGAACAGACACAGGGGTGTGGTTTATAATGCCATTTTGACCATACCATATTGACATAGGAATCTCAGCAAATGTTAATATATTTTGTCTTGTCCCTAATATAAGTTAGTGCTATAATTTATATACATTTATTGATGGTCATTTAAATGGTAACAGTCAGACAGTACACACATACATATACACCTTTCCTATATGTAATATCCTATACCCCCCACCTCATTGGTAGCTCCTAGTAGCTCCTAAAAACTCAATGCAATCTTCTGTGAAGATATACATTTATTTATATAAGGGATATATATATATAATAATATATAATATATATTTCAAATTGTGTATAGTATACTGTACTCTGTACTCACATAAATGAAATGCCTTCCAACCATGTCAAGCTAAGGAGACCCCTTAAAAAACACAACCGAGTGAAACACTGATACAGGTGAGCCCTCTCATGGTTCCTTTTTAATGTAGGTGTTTATTTTATGTAATCTCATCATAGCCTGCATTAATCTCCAAAGAGTGGCAGTAAACTATTCCCTTTCAAAAGTATGCTATGTTTGCATCTATCGTTAAACTGGCCCTGACTGTTGGTGAATAATATATTGGTATAAAAATGTTCTGCCTATACAACATATACAACATTAACATTTGACATATCCTTTCTCATTTTCTCTTAAAGTGCATTTTCACAGCAGTTCAGGCACAAGTGTATATATCATACAGCTAAGTGTTAATATTTTTCAGATTTGGCCTGTTTGGACTAGACCCAGAAATAGTTTCAAAGCCATATTTAAATTATGCTGGAGCTATCCTTTCAGCATTAAGGTAATTATATATTAAAGTTGAAGTTGCACAGTAACCTGTTTTTTATTATGGTAAAGGTATTATGGTCAGAAAGTTATCAAACACAGCATTCAATTAAATCACTGCTCCGATGGTTATTTACAGAAAAGGCAATCTTAACTTAACGCACACCCCTGGCTTCATATATCACTTGAAACTGAATGAGAAAAAAAGCTGCTCATCCTACCTCATTCTACTCTTAATAATCAGATTTTATTTCTCCATAGCAGGCAGCCCTAGTGTCTCCCTGAGTAATCCTTGAATGACACTACAATTAATAACTAATAAAGTTGTTGCCTTCTTATGCCACGAAGTCCAAACCTGTAATGCATACATATTAATTTTACTATGTGCTGATGTATTAAATGTGCCATAAATGCAGCAATATTATGAAAAATCTACCAGTAGTATGGATGATAAATATTATCCATACGATTGGACAATAAATGGACAATAAATTATTTGTCCATTTGTCCATGAACAATAAAAAACTTTCAAGATGTTTAACAAGTCAAAAGGACAGATTTTTTTTTTTCAACGGTCCAATTTCATCTGCCATAACTAACGATACAGTTGATGATAATAATCTTATTGCTGCATGTATGGCTTACTTAACTCCCTCTTCATTAATACAGTCAAATGCTAAGAATCTGACCTGCAGTGTTTTTTAAGCTGTTAAACTACAGTTATCAGCATTCCCGGACTGCTGTATTTGTTTACCTTTTTTCAGGGGATGCTGGGAATTGTAGTTAAGAGGGCTTTAAATCAAAAACCCATTCCCATTAAGCTGTACCCTGGGTGAGGGCCTAAACCCCTATTGGTTCACCTGGCACTTAGCTTATAGGTGCCCTCACCTCTGTGTCCTGGTCTATTCCTGTCCCCTCGTTGGTGCTCCAAATAGTGGAAGTAAAGTGAATGCATTGGTGGCTGTGAGTAGGGGGCAGGTGGTGAGGGCTCCTTGAAATGCCAGCTGTATTCCCAGTAGTACCGTAAGCACCTACCATTTTAAGTCCTAAATCTTGGTACAGCTTGGGGGTTGCTTTAATTCTTTTTATATTTTAAGACGTGATGAATAAATAGGAGTTTTTGCATTTTTATAAGCTTTAGACTTCTAAAGATTTCCATTCCTAAAAGATTACTCAGAGGTAATTCCTTGCACCTCGAGGCAGAAGAATTTTTGGCTGGAATAGCACATAGCAAATTTAAGCAAAAAAGCTTAATTTTAGAATTTATTCAAAAATAGTAATGTAAATATTTAATGGACTTGATGCTTTTTTGTAAATTAAAGGAGAACTATAAATAAAAATAAACTTTTTGTATTCTAGTGCAGCTATTTTCCTGTTTGTAAAATCTGATGTAAAAAGCAACACAACAGTTTCCGAGTCTGAAACTTCCCCACTTCTTAGGAACAGCGTATGTATTGCTAAATTAGTTTATATCTTATGGGTGTTTATTGCTTTGCACACTGCACAGCGTATTGTGGGCTGATAAATCATTTACTGTGAACATAACACTGGAATTTGAATACTTCTTAATGTAAATATTTTTGGCAGATTAATTGCACGGAAAACTCAATTACAGATGAATCATGGGTTGACAAATTATCTCCACTGCAAAAACGATTAATGTAAGAAACACTTTATCTTTTAAAATTGGGTTCTGAAGAACAACCGTCTAAAAGCATCCCTCATCTGCCCAAATCTCCCCCCCCCCATAACCCTCATGTTTTCAATAAAACAGTTTTGATAAATTAACAACAAATTTGTTTACTTAAAAAAACAAAAAGTTCTTTTTTTTACTGTTTCTTCTAAAGATATGCCTTATGTCATTCATTTATATGATCCTTATGTACTTTTCTCTAGTTATTTTTAAGCTAAAATTGTGCAAAATTAAAATAAACTTTTTTCTTCTCTGATAAGTACAGAACATTGTTTTACAATGTATTTTTTCATTGATTGATTGAAGAATAAAAGACTGGTGGCTATAGATGCAACAATCTGATTGTACGATACATCTTATGATTGTATTGGGAGACAGCAAAATGTTTCCCACCTGCTCAATAGGAAATAAATTGTACGATCAATGTTCCGACAGTGTAGACACGATCCGCAATTATTTTCTGTATGACCACCATTAGAGAGATGGTACACCCCAGTCCGATATTCCTGACAGTCTACCAAATGCTTAACTGAACGGTAGAGTTAAAATGGTACTGACGATATTTTGGTGGGACAAACCACACAGATTATTGAAGACCTTATGATCAGCTGAAATTTACCAACATTTCTAATCTTGGTTTAAAATGTTAAGACGTTGGATAAATTACAGCTGCTATTTCATCCCCACTAACCACCCAACCCAATATTTTGTTTTTGAGGGTAAAATATTAGAACTTTTATGTTTCTGTCAGTTTTCAGCAAAAAACAGTCAACAATAGGAAACATGATCAGTCCTGCCAAAATATTGACCTGTGTGTTCCAGCCTTGCTATAGACTAGCATAGAAAAGTGATAAGTAATAGGTTGTTTGCATAGGCTGCAAATCATTGTTGTGCATCCCTGATAAAGCACATTTTTCAAAAAATATCCTTATTACCAAATATGTGATTCAGGTTGTATGTTTATCTCTGTAACTGAACTCATTATCATGGCAATGTCTTTGTTCCAATATGCTAAGCCATGACATGACTAGTGGGCCAGTAAGGGAAAATGGGGGCACGCCTTATGTGGTTGGCAGGGAAACAGCCGTATATAACCAGAGAGATTTAAACTTAAGGTCAGTGGAGCTGGACACAAAGAGAGAGAAATATGTAAAGCTTTGGTTACCAAGCGAAAGGCATTACATATTCCCCTTATTCCACTTTCTTCCCATTTTCTATTTATTATTGCAGAAATGCTGGATAATGTGCTTTTAGGCGTTCAGATTTTCAATCTGAATTTTTGAACACAATTTACAATCTAGTTTTCGAAAGAAATAAAAAGTTTCCTATTTGAACATTGCCAACATTGCTTATGAAAATGAACAGATTGCAGCTGACCTTGCGGCCTTTTTACAGAATGTACCCACTTTCAGATTCCCGTATAGCAAATACTGGTATAACTGTATCTGTAAAGGTTGCATTTAAGGAAAATGTGTGGAGTGTGTAAAACATCATCAGTGTAATAATTTAACATTATGAATATTGTTATCAACATTACAATAATTTAACTGTTTCTCTCTCTGCAATATTTTGTGTTAGAGGCACTTTGATGGCCGTTGGAGCTGGAATTCTATATGGCTCCAGCTTTGTCCCAGTTCTGTACATAAAAGACCACAGCAAGAACAACCAGAGCATATATGCTGGTGCGAGCCAATTTGGTGAGATGATGAAAATTTTTATAATTTTGAAATAATTAGTTTTATTATACTCCTTTTTTTTTGAAATACAAAAATTGCAAATGGTTAAATATTTAATAATTCAAGCAAAGCAGAAAAATATGCTTGGGAATCTATCCATTGCATATTTATTTTATTATTTACTAACTCCTTACTATTCGATTTACACAGGGTAAGGGCATCTCTGTGCTAGTTTGGTCAAGTCCAGCCTAGAATAGAATTTCATACTTACCTTCCACAAACCCCTTGATCATAATAGTTGCCTCCCTGCTGTCCCTGAAGCCCAGAAATCTTACCTTTCCGCTCCATGCTTCTGCTCCCTGGTCCTCATCTCCTCTGTAAGCTCAGAGAGCTTTTTCAGAGGAGATGCAGTACTGGAGAAAAATGGCCGAATGCACAGTACCTTCATGACCAAAACTGACTTCTGCATTCCAGAATTTAACTGGCATCTCGCGCAAATGCTGGCTTTCTTGCGGCTAGGAAAGGTAAGTTTGTGCTTTTGGGAACGCACAAAGGTGAGTAACTATAACAATATCAGGGTTTGGGGGAGGGAAGAAGGTAAAAATGGAATTTTATTCTGGGGTGGACATGCCTTTTAAAATTTTATACAGGGACAATATCTCTGAATGCAGTTTATAAATACTTGATCTCTAGTTCTGTCCATCCCTAGCCTACTCCCTCAGTCTGTTACCTGGCCAGCGGGAAGATGCTCTTCTTTCAGACTGTATCTTATTATAGACCAGGCCCTGGGGGGGCAGGACTGGACCAGCAAGGACATGTTTAGGTAAGTACTGAAGACTTTTCTCTTTAGGTGGTTTAAAGGATAATATACTCCTTTAAAAATATATTTAGGGACAACCTTTCAGAATTATATAATTTGCAATACATGCTCGCCTGTCCAGTCCTAACCTCTCCCTTAGTCTGGGACCTGGCCAGTGGGAAGACACATTTCTTGGAGAGCACATCTTCCCATGGACCACGCCCTGGACACAAGCAGGGGACGAGGCTGTACTGGCAAACGCAAGGTTTGGTGAGTATTAAAGGCAGTCTAAAGTAAATTAGGGTGAGGACCTAGCTGTTTTGGTTCTAACCTTGGGTACGTAATTGTGGTACTATTTTATATATATATAGTGAAACTGACATTTTTTTGCAGCAAAAATGAAAAGGTATGCACAGCCTAGCTATGTTACATTGTTAAAATGTACTTAAAAGGCATGTCCACTCAAAAACTGAAATTTTACATACAGCTGCAGGACCCCCCCCCCCCCCCCCCCCCCCCCCACACTTTACTTACATTTTCCTTACCTTCCCAAAAGATGCAGATAAACATACTTACAAGCCCCGGTCCCTTGTTGCCTGGTTACTGCCCGCTGCTGCTGTTTCAAGCTCATTTCAAACAGCAGCAGTGAGGCACTTCCTGGTCACGGCTGTTAGCTATTGGATGTGATGTCATTGTTGCGTCTGACAGCCACAGCCAGGAAGCAGAGAGGGTAGGCAGAGCGGCAAGGTACCTGGTCTTGAAGTATGTTTAGCTGCATCTTTGAGGAAGGTAATTAAACCCTAACTAGGGTTTGGGGGGGGGGTCCTGGAGCTGTATGTAAAATTTTGATTTATGAGAGGACATTCCCGTTAAACTTCATATGAAAGAGTCCCAGCAAAATATAATTTTATATTATTACATTGTATAATTTAAATGTAGGAATCTTGATGTGTATCAACCAATAAAATAGGTCTATCACTAAAAACAAAAGGCATTTGAATTATATCAAACCTGAAGAAAGGGACTGAGTAAATTTAGCAGTTAACTTACATTACATTTAAACGTTTTAATGGAAATCTATCACACACAAAAAGAGCAAACTATGATAGAATTGGTAGTAGGAGTAAGTATTTCTACCTCCCAATACTGGTACTTTATGGACTGGCAGTTGGAAAAGGATTTATTTATAAACTGCGTCTTCATAACTGCCTGGTTGTCTTCTGGCTTAAAGAATCTTCTTCTATAGTATCTGCTACTCTGCAGTGAAATATTGGGAGGTAGTAATACTAACTCCTACCTCCCATAATGTTGTACTTAGAAAGGAGATGCATTTTTTGAAAACATATACCCCATTAGTTCTGCAATTATGAACACATTTGTAAATTATTTGGGAAAAGAACAATGACATTTACTTAAAATATTGATTTTTCAGACTTAGATTACGTGTTTGCTCACTTCAGTGGCATTTTCCTTACTAGTACTGTTTATTTTCTGATCTACTGCGCTATTATGAAAAATCGGCCTAGGGTTTATCCACAAGCCATACTTCCAGGTAAGTATGTAATATTTACATTTTTATTTCTGTCACCCCAGCTGCTCAATTATTATGTATACACATCATTAGCATTCAATACTGATTACCGTGTTCAGCATTATCATTTTGCCACCACTCCATTTCCGTAACCGCTACCATGGTAACATGGAAATTACCCATAAGTGTCTCCATACCTTATTTACATACTCTATGTGCAAATGGAGCACTATAGTCTAAAACTCTCCCTATCCTACTTGATTCCTTAGTGATGTCTCTCTATTGACGCGTCACACTGCTAACCAGATTCTTATGTTTCACTGATCATGGCTCAATAAAGTAGAAACTGCGCTGTAAATGGCTTTTGCATTTATTTTAGGGAATGCGGTTATGGAGGCCATACACACACCAATCCTGATCATACGATATCGGATTATTTCTATAATGTACGGTTGTCAGATCATGTATGGGCGAAAGTCTGATATTTTTTCTTATAGTACACGTTAACATTTTATTTTATTAGACCAGTACTGAACATACAATGCCACAAATGTACGGTTATTATTGGTGCATGTATGGCCTCCATTAAAGCCTCTTTATAGCTATAGCATTTCCTTAAGGGCTACTATGGTAACTTGGAAACTACCCAGAAGTCTCTATCCCTGGCACAGAAGCAGAGAATACAATGTGTCAGGATTTATATCAACATGAAAAGGACTCACACAAGATTATGGGAAGATACATTTAAATTTACTTTTTTATGTCCTTGGGCAATGGATATGTCCACAACCACATGCATTTGAGCCTAAATGTATAGAAGAATTCATGCAGCTCTTCTGTGCAAAATATAGGTCAATGTCATCGGTGAAGTTTGGACTAGCTGTAAGTTTAAAGGTTAAGATGGGGAGCACTTAAAGTAGTCAAAAAACATCTACTGAACATAAAATACATCAGACATTAAAATACATTAATATTAAAATATTTAATACATTATTATAAATAATACCCACCAAACACCATTTTTGCAAAACTTTCTCCTTGTGGTTCCTGAGGGAATATATTTTACTGGTGACTTAACAACCAGTGGCTGCTCGAGCTGGCTGATTCACCCCTGAATACGTCCTTTAAGGCTAAGGCCACACTAGGATTAACGTCAACATGCACGAAAATCACACAGGCTTCAGTGTGCATTTTGTACATGTAAGGGCTAGGCCACACTAGCGCGATTTTGATGCTTTTGCGTACGCATTTGTGTATGCGATTGCACATGCTATTTTTTTGAACATTGCAATCGCAGTAACGTACCGAAAACATTTCTCTATCGTTAAAAGAAAAAACGCAAGTGCAAACACATTGGGTGTGCGGCACAGCATGGCCGTGCCCTGTCTGATTTTGCTGTAATATATGCGCAATGTTGCACAATCGGTGTGCAATCAATTGGCAATGTGGCCCTTCCAGATTGACATGCACTGCTCTGCCTTTCTCACATGCAAACAGAATTGCAAAACTCTATCGTAAGTGTGCGAGAAAAGCACTAGTGTGGCCTAGCCCTAAAGGTTACAAACTGCAGGTTCAGCTAATGTCTTCATTATGTAATTCCTAACTAAAGATATATTGTGATAAATAAAATCTACAGAAAGCTCTTAAATGTGTCTCTTACCCACGGGGCATAGAAAGTAGCTGATTGGCGATTTCTTCTCCTACTTTCTGGGTTAATCACACTCGGCAAGCTTGGAGACGGGGCAGTAACTAAAGGGCTGCCTGCATTTTACTGATTTTACTCCGTACTTTTGATTAGAAATTACATAGGAAGACAAATGATAAATTGCTATTCTAATAAGCAGTTTCCGGGCTGTAAATTGGGAAAATGTGTTATAGGGTGAACTTCTCTTTTAATTCATAACTGGAAAATGTTAAAATGTCCATGTTGATACTTTTCATGACAATTTTAACCTGTCCTTACTCAGCTTTATTTTTAAATTCCAAGAAATAAAATAACAGTAAGAACTGATGCACAGCATATTATTAAGAGTTTAAAAAGCTTTGTAAATAACCTTTGATATTATTAGCATTGCACTGCAAATCTACAGCTAAATTGTTATTCCTAGCCAGAGATGATTTATTTTTAGTAATGTCTGTGCAATGAAGAATAATCTGATTTTTCTAACAATTCTTTATTTTGTAAAGGTTTTGGTTCTGGGTTTCTATGGGCATGCAAATGCTGTTGGTTCTGGCAAACAACTACCTGAGTGCTGTTGTGACTTTCCCATAATAACTGCGGTTAGTATTTTTGGGTGGTATCATTGGGCCATCTAGAGGAGGGCGCGTGTATACTAATGAAGAACATGCACACCTCTTTAGTGGTATCTAAGACGTTTTAAGAGTGTAAGGTAAAATGTACAGCCTATAGAATGCTGGTTGGGTTCAAGTTGTTTATTTTTTCTTAATAAAAATGCTGTTCCTTTTAGAGTACCTCAAAATGCTCTTTATCTTCAATAAAAAGCAAGTAAACAGGTGAATTGAAAAAGGATGTATAGTGGCATTGCTACCCAAGGTAAACCCCCCTTTTTTCAGAATCCTACATTGGTGTCTTCACCCTGCATCTAGCAGTGGTGTAACTACAGCCCCCGCCGCGACTGCGGTGGGGCCCGGACGGTAGTAGGGCCCTCCACAAGCCCAAATCCCTGCAGTATAGGGCCTTTTTAAAGAGCTGATTGTGTGTATGAAGAAAACATACGAGCGACAAGCTGTTTAAAACAGGACCTGAACTTCCGGAACTGAACCTGGTTATTTTTAGAAGAGAACATATTCTAAACAGCTTACCATACCCTTAAAGGGAAATCTTTGGGTAAAATTATATATTAATTATTATTAGTGGTAGTAGTCAGGGCTGTTTTTTTATTTATGGTTTATTAATTTTAGTGTTTCCAAGGGAAATTTTATACAAAATCAGTCTCACCTACCCTCTGTCCACATGCTGCTTAACTGTGGTAGTAATGGTTTGTTAAGGAATTTTGGTAGCAGCAAAAGCAGTAGAAAAGAGTGACTGAGGTTGATGTTAGTAAAATTTACCATTTAAAGAAAGTAAGACTTTACAATCTCTAGTTATTTCTTAGTAGCCTTGGGTAATAGAGAGTAGCAGGGTTTTTTTTAGAGTAACTCAGTATTGTGTAAATAAGAGAAGACACTGTCAATATTTATTATAAAAGCACTTACTTAAAGGGCATGTCCACCCCCAAAACTATAATCCCCCCCACTACTGGCCCCATCATGTAGTGTAGTGTAATCCTTACTCACATCCCAGCTCCATATGGTTCTCCTGTAGTCCCCCCCCCAAAGTCCCAAAACTGCCCACCAGGGATAGCAGGTCATATGGACTCTGCCTCCTACCTGGCCTCTGGGAGAATTTTGGCATGCGTACTGCAGCCCTTCTCCCCCTCCCTCTCCCTTCACCCTCTAAGGATTCCCTCCCCATGGTGTGAAACCCTTAATATATAGTATCCCCCTGCCAGCCCAGCCCCAACCGCTATATTTATATGTTTAGAAAGCTCCCCAAACTACTTACCTCTCCTCTTTCCTTCGCCAAAATGAGCTGCCGGCAGCCTGCGTCCGTGATTGGCGCCCTCAGCCAATCACAGATGCGACTGCGGTCCGCCCCTCTGCTTGCATTTTTTCGCGCAGGGCGGAGGCGGCGGGAGGAAAGAGGGGAGGTAAGTAGAGTTTGGGGAGCTTTCTAAACATAAAAATATAGCGGTTGGGGCTGGGCTGGCAGGGGGAATACTATATTAAAAAAATCAATTTAGGGCGGACATGCCTTAATGTGTTTGAGGTTTTTATAATGTTGCATTTTGAAGAAATCGCTTAGAAATGATGTATTATAACCCGTAGCTTTGGAATGGACAATTGTACATTAAATCTTGCAATTGCAGGGACCAGGATTAATAGCAGCAATGTGGGGAGTTTTAGTCTTTAAGGAAATAAAGGTGAGTTTCTTTAAAAAAAACTTGTTTATTCTATTAACCAAAATGCATTAAATAGTTTCAATAATCATAAAAAAATTTCCTGCTAATTGTGAGATAATTAAAACTGATGTATTCAGATATAAAACATTTTAAATAAATGTCAAAGTTGATGCATGATCTGCCTCTGTACACCATCAGTCAAATTAGTGGAACTATTGGTGGAATTGTAAGGAAATTCACATAACTTTGTGTTCATGTGAGCTTGACCTGCAGTTAAAAAAATCAGATGTGGATAGATTAAACACATTAAGGAATAGGCCACACTAGCGCCATTTTGGTGTGTTTGCGCATGCAATTTTTTTCTAACATTGCAATCGTGGCAACGCACCAAAATCCCACGATTCAATTGTGATTGCTCAGCAATTGCATTTTTATGCGCAATCGCATGCATTTCCTTTCGCTAAAAAAAAGCGCAGTGTCGCCATGCCCTTACTGGTGAAATGGGGCCATATTTATAAAGCCACAGTATCGCTTTTTAGCGATACATCGACTTTAACGATCGGTATCGTAAATTTACAATCGTTAAACCGATCGGAGATTAATGATCAGATTAACGATTGTAAATTTACCATACCGATCGTAAATTTACCATACCATAGATTTACAATCCCCATAGAATACCATTGCGGTAGTTTAATACCACATGGTATTTTACAATCGAACTTTCATTAATTAACGAACGTTCGGTTGTAAATGTATGGCCGCGATCGTACGTTTACGACCGTGATCGTAAATTAACCTGCAGTATCACTTTTTAGCAATACTGCGGGTTAATTTACGGTTACGGTCTAATTAACGAACGTTCGGTCGTAAAAGTACGATTGCGATCGTATAAATATGGCCCATAGAACTGATTTGATATGGCAAAATTGGGAAAGAAGTAACCATATATTCAGTTTGGCAGGCAAATTCTACAAACATATAATATATGCAATACATTGAATGATATACTGATGATACAACTAGCTAACTGTAAAGGTAACTACCGTATATACTCGAGTATAAACCGACCAGAGTATAAACTGATTAAACTAATTTTACCTAAAAAAAAAGGAATAAGTAATTGACTCGAGTATACACCAAGGGTAGAAAATATGACCACTACTGCCTTCGGATTCTGTATTGTTTTGAGGCTTTAGTTGCCCTTTAAATGGACAGCAGAATTCCATACAGTAGTCCCATACAGTAATAGCCAAATCCAGTGTGGCTATTACTGTATGGTAATACTGTATGGGAAAGTCTGCTGTCCATTAAAGATCAACTAAAGCCTCAAAACAATACAGAATCAGAAGGCAACAATAGATACTATTCTCCTTCTGATCTTCTGATTTTACAGCCTGAAAAACTCTTTTTTACTCGAGTATGTACGGTATGCATCTAACTGACGCAGACTAGTATTAAGCATAAGCCAAGAGGAAAGTGGAGGAAGACCTGCCTACTGTGATAGGGTTTTCATTGTGTCCTTGGAAAGCAAGCCTTGTATAGAGGGAAGCTTTATTGTCCATACACACGTACAATTTTTCGACCAAGGCATGACCCCCGACTGCAGAGCACTTGCACGGTGAACAACTGTTCGGCCGATAATCGCTTGTGTAGGCGTTTAGTTGTTCATCACGTGTGTGCGTGCGCTCAGGGGTTGTTTGTCGGCTGAGGAATCATACGTGTGTACGAGGCTTTAGGAAGCAAAAACTTGATACCACTTCCTCTGTAGTAAATAAGCTTCCAATATTGTGGTGGATTATTCTGTATGATTGTGCTTATATTTTTGTTTTTGCTAAATACATTTATGTACCTTATAATACTGTTCTTTTTAACTTTACAGGGGCTAAGGAATTATCTGCTTCTTGGAATAGCCTTTTGCATTATTTTGTCCGGTTCTTTATTAACAGCATTTTCTAAGATATAGGGAAAATATTATTCGTTGGTGCTTGTGAAGGTTCTCATTCATCCAGGTCATGGTATATCTGTTTATTCAGTTAGATCAACTGGACTTGAAGTTTAGTTCTTGGGACGTTTCGCTAGTCATCCGACTGGCTTTCTCAATTCAGAATGATGTACAAGAATTTTTCAGGGTGCATAATTGCCAAAGATCTTGTACAAGCATTCTGAATTGAGAAAGCCAGTAGATGACTAGCGAAACGTCTTCAAGAACTAAACTTCAAGTCCAGTTGATCTAATTAAATACAACAGAAATAGCAATGGTAACTTACTGTAAATGGCTGTGGCACTTGGAAAATGTTTGGGAAATACATACATATCACCAAAACTTGTTTAAACACTTGTTTCCACACAATCGAGCAATTGTCAGGTTTACACATGTTACATTCAAGAATCTGTGGCAATTATGTGAAAATAAAGAAACCAAGCCTAAATAGAGGTGGGGGGGTTCGACACAACTGTCTGCCTGTACAATGCGTTTTGACAACTTACCCTGGGCGTTCCTATAACACCTCTTAGCCACTATCCAATCACCCCTTAACACCTGGCTGTGATATGCTAATTGGGATTTTCCAGGGTAACATAATTCACAGATTCTTGTACAAGTCATTTGAATTGAGAAAGCCAGCGGATACTAGCGAAACGTCTTCAAGAACTAAACTTTAAGTCCAGTTGATCTAATTGAATACAACAGAATTATTGTTGGTGCAAGGTTTTTTATTTATTTCTCTAGTGTTTGGTTTTGGTTGGGTAGTTGTGTTCTTTTTCCATGTCTGTCTGTCTAAATTTTGTAATAAAAATGAGAAAAGGTCACATTTTGATTTTTTCTTTTATTCATTAAATTTTTAAATTTTTATTTAAAGTATTTGAAAATATAATATTTTTTTGCATATCGAATATAATTTTCAATATATTCATAGCATTTGTTAATTTTAAAGAAAAATAATGCTTTGTTCATCTGACAGATTTATTTATAATGTAATAATATACAAAGTACCCAACACATGAAAACAAATGGAAGAATAATACTTTTTTGTTATGTTCATTAAATTGTTTATCAGGTTTTATAATAAAGCATTTGAAAATATAAACATTCTTTGCATATCGAATATAATTTCCAAATATTAGCATTTGTTAATTACTTTTAAATATATTTAAATAAAACATAAAAAGCAAAACAGTATTTAAAGGGTATGTCCATCGTATATTATACAACTTTCTGTTTTACTGAAGAACCTTACCTCCCGTTCTTCAGTAAATCTTGCAGGCGATCAGGTAAAACTTACCCCGATCGTTCCAGCACTGCAAAGAGACTCCGAGATCTCCAGTCCTTTGCTGAGCATTCAGTCAATTGATTTTTTTTTTTCTATTCATTTGTTGTGTATTTTCTGTACCCTGACTCCTCTATTGTGAGTTTTGTTGAGTCTGCCTCCGGAGAAATAGAGCTTGTAATCTTTGTGTTTGACCATTATTCTTTGTGGGGTATTCATTTGTATATTCCATACATCCCATGTATCTGTCCATTGTTTTAAGTTATTTCTTAAGCTATGAGCTAAGTACTCATTGTCACGGATCCACCAGATTCGTTTTATTAGTGTTTCTTTATTAGGATAAATATAAGAGTGTGGGGCAAACCATACTCTGAAAAGGTGTTAGGATATCAAGAGGGGAACATAAATCACCATTATCCAAAGTCAGTATTGATAATTCTCAGGTAGCATATAAAATAACAATAAGCGAATGTAATGAGCCAATTAATTAAACATGTTTTCTTATTTGATATACATATTAGAATTAATTCTTTGTCTATATAGTGGCTTACTTAAATAAGTCAGTGGTCGGGGCTTCTCCCCGAACCCTTCGATAGTCTTCAGCTCTTAAGGAAATTCCAAAGTGTACAATGATACAAATATTTTTTAAAATATGTACTATGTGAGTCAAATCGAACTCACCGTCCATCTGGGTGGTCCAGGTGCAGCCTGCCCCGGACCCTTGCTCCGTCCGTTTATCAGATACGATTTTCCACTCCCCAAAGCTGGCGCACACTGGCATAAATAAATAACACTGCTGCGGTGATGTAAAGTGTAGAAAAAGTTTTACTTTATTGAAGCCATGGGAATCAAACACAACTCCGGCCTTACGGTTTCGGACCAACGGTCCTTAATCATAGGCACAGCGAGTTCAGGTGAACTACAGTTTAAAAAGGGTAAGTCCACTCCCACCTCTTGTGACATACAGTAAGGATGGGTGGAACCTATGCTGGAGAAATCTTTCAATCTCACCACCATGAGCGCAAATTAGCAACAGATGGCTGTCATTCTAAACCCACACAGAAGTGCGGGCCAGAGGGATCCAACCATATAAAATCAAAAAAAATACAGAATGCAAACTTATACAAAATATATATACATAACAAAAAATAATATAATTTAAACAAACATACTAAACAATTAAAACATTTGTCCCATATGATGTTATGCATAAACTGTAATCAGAATGATCAATTTATACCAATATTGGAACTATCCACTAGTGAACTTGAACAAGATCGTTAATATTGACTCCAGCTGTAAGAACTGGTAACATATAACTGGTAGGAAAGTCTGATGTATCAAACTTACAAAATGATGGAATTGTAACAAATTATGACTGGTAGAAAGGTCCAAATGTATCAAGCTTACAAAATAATACAATTGTAAACAAAACAAATAAAGCCAACTAAATAGAGATAACCAAAAGAAAAATCATGCATATATATAATAAAAAAAATACCACAATTAATCCTAAAAGTATAAGAAGAGTTTAATGTGTTAAGCTCTAAATAGAGCTTCCAAATAAATCCTAACATCAAAATAATAATAGTAATAGTTAATAGATGAAAAAAACATAAATTAATCATGCGTAAATATATGCAATATCTATATCCACGTGAACATAGGAACCTGAACAAACAGGTCAAATACATGAATAAAAAATACCTCCAAATAAATAAGCTAACCCCAAAAACTAAATAAAGTGAATAAAAAGAGATAAAGAAAAAACTAAATAAGATGAGATATATGGTATGTGATATATAGTATAATAATAGAATGATGAAAACCGGATCATCAAATATTCATACTAAAAGAAATTTAACAATAATAGCCGTAGCCAGTGGGGTACTATTAGTTAACAAAAATGGCGATATCCCCTACAAAATTAGTGCTCCTATATCTGTCCAGGGCCGGAACACCAAATATCCATACTAAAAGAAATAAAACAATAACCGTAACCAGTGGGGTACTATTATTTAACATAACAGGCAATATCCCCTACAGAGTTAATGCCCTTAGGAAATCTAGTCTCTAGTTTAAAGATCATCTTGACAGTTTAAAGATCATCTTGACTTCTTCTCTCAATAGTGAGTTCAAACGATCTCTATTTCTGGGGTCTGATCTTAAACCCTAACCCCTGAATGGCACAGAACTGTACGTCCTCATTAAGACTAAAGTGTGCGCCACTGGACTGTAAGCGATTCATCTCTATGTCCCTCAAGTGTTCTCTAACTTGACTTTTAGAGTACGTGAGGTACAAAAACATACTGGACCATGCACTTAGTGCAGGTAAGAAGATAAATGACATAGGAGGTGTTGCAATTCACATATGATTCAATACTTACCAGTAACTGAACTTTGATAGTTAGTCCCTTTTATGATGTATTTACATGTTTACATCTCATAGCCCCACATGGAAGCATCCCTTATGTTTTAACCAAATATTTTGGCCATTACTTTCACTGCTAAAAAGACTTGGAGACAACATGTCTCCAAGCGATCGTGCTTTCCTAGCAACAAAGGTATAACCCTCTTGCATAGCTTGCTTAAGTTTTTCATCTTGATTCAGTATGGGTAGATATTTCCTTATAATCTTAGTAATTTGTTTATATTGTGGGCTGTAAGGTGTAGAAAAATAAATTAATTTATTATTAGTTAGCTTATTTATATCTGTCTTTTTCTTGGTCCTATTTAACAACATATTGCGATCAATGGCCCTAGCTTTATTCTTAGCTTCATGTAAAGTGGATAAGCTGTAACCTCTGCTTCGAAATCTATTGCTGCTTTATCAAAAGACTTCAAATTTGAACAATTACGCTGTAACCGTATGTACTGGCTATATGGTATTGAACGTATGCAATGTTCCGGATGGTTGGAATCTGCATGAAGTATAGTGTTTCTAGAAATGGCTTTACGATAGTTAGAAGTTTCCAATCTTTCTCCTGCCGCCCTAATGTTAAGATCCAAAAATTGTATCTCATTACCTCCAAATTCATGCGTAAATCTGATGTTATAACTATTAGTATTCAGAAGATTCAACCAACTCTCAAAATCTTCTCGTGATCCCCTCCAAATCCACAGGAGGTCGTCTATGTATCGTCTATGCATGACGATTTTAGACTCTACTGAATTAAACTCAGGGTGGTGGAAAAGAAACGTTTCTTCCCACCACCCTAAGAACAGATTCGCATACGTAGGCGCGAATTTCGCGCCCATTGAGGCACCCCTTAATTGATTGTAATATACTCCATTAAATTTGAAAAAATTGTGTGTTAAGAGGTACTGCAAAGCTCCCAACATAAACTCAATCCAGTCCTTAGGATATCCACTATATTTGTACAAATGATATCTCACCGCTGTTATACCCCAAATATGAGGAATACAAGAATAAAGGGAAATGACATCTGTAGTAACCAAACTGTATCCCTCTCGCCATTCTATGCAATCCAACAACTTTTAGACTTCACCTGTGTCTTTTATATATGAATACAGTCTCTTAACCAAGGGTTGAAGACCTGCCACTATAGGTCTTCCTCTCACTGGGACCTCCCCCTTATGGACTTTCGGTAAGTGGTGGAAAATGGGAACCACCGGTTTATCAGGTATCAAAAAGGTTTCCATATCTGAACATAATATACCTATGCTTATCCCCTCCATAACACACTTCCGTAACTCTATCTTATATTTATTGGTAGGATCCCCATTCAATACTATATAGGTATCCATATCAGACGGTTGCCTCAAAGCTTCTGCTTTATAGTCCCCTTTATCCATAACTACCACTGAGCCCCCCTTGTCTGCACTTTTAATAACGATGCTTGGATCTCCTTTTAGCTTGTTAAGGGCTAATTGCTCTCTCCAATTGAGGTTACCGACTCTAGCTCTCTGAGATACTTGTTGATTTAAAATTCTGAGTTCCTTCTCAATCAAAGTCTGAAATATATCTACACATGGACTCCTAAGATGAACAGGATAGAAAGAGGATTTTGACTTAAATCTATTGGCACTGGTTTCTAAATTAGCTCTCAAAAAACCTTTGTTACTTTCTATCTGGTTGGAAATGTCATATAATTGTTGGAGACTAGTAGGCGCATTTTTATCTAGATCTTGAATCACTTCCAAAGAATCCACAACCTGTGATTCTACATTCTCATTATTCCTAATATGAAAATATTTCTTTAAAATTAATTTTCGTACAAACTTATTGACATCAATTACAGTATTCAATAAATCAAAAGAACGGGTGGGACAAAAGGGTGCCTTCTTCCATCAAAAATGTGGGACAGCAATGGGTACAGCCTGCGCACCTACCTATGCAGGCTTGTACCTAGGTGAGTGGGAGAGAGAGATCTTCTGTATGGAACAGTATACCTGGGCCACGAGTAAAATCAGTATGTGGTCCAGATATATTGATGACGTGATCATTTTGTGGGAGGGCACCCCACAGGAATGGGAATCCTTCTTTGAGCAATTGAATGTTAACTCATGGAACCTTCGGTTCACGTACTTAATGGATAAACAACAGATTCCGTTCCTGGATCTAATGATCACTAGACAAGGGAATACGTTGCATACCAATATCTACCACAAACCCACCTCGGGTAATACCCTCTTGCAAGAATCTAGCATGCACCCTACCTCACTTCTGAAAGGTATTCCCACAGGACAGTATATTAGAGCTCGCCGAAACTGTTCTAATGTGAATGACTTTGAGAAAGAGGCACAAAACAGACACATTCCGTGAACGTGGATACCCAAAAGCTTGGTGTCGTAAAGCATATAAGAAGGCTAAATTTGCTAAAAGGGAAAATCTGATATTTAAAGATAAACCCTGTTCGTCTGATGGGATCATCAGACTAATCACACAATACAACAGTGACTGGAATGTTATTACCATGTTATTAAAGAAACATTGGCATATCCTTTATAGGGATCCAATTCTTAAAAAGTGTTTATCTCCTACACCCAAAATAACTGCCCGACGAACCCCTACGATAGGACAAAGTTTGGTCCACAGCTTTTTTCAACCTTTAGCCCAACAGACTTGGTTGGAAGAAGGATTGGGGAAGTGCAATTGGTTTGATATCTACTTTCAATCACATACCCCCTATTTTTTGAGGGTCTTATTTCTGTTAAGGTTTCCCTTTATCTCTTTAGGCCAGTGTTTTTCCCTAGAAATTCCTCAAGAAATAGTGACAGGCATTGTACAGATCCACACATTTATAATATAAAACAAATTATTATTATTTTAGGGGTTTTCTAAGACATGAGCATAGTTCCGCATGTTGAGAAAATACCAAAAATCCCTCTTTACTATTTCTAATATATACTACAGGCTTCACTTGTATTTATGCAAAATAAATGAAACTTTTATTAGCTGTTCAATTTAAATAGCATATGGTTGCTTATTGCTGATTCCTTTTCAACCTGCAAATATATATTCCATTATTATAATGGGAATTAATTAAGAAGCCTATTGCATAGTTATATAAAAGACAGAGCACTTATTAGCATGCTCGGCTTTTAACAGATAAAGTAATATACCAGCCACTGCAGTATTAATAGAAACTGTAGCACTAATTATAAATGTAACATGTATATTTTATTGGTTTTTGAAAAGTTATATCCACCCACATTCTCTAATAAATGGTTAACAAAAAATAAGAATCATGCAGAGCTATGAATAAAATCTCGGGTTTGATTCAGACACAAGGGGGCATATTTGCAAAGCTAAAATATTTACAGCATTGGTAAATAGCACTGAAAATTTCCCTTATCTGTGAAATGTGAAAACTGAAAAGTACATTTCTTAAAAATCTGAACTAAGGTTTGCCCACATCAAAATGAAGTTCATTGGGTTGGGTAAAAAAGAAGCTTTAGGTTTTCTCAAGTGAAGGGGTTTCCAGGCCCATTTTGTTTATATACTAAAAAACAGGGGCCGTGAACAAACTTTTACATTTACTTCATGGTAGGCGCGCCCCTGTGGTCTACTTGATTGCATTAATTTCAGGGATCTGGCGTGGCCAGAGTCTGAGAATCAAGTGCCAGTGTGGGGGTGCGGTGTGCATGCAGGAGCCTCGAGATTTTTCATGCGGCTGCCACTGGGTACCTGGTAAGTGATTGTAATGGGGCATCGTATGTGTACCATATAAAGGAAAGTTCTTGCTGTCCTTTATGTGACTTCTTTGTAATCAAGAAAAAGCAGTCAGAAAACCAATCTTAAGGGCACGGCCACACTGCAACGCAATCGCGATTTCGTTGCGTTTGTGCATGCGTTTTTTCATTAACTATTGAAAAACGCATGCAATTGCGATTTAAAATGCGGAACGCAAATCGCAATTGCGTTGCCGCGTTTTCAATGATATGAAAAAAACGCAAACGCAAATGCAAAAAAGCGCAGCAGTGTGGCCTAGACCTTACTGGCTGCAGAAATCAGATAATGTCTAATATCTACAGAATTACATTCTCCACAATGCTGCTGATTTCAGAGGCAGGTTGCAATTGTCTGCTTGTTAGGTTGATTTATATTTTAGGTTTAGTTAATTCCATATCAGCGTCGGATGCTTGAGTTACGCAAAAATTCAATATCACGTTTGCGCTAGTTTTAGCGCAGGATTTTAATGCCAGCAGACAGCTAGCGCTAAAATCTAGCAGTGGGTAAATCCCTTAGCAGGATTTACCCAGATTCGCAAACGATATTCGCGATATTGAATTGCAAAAGGAGCATTTACCCAGAGCAATAACGGCTCTGGGTAAATGAACCCGTATATGTTAATCCAACGGTTACTCAAATTTTCCCGCATCTTGTGCTCTACAAACATTGTGCTCTCTTTAGAAATTGTAGCCTTGTTATAGTTTCCAAAATTGGCTTTATTTGAAAACTTAATAGGTTTCCCCACCTCTTTTTTCCATAATGTAGAAGCAGGGAAGGTAAGTTTAATTTCATTTTAGCCATGCTTCGCCTATTTTACATACATCTAAAATAAGTTGGTTTTATACATTCTATGAGGGAGGCAGTTTTCTGTTTGCTGTGTGCTTTAATGCTTGTGATTCTAGTTTACTATTATTTACTAGTGCCCAGAATCCCCCCTTTATGCTAGCTCAGTGAAAAGTTTAAGTCTGCCGCACTACTTTTCCTGGTGCTTGCCCCATAGATTGCCCTCCTATTAACAACCCTGTTAAGTATATGGCCCTGATGGGCCCTGATGCAGAACTTGGACAGCTGTAAACACAAAGCAGCACCACAAAACAAATAATCATTCCCATTAAAAACACATTAATCTTTTACAAAAATGTTTTTAAAGCACTTATTTTAAAACACACAAGTATACTTTCCCCATACACCTAGCAAAACAATCAGATTCCAACTGTATTTCTAAACTTATATCATCAAACTGTGGCACACAGACACAGGGAAAGTGCTTCCAAAATGGCACTAGCAAAATGGTTGGAACAGACATTGGTAAAATGGTTGGCAAATTGGCAGTGGTAAATGGTTAGCAAATATCACAAACACACTTACACTGAAAAATCTGCAGGTATTCTTGGCAAAGTGGTGGTGGTAAATGGTGAAAAGCAGAAGGTACTTACAACCCTTATACCTTTTGTGTTACATCATTGGAGAGAAAGCAGCAAAGCACTAGAGCATGTCGATCACTGTTCCTGTGGTGTGCGCCGCGACACCTCCCCCCAGCCTTACTTCCTCTTCTCTGACAGCGGAGTTATGCATGGGCAGTGTGTACATAGCATGAAGCATCTAGCATCCATACAATGTAATGTACTGTCTCACGGCTAGACAGATTATCTGGAGCTGTTGCGGGCCCCCCCAGGTAGACGGGCCCAGTCACTTTTGTGACCGCTGCAACCCCGGTACCTACGTCATTGCCTCTATTGCTGATTTAGGCAAACATTCTTAAAGGAGAATTATATTGCACAGTGGGGGGAAATAAAAAGCATTTACTGTACATGTTAAGTCTAGGAAATAAGGAGGTAGGAGTAAGTATTGCTACCACTGGATTTGTAGAGCTGCAGCCTTTGGAAGATCAAATTTAGTCTATTCTTAATAATAAAACCTGACAGTGCTACAGAAGACCTTCACTAACAGATCTTTCAAACTTCTAATAATGAGAATTGGGAGGTAGGAACACTTACTTCTACCTCTCATACTCCTGGACTCAAGTACATGTTTTTGTAAAAAAAAACCTCCATTTTCATTTTACTCTCCTTTAACTCTTGAATTTGGTCATTTAAAATGTTCTGCTTGATGTCCCAAAAAATATGTACAGTGATTATTTATATTAACTATTATGAATAAAGAAAATGTAAGTTACCTCTGCGATCCATTCAATATAAACAAAATCCCTGATGATATGGATCTACCTTGTGTAGCAAAAGGATTTTTTTTTTTTTACAAATGTGGCACAAAATGGAGCACAATCCTAATTAATTCAAGGGTCATTACCATATCCTTTAAACTAACCTAGAGGAGAAAGAACAAATTATTTACTATCCTAAAAGACATCTCTTCTAGCCTATTTGATTATTCATAGGGAAACCGTTTAGTTATTTATCAAGCCCAGGGAATGGGAAAGCCAGGCTAATTACTAAGAAGTCACAGTATCGGTTATTTATTAAAGCAGAGGGCAGGCCGTGATAACATAAAAAGAGAAACTATACGTAAAGGTGCTTGTGAAGGTTCTCATTCATCCAGGTCATGGTATATCTGTTGTATTCAATTAGATCAACTGGACTTGAAGTCCAGTTCTTGAAGACATTTCGCTAGTCATCCGACTGGCTTTCTCAATTCAGAATGAATTGTACAAGAATCTGTGGAAATTATGTACCCTGGAAAATCCCAATTAGCATATCACAGCCAAGTGTTAAGGGCGTGATTGGATAGTGGCTAAGAGGTTTTTACAGGAACGCCCAGAGTAAGGTGTCAAAACAGCATTGTACATGGCAGACAGTTGGTGCCGAATCCCCCCACCTCCATTTAAGCTTGGTTTCTCTACATAATTGCCACAGATTCTTGTACAAGTCATTCTGAATTGAGAAAGCCAGTTGGATGACTAGCGAAACGTCTTCAAGAACTAAACTTCAAGTCCAGTTGATCTAATTGAATACAACAGATATACGTAAAGTTAAAGCTGTTAATGTATCAAAATGAGTGTGTTTGAGCATTGTATCCATATGCATACTATGTTATCAATGATTTCCAACCTATGGATCTCCAAATGTTTAAAAACAACAGCATTCCTTGATCACACTGTACAATAACGGAATGCCGGTCGGTAGCTGTTGATTTCAAACTTCTGAAGGGCCACATGTTGGACATCCCTGATCTAAACCCAGGGCTTAGTTAAAATTGCCCTGCAGTTATCCCAACTGATGCATGTTGTATGCCTATCCAGGGGCAAATATAGTCTGAGGCAAGACAATTTTCTTTTTTTCCATAAAACTAGCACTGCTCTTGGCCAGTGCCACAGTATGACAAGAAAAGCAACATCACTTAAGTAACATCTTAAATGGAGGCTGCAATTTTATTCAACCTTGACACACAACAACATTACAACAACATAGACATTACAACAACATAGAATCCAGTGAGCATTATTACAGAGAAATTACAGCAATAGCACTGTGAGAATCCAGTGAGCATTATAACAGGGAAATTACAGTAACAGCACTGTGAGAATCCAGTGAGCATTATTCCAGGGAAATTACAGTAACAGCACTGTGAGAATTCAGTGAGCATTATTACAGGTAAATTACAGTAACAGCACTGTGAGAATCCAGTGAGCATTATTACAGAGAAATTACAGCAACAGCACTGTGAGAATCCAGTGAGCATTATTACAGGGAAATTACAGTAACAGCACTGTGAGAATCCAGTGAGCATTATTACAGGGAAATGACAGTAACAGCACTGTGAGAATCCAGTGAGCATTATTACTGGGAAATGACAGTAACAGCACTGTGAGAATCCAGTGAGCATTATTACTGGGAACTGACAGTAACAGCACTGTGAGAATCCAGTGAGCAATATTACAGGGAAATGACAGTAACAGCACTGTAAGAATTCAGAGAGCATTTTTACAGGTAAATTACAGCAACAGCACTGTTAGAATCCAGTGAGCATTATTCCAGGGAAATTACAGTAACAGCACTGTGAGAATTCAGTGAGCATTATTACAGGGAAATTACAGTAACAGCACTGTGAGAATCCAGTGAGCATTATTACAGAGAAATTACACAACAGCACTGTGAGAATCCATTGAGCATTATCCAGGGAAATTACAGTAAACACCTGTGAGAATTCAGTGAGCATTATTACGGGAAATTACAGTAACAACAGTGTGAGATTCAGTGAGCATTATTACAGGGAAATTACAGTAACACACTGTGAGATCCAGTAAGCTTATTACAGAGAAATTACAGTAACAACACTGTGAATTCAGTGAGCATTATTACAGGGAAATTCCAGTACAACACTGTGAGAATTCAGTGAGCATTATTACAGGGAAATTACAGTAACAGCACTGTGAGAATCCAGTGAGCATTATTACAGAGAAATTACAGCAACAGCACTGTGGAGAATCCAGTGACATTATTCCAGGGAAATACATGAAGTAACAACACTGTGAAATTCAGTGAGCATTATTACAGGGAAATTACATTAACAACACTGTGAGAATTCAGTGAGCATTATTACAGGGAAATTACAGTAACAGCACTGTGAGAATCCAGTGAGCATTATTACAGAGAAATTACAGCAACAGCACTGTGAGAATCCAGTGAGCATTATTCCAGGGAAATTACAGTAACAACACTGTGAGAATTCAGTGAGCATTATTACAGGGAAATTACAGTAACACACTGTGAGAATTCAGTGAGCATTATTACAGGGAAATTACAGTAACGCACTGTGAAATCCAGTGAGCATTATTACAGAGAAATTACAGTAACAACACTGTGAGAATTCGTGAGCTTATTACAGGAAAATTACAGTAACAACACTGTGAGAATCAGTGAGCATTATTACAGGGAAATTACAGTAACAGCACTGTGAGAATCCAGTGAGCATTATTACAGAGAAATACAGCAACAGCACTGTGAGAATCCAGTGAGCATTATTCCAGGGAAATTACAGTAACAACACTGTGAGAATCCAGTGAGCATTATTACAGGGAAATTACGTAACAGACTGTGAGAATCCAGTGAGCATTATTACAGGGAATTACAGTAACAGCACTGTGAGAATCCAGTGAGCATTATTCAGGGGAAATTACAGTAACAGTACTGTGAGAATCCAGTGACAATTTACAGGAAATACAGTAACAGCACTGTGAGAATTAAGTGAGCATTATTACAGGGAAATTACGGTAACAGCACTGTGAGAATTCAGTGAGCATATTACAGGGAAATTACAGTAACAGCACTGTGAGATTCATGAGCATTATTACAGGGAATTACTTATTAAGTAAGCGATACCTATGGCTAACTAGATAAAAAACATATACGCTGAGTAAGCTGTGAAATTCAGTGAGCATTATTACAGGAAATTACAGTAACAACACTGTGAGAATTCAGTGAGATTATTACCAGGGAAATTACAGTAACAGCACTGTGAGAATCCAGTGAGCATTATTACAGAGAAATTACAGCAACAGCACTGTGAGAATCCATGAGCATTATTCCAGGGAAATTACAGTAACAACACTGTGAGAATTCAGTGAGCATTATTACAGGGAAATTACAGTAACAACACTGTGAGAATTCAGTGAGCATTAACAGGAAATTACAGTAACAGCACTGTGAGAATCCAGTGAGCATATTACAGAGAAATTCCAGCAACACACTGTGAGAATCCAGTGAGCATTATTCCAGGGAATTACAGTAACAACACTGTGAGAATTCAGTGAGCATTATTACAGGGAAATTACAGTAACAACACGGTGAGAATCAGTGAGCTTATTACAGGGAAATTCAGTAACAGCACTGTGAGAATCCAGTGAGCATTATTACAGAGAAATTACAGTAACAACACTGTGAGAATTCAGTGAGCATTATTACGGGGAAATTACAGTACAACAGTGAGAATTCAGTTGAGCATATTACAGGGAAATTACCGTAACAGCACTGTGAGAATCCAGTAGCATTATTAACAAGAATTACAGTAACAACACTGTGAGAATTCAGTGAGCATTATTACAGGAAATTACAGTAACACACTGTGAGAATTCATTGAGCATTATTACAGGGAAATTACAGTAACAGCACTGTGAAATCCAGTAGCATTATTACAGAGAAATTACAGCAACAGCTGTGAGAATCCAGTGAGCATTATTCCAGGAAATTACAGTAACAACACTGTGAGAATTCAGTGAGCATTATTACAGGGAAATTACAGTAACAACAGTGTGAGAATTCAGTGAGCATTATTACAGGGATTACAGTAACAGCACTGTGAGAATCCAGTGAAGCATTATTACGAGAAATTACAGTAACAACACTGTGAGAATTCAGTGAGCATTATTACAGGGAAATTACAGTAACAACACTGTGAGATTCAGTGAGCATTATTACAGGAAATTACAGTAACAGCACTGTGGAATCCAGTGAGCATTATTCAGAGAAATTACAGCAACAGCACTGTGAGAATCCAGTGAGCATTTTCCAGGGAAATTACAGTAACAACACTGTGAGAATTCAGTGAGCATTATTACAGGGAAATTACAGTAACACACTGTGAGAATCAGTGACGATTATCGGGAATTACAGTAACAGACACTGTGAGAATCCAGTGAGCATTATTACAGAGAAATTACAGCAACAGCACGGTAGAATCCAGTGAGCATTATTCAGGAAATTACAGTAACACACTGTGAGAATTCAGTGACATTATTACAGGGAAATCAGTAACAACACTGTGAGAATTCAGTGGCATTATTACAGGAAATTACAGTAACAGCACTGTGAGAATCCAGTGAGCATTATTACAGAGAAATTACAGTACAACACTGTGAAATTCCAGTGAGCATATTACAGGAAATTACAGTAACAACACTGTGAGATTCAGTGAGCATTATTACAGGAAATTACATAACAGCACTGTGAGAATCCAGTGAGAATATTACAGAGAAATTCAAGCAACCACTGTGAGATTCCAGTGAGCATATTCCAGGGAAATTACAGTAACAACACTGTGAGAATCCAGTGAGCATTAACGGGAATTACAGTACAAGCACTGTGAATCCAGTGAGCATTATTACAGGGAATTCACAGTAACAGACTGTGAGAATCCAGTGACAATATTACAGGGAATTACAGTAACAGCACTGTGAGAATTCAGTGAGCAATTACGGGAAATTACAGTAACACACTGTGAGAATTCAGTGAGCATTATTACAGGGAATTACAGTAACAACACTGTGAGAATTCCAGTGGCATTATTACAGGGAAATTACAGTAACAGCACTGTGAGAATCCAGTGAGCATTATTACAGAATTACAGTAACAACACTGTGAGAATTCAGTGGACATTATTACAGGGAAATTACAGTAACAACACTGTGAATTCAGTGAGCATTTTACAGGGAAATTACAGTAACAGCACTGTGAGAATCCAGTGAGCATTTTCAGAGAAATTACAGTCAACAAGCACTGTGAGAATCCAGTGAGCATTATTCCAGGGAAATTACAATAACAACACTGTGAGAATCCAGTGAGCATTATTACAGGGAAATTACAGTAACAGTACTGTGAGAATCCAGTGAGCATTATTACAGGGGAATTACAGTAACAGTACTGTGAGAATCCAGTGAGCATTATTACCAGAAATTACGCCAGCACTGTGGAGAATCCAGTGAGCTTATTCCAGGGAAATTACAGTAACAACACTGTGAGAATTCCAGTGAGCATTATTACAGGGAAATTCCAGTAACAACCACTGTGAGATTCATGACATTATTACAGGGAAATTACAGTAACAGCACTGTGAGAATCCATGGCATTATACGAGAAATTACAGTAACAACACTGTGAGAATCAGTGAGCATTATTACAGGAAATTACAGTAACAACACTGTGAGAATTCAGTGAGCATTATTACAGGGAAATTACAGTAACAGCACTGTGAGAATCCAGTGAGCATATTACAGAGAAATTACAGCACGCACTGTGAAATCCAGTGAGCTTATTCAGGGAAATTACATAACAACACTGGGAGAATCCGTGAGCATTATTACAGGGAAATTACAGTAACAGACTGTGAGAATCCAGTGAGCATTATTACAGGGGAATTACAGTAACAACTGTGAGAATCCATTGAGCATTATTCCAGGGAATTACAGTAACAACTGTGAGAACCAGTGAGCATATTACAGGGAAATTACAGTAACAGCACTGTGAGAATCAGTGAGCATTATTACAGGGAAATTACAGTAACAGCACTGTGAGAATCAGTGAGCATATTACAGGGAAATTACAGTAACAGCACTGTGAGAATTCAGTGAGCATTATTACAGGGAAATTACATTTATTCAGTAGAGCTGTGACTACGGAACTAATAAAACAACAAATATAGCAGTTCGAGTAACTTGTGAGAATTCAGTGAGCATTATTACAGGGAAATTACAGTAACACAACTGTGAGAATTCAGTGAGCATTATTACAGGGAAATTACAGTACAGCACTGTGAGAATCCAGTAGCATTATTACAGGAAATTACAGAACAGCACTGTGAGAATCCAGTGAGCATTATTCCAGGAAATTACAGTAACAACACTGTGAGAATCAGTGAGCATTATTACAGGGAAATTACGTAACCACTGTGAAATTCAGTGAGCTTATTACAGGGAAATTACAGTAACACACTGTGAGAATCCAGTGAGCATTATTACAGAGAAATTACAGCACAGCACTGTGAGAATCCAGTGAGCATTATTCCAGGGAAATTACAGTAACAACACTGTGAGAATTCAGTGAGCATTATTACAGGGAAATTACAGTAACAACACTGTGAGAATTCAGTGAGCATTATTACAGGGAAATTACAGTAACAGCACTGTGAGAATCCAGTGAGCATTATTACAGAGAAATTACAGTAACAACACTGTGAGAATTCAGTGAGCATTATTACAGGGAAATTACAGTAACAACACTGTGAGATTCAGTGAGCATTATTCAGGGAAATTACATTAACAGCACGTGTGAGAATCCAGTGAGCATTATTACAGAGAAATTACAGCACACACTGTGAGAATCCAGTGAGCATTATCCGGGAAATTACAAGTAACAACACTGTGAGAATCCAGTGAGCATTATTACAGGAAATTACAGTAAACAGACTGTGAGAATCCAGTGAGCATTATTACAGGGGAATTACAGTAACAGCACTGTGAGAATCCAGTGAGCATTATTACAGGGGAATTACAGTAACAGTACTGTGAGAATCCAGTGAGCAATATTACAGGGAAATTACAGTAACAGCACTGTGAGAATTCAGTGAGCAATATTACAGGGAAATTACAGTAACAGCACTGTGAGAATTCAGTGAGCATTATTACAGGGAAATTACATTTATTAAGTAGAGCTGTGATACCTTTTATTGGCTAACTAGATTAAAAAAAACAAATATTAAGCAAGCTTTCGGGAGTCTTAAGCCCAAAAGATCATCTTGACTTCTTCTCCAATAGTGAGTTCAAACGATCTCTATTTCTGGGGTCTGATCTTATAACCCTAACCCCCTGAATGGCTACGAACTGTACGTCTATACAATAAAAGTGTCGCGCCACTGGACTTGTAAGCGATTCATCTCTATGTCCCTCAAGTGTTCTCTAACTGACTTTTTAAGTACGTGAGGTACAACCAACATACTGGACCATGCACTTAGTGCAGTAGAAGATAATGACATAGGGTGTTGCAATTCACATATGATTCAATACTTACCAGTAACTGAACTTTGATAGTTAGTCCCTTTTATATGTATTTACATGTTTTACTCTCATAGCCCCACATGGAAGCATCCCTTATGTTTTACCAAATTTTTGGCCATTACTTCACTGCTAAAAGACTTGGAGACAACATGTCTCAAGTGATCGTGCTTTCCTACAACGAAGGTCCCTCTTGCATAGCTTGCTTAAGTTTTCATCTTGATTGTATGGGTAGATATTTCCTATAATCTTAGTAATTTGTTTATATTGTGGGCTGTAAGGTGTAGAAAAATAAATAATTTTATTATTAGTTCTTATTTATATCTGTCTTTTTCTTGGTCCTATTTAACAACATATTGCGATCAATGGCCCTAGCTTTATTCTTAGCTTCATGTAAAGTGGATAAGCTGTAACCTCTGCTTCGAAATCTATTGTCATGCTTTCTCTCAAAAGACTTCAAATTTGAACAATTACGCTGTAACCGTATGTACTGGCTATATGTTATTGACGTATGCAATGTTCCGGATGGTTGGAATCTGCTATGAAGTATAGTGTTTTCTGAAATGGCTTTACGATAGTTAGAAGTTTCCAATCTTTCTCCTCCCGCCCTAATGTTAAGATCCAAAAATTGTATCTCATTACCTCCAAATCATGCGTAAATCTGATGTTATAATACTTTGTATTCAGAAGATTCAACCAACTCTCAAAATCTCTCGTGATCCCCCCAAATCCACAGGAGGTCGTCTATGTATCGTCTATCCATGACGTTTTAGACTCTACTGAATTAAACTCAGGGTGGTGGAAAAGAAACGTTTCTTCCCACCACCCTAAGAACAGATTCGCATACGTAGCGCGAATTTCGCGCCCATTGAGGCACCCCTTAATTGATTGTAATATACTCCATAAATTTGAAAAAATTGTGTGTTAAGAGGTACTGCAAAGCTCCCAACTAAACTCAATCCAGTCCTTAGGATATCCACTATATTTGTACAAATGATATCTCACCGCTGTTATACCCCAAATATGAGGAATCAAGAATAAAGGGAAATGACATCTGTATAACAAACTGTATCCCTCTCGCCATTCTATGCAATCCCAACTTTTAGACTTCACCTGTGTCTTTTATATATGAATACAGTCTCTTAACCAAGGGTTGAAGACCTGCCACTATAGGTCTTCCTCTCACTGGGACCTCCCCCTTATGGACTTTCGGTAAGTGGTGGAAAATGGGAACCACGGTTATCAGGTATCAAAAAGGTTTCCATATCTGAACTAATATACCTATGCTTATCCCCTCCATAACACACTTCCGTAACTCTATCTTATATTTATTGGTAGGATCCCCATTCAATACTATATAGGTATCCATATACAACGTTTGCCTCAAAGCTTCTGCTTTATAGTCCCCTTTATCCATAACTACCACTGAGCCCCCCTTGTCTGCACTTTTAATACGATGCTTGGATCTCCTTTTAGCTTGTTAAGGGCTAATTGCTCTCTCCAATTGAGGTTACCGACTCTAGCTCTCTGAGATACTTGTTGATTTAAAATTCTGATTTCCTTCTAATCAAAGTCTGAAATATATCTACACAGGACTCCTAAGATGAACAGGATAGAAGAGGATTTGACTTAAATCTTTGGCACTGGTTTCTAAATTAGCTCTCAAAAAACCTTTGTTACTTTCTATCTGGTTGGAAATGTCATATTTGTTGGAGACTAGTAGGCGCATTTTTATCTAATCTTGAATCACTTCCAAAGAATCCACACCTGTGATTCTACATTTCTCATTATTCCTAATATGAAAATATTTCTTTAAAATTAATTTTCGTACAAACTTATTGACATCAATTACAGTTTCAATAAATCAAAAGAACGGGTGGGACAAAAGGTGCCTTCTTCCATCAAAAATGTGGGACAGCAATGGGTACAGCCTGCGCACCTACCTATGCAGGCTTGTACCTAGGTGAGTGGGAGAGAGAGATCTTCTGTATGGAACAGTATACCTGGGCCACGAGTAAAATCAGTATGTGGTCCAGATATATTGATGACGTGATCATTTTGTGGGAGGCACCCCACAGGAATGGGAATCCTTCTTTGAGCAATTGAATGTTAACTCATGGAACCTTCGGTTCACGTACTTTGGATAACAACAGATTCCGTTCCTGGATCTAATGATCACTAGACAAGGGAATACGTTGCATACCAATATCTACCGCAAACCCACCTCGGGTAATACCCTCTTGCAAGAATCTAGCATGCACCCTACCTCACTTCTGAAAGGTATTCCCACAGGACAGTAATATTAGAGCTCGTCGAAACTGTTCTAATGTGATGACTTTGAGAAAGAGGCACAAAACAGACAGATTCCGTGAACGTGGATACCCAAAGCTTGGTGTCGTAAAGCATATAAGAAGGCTAATTTTTGCTAAAAGGGAAAAATCTGATTTTAAAGATAAACCCTGTTCGTGCTATGGGATCATCAGACTAATCACGGAAATACAACAGTGACTGGAATGTTTTACCATGTTATTAAAGAAACTGGCATATCCTTTATAGGGATCCAATTCTTAAAAGTGTTTATCTCCTACACCCAAAATAACTGCCCACGAACCCTACGATAGGACAAAGTTTGGTCCACAGCTTTTTTTCAACCTTTAGCCCAACAGACTTGGTTGGAAGAAGGATTGGGAAGTGCAATTGGTTTGATATCTACTTTCAATCACATACCCCCTATTTTTGAGGGTCTTATTTCTGTTAAGGTTTCCCTTTATCTCTTTAGGCCAGTGTTTTTCCCTAGAAATTCCTCAAGAAATAGTGACACATTATGTCAGATCCACACATTTATATATAAAAATTATATTATTATTTTAGGGGTTTTCTAAGACATGAGCATAGTTCCGCTGTTGAGAAAATACCAAAAATCCCTCTTTACTATTTCTAATATATACTACAGGCTTCACTTTATTTATGCAAAATATGAAACTTTTATTAGCTGTTCAATTTAAATACATATGGTTGCTTATTGCTGATTCCTTTTCAACCTGCAAATATATATTCCATTATTATAATGGGAATTAATTAGAACCTATTGCATAGTTATATAAAAGACAGAGCACTTTATACCATGCTCGCTTTTAACATAAAGTAATACCCAGCCACGCAGTATTATAAAACGGTAGCACTAATTATAAATTAACATGTATATTTTTATTGGTTTTTGAAAAGTATATCCACCCACATTCTCTAATAAATGGTTAACAAAAAATAAGAATCATGCAGTGCATGAATAAAATCTCGGGTTTGATTCAGACACAAGGGGCATATTTGCAAAGCTAAAATATTTACAGCATTGGTAAATAGCACTGAAAATTTCCCTTATCTGTGAATGTGAAAACTGAAAAGTACATTTCTTAAAAATCTGAACTAAGTTTGCCCACATCAAAATGAGTTCATTGGTGGGGTAAAAAAGAAGCTTTAGGTTTTCTCAAGTGAAGGGGTTTCCAGCCCATTTTGTTTATATACTAAAAAACAGGGGCCGTGAACAAACTTTTACATTTACTTCATGGTAGGCGCGCCCCTGTGGTCTACTTGATTGCATTAATTTCAGGGATCTGGCGTGGCCAGAGTCTGAGAATCAAGTGCCAGTGGTGGGGGTGCGGTGTCATGCAGGAGCCTCGAGATTTTTCATGCGGCTGCCACTGGGTACCTGGTAAGTGATTGTAATGGGGCATCGTATGTGTACCATATAAAGGAGTTCTTGCTGTCCTTTATGTGACTTCTTTGTAATCAGAAAAAGCAGTCAGAAAACCAATCTTAAGGGCACGGCCCACACTGCAACGCAATCGCGATTTCGTTGCGTTTGTGCGGCGTTTTTCATTAACTATTGAAAAACGCATGCAATTGCGATTTAAAATGCGAAACACAAATCGCAATTGCGTTGCCGCGTTTTCAATGATATGAAAAAAACGCAAACGCAAATGCAAAAAAGCGCAGCAGTGGGGCCAGACCTTACTGGCTGCAGAAATCAGATAATGTCTCAATATCTACAGAATTACATTCTCCACAATGCTGCTGATTTTAGAGGCAGGTTGCAATTGTCTGCTTGTTGTTGATTTATATTTTAGGTTTAGTTAATTCCATATCAGCGTCGGATGCTTGAGTTACGCAAAATCAATATCACGTTTGCGCTAGTTTTAGCGCAGGATTTAATGCCAGCAGACAGCTACGCTAAAATCTAGCAGTGGGTAAATCCCTTAGCAGGATTACCCAGATTCGCAAACGATATTCGCGATATTGAATTGCAAAAGGAGCATTTACCCAGAGCGATAACGGCTCTGGGTAAATGAACCCGTATATGTTAATCCAACGGTTACTCAAATTTCACGCATCTTGTGCTCTACAAACATTGTGCTCTCTTTAGAAATTGTAGCCTTGTTATAGTTTCCAAAATTGGCTTTATTTGAAAACTTAATAGGTTTCCCCACCTCTTTTTTCCATAATGCAGAAGCAGGGAAGGTAAGTTTAATTTCATTTTAGCCATGCTTCGCCTATTTACATACATCTAAAATAAGTTGGTTTTATACATTCTATGAGGGAGCAGTTTTTCTGTTTGCTGTGTGCTTTAATGCTTGTGATTCATTTACTATTATTTACTATGTGCCCAGAATCCCCCCTTTATGCTAGCTCAGTGAAAATTTTAGTCTGCCGCACTACTTTTCCTGGTGCTTGCCCCATAGATTGCCCCCTATTAACAACCCTGTTAAGTTATGGCCCTGATGGGCCCTGATGCAGAACTTGGACAGCTGTAAACACAAAGCAGCACCCACAAAACAAATCACATTCCCATTAAAAACACATTAATCTTTTACAAAAATGTTTTTAAAGCACTTATTTTAAAACACACAAGTATACTTTCCCCATACACCTAGCAAACAATCAGATTCCAACTGTATTTCTAAACTTATATCATCAAACTGTGGCACACAGACACAGGGAAAGTGCTTCCAAAATGGCACTAGCAAAATGGTTGAACAGCATTGGTAAAATGGTTGGCAAATGGGCAGTGGTAAATGGTTAGCAAATATCACAAACACACTTACACTGAAAAATCTGCAGTATTCTTGGCAAAGTGGTGGTGGTAAATGGTGAAAAGCAGAAGGTACTTACAACCCTTATACCTTTTGTGTTACATCATTGGAGAGAAAGCAGCAAAGCACTAGAGCATGTCGATCACTGTTCCTGTGGTGTGCGCCGCGACACCTCCCCCCAGCCTTACTTCCTCTTCTCTGACAGCGGAGTTATGCATGGGCAGTGTGTACATAGCATGTAAAAAAAAACCTCCATTTTCATTTTACTCTCCTTTAACTCTTAATTTGGTCATTTAAAATGTTCTGCTTGATGTCCCAAAAAAATATGTACAGTGATTATTTATATTAACTATTATGAATAAAGAAAATGTAAGTTACCTCTGCGATCCATTCAATATAAACAAATCCCTGATGATATGGACTACCTTGTGTGGCAAAGGATTTTTTTTTTTTTACAAATGTGGCACAAAATGGAGCACAATCCTAATTAATTCAAGGGTCATTACCATATCCTTTAAACTAACCTAGAGGAAAGAACAAATTATTTATATCCTAAAAGACATCTCTTCTAGCCTATTTGATTATTCATGGGAAACCGTTTAGTTTATTATCAAGCCCAGGGAATGGGAAAGCCAGGCTAATTACTAAGAAGTCACATTATCGGTTATTTATTAAAGCAAGCAGGCCTTGATAACATAAAAAAGAAACTATACGTAAAGGTGCTTGTGAAGGTTCTCATTCATCCAGGTCATGGTATATCTGTTGTATTCAATAGATCAACTGGACTTGAAGTCCAGTTCTTGAAGACATTTCGCTAGTCATCCGCTGGCTTCCTCAATTCAGAATGAATTGTACAAGAATCGTGGGAATTATGTACCCTGGAAAATCCCAATTAGCATATCACAGCCAAGTTTAAGGGCGTGATTGGATAGTGGCTAAGAGGTTTTTTACAGGAACGCCCAAGTAAGGTGTCAAAACACAGCATTGTACATGGCAGACAGTTGTTGCCGAATCCCCCCACCTCCATTTAAGCTGGTTTCTCTACATAATTGCCACAGATTCTTGTACAAGTCATTCTGAATTGAGAAAGCCAGTTGGATGACTAGCGAAACGTCTTCAAGAACTAAACTTCAAGTCCAGTTGATCTAATTGAATACAACAGATATACGTAAAGTTAAAGCTGTTATGTATCAAAATGAGTGTGTTTGAGCATTGTATCCATATGCATACTATGTTATCAATATTTCCAACCTATGGATCTCCAAATGTTTAAAAACAACAGCATTCCTTGATCACACTGTACAATAACGGAATGCCGGTCGGTAGCTGTTTGATTTCAAACTTCTGAAGGGCCACATGTTGGACATCCCTGATCTAAACCCAGGGCTTAGTTAAAATTGCCCTGCAGTTATCCCAACTCATGCATGTTGTATGCCTATCCAGGGGCAAAATATAGTCTGGGCAAGACAATTTTCTTTTTTTCCATAAAACTAGCACTGCTCTTGGCCAGTGCCACAGTATGACAAGAAAAGCAACATCACTTAAGTAACATCTTAAATGGAGGCTGCAATTTTATTCAACCTTGACACACAACAACATTACAACAACATAACATTACAACAACATAGAATCCAGTGAGCATTATTACAGAGAAATTACAGCAATAGCACTGTGAGAATCCAGTGAGCATTATAACAGGGAAATTACAGTAACAGCACTGTGAGAATCCAGTGAGCATTATTCCAGGGAAATTACAGTAACAGCACTGTGAGAATTCAGTGAGCATTATTACAGTAATTACAGTACAGCACTGTGAGAATCCAGTGAGCATTATTACAGAGAAATTACAGCAACAGCACTGTGAGAATCCAGTGGCATTATTACAGGAAATTACAGTAACAGCACTGTGAGAATCCAGTGACATTATTACAGGGAAATGACAGTAACAGCACTGTGAGAATCCAGTAGCATTATTACTGGGAAATGACAGTAACAGCACTGTGAGAATCCAGTGAGCATTATTACAGGGAAATGACAGTAACAGCACTGTGAAATCCATTGAGCATTATTACTGGGAAATGACAGTACCAGCACTGTGAGATCCAGTGAGCATTATTACTGGGAACTGACAGTAACAGCACTGTGGAATCCAGTGAGCAATATTACAGGGAAATGACAGTAACAGCACTGTAAGAATTCAGAGAGCATTTTTACTACAGTAAATTACAGCAACAGCACTGTTAGAATCCAGTGAGCATTATTCCAGGGAAATTACAGTAACAGCACTGTGAGAATTCAGTGAGCATTATTACAGGGAAATTACAGTAACAGCACTGTGAGAATCCAGTGAGCATTTTTACAGAAATTACAGCAACAGCACTGTGAGAATCCATGAGCATTATCCAGGGAAATTACAGTAAACCACCTGTGAGAATTCAGTGAGCATTATTACGGGAAATTACAGTAACAACAGTGTGAGAATTCAGTGAGCATTATTACAGGGAAATTACGGTAACACACTGTGAGATCCAGTAAGCTTATTACAGAGAAATTACGTAACAACACTGTGAATTCAGTGAGCATTATTACAGGGAAATTCAGTACAACACTGTGAGAATTCAGTGAGCTTATTACAGGGAAATTACAGTAACAGCACTGTGAGAATCCAGTGAGCATTATTACAGAGAAATTACAGCAACAGCACTGTGGAGAATCCAGTGACATTATTCCAGGGAAATACATGAAGTAACAACACTGTGAAATTCAGTGAGCATTATTACAGGGAAATTACAGTAACAACACTGTGAGAATTCAGTGACATTATTACAGGGAAATTACAGTAACAGCACTGTGAGAATCCAGTGAGCATTATTACAGAGAAATTACAGCAACAGCACTGTGAGAATCCAGTGACATTATTTCCAGGGAAATTACAGTAACAACACTGTGAGAATTCAGTGAGCATTATTACAGGGAAATTACAGTAACACACTGTAGAATTCAGTGAGCATTATTACAGGAAATTACAGTAACGCACTGTGAGAATCCAGTGAGCATTATTACAGAGAAATTACAGTAACAACACTGTGAGAATTCGTGAGCATTATTACAGGAAATTACAGTAACAACACTGTGAGAATCAGTGAGCATTATTACAGGGAAATTACAGTAACAGCACTGTGAGAATCCAGTGAGCATTATTACAGAGAAATACAAGCAACAGCACTGTGAGAATCCAGTGAGCATTATTCCAGGGAAATTACAGTAACAACACTGTGAGAATCCAGTGAGCATTATTACAGGGAAATTACGTAACAGTACTGTGAGAATCCATGAGCATTATTACAGGGAATTACAGTAACAGTACTGTGAGAATCCAGTGAGCATTATTCCAGGGGAAATTACAGTAACAGACTGTGAGAATCCAGTGACAATTTACAGGGAAATACAGTAACAGCACTTGAGAATTAGTGAGCATTATTACAGGGAAATTACGGTAACAGCACTGTGAGAATTCAGTGAGCATATTACAGGGAAATTACAGTAACAGCACTGTGAGAATTCATTGAGCATTATTACAGGGAATTACTTTATTAAGTAAGCTGGATACCTTTTATTGGCTAACTAGATTAAAAAACATATAACAAGCTTCGGATCTAAGCCCTGTGAAATTCAGTGAGCATTATTACAGGGAAATTACAGTAACAACACTGTGAGAATTCAGTGAGCATTATTACAGGGAAATTACAGTAACAGCACTGTGAGAATCCAGTGAGCATTATTACAGAGAAATTACAGCAACAGCACTGTGAGAATCCAGTGAGCATTATTCCAGGGAAATTACAGTAACAACACTGTGAGAATTCAGTGAGCATTATTACAGGGAAATTACAGTAACAACACTGTGAGAATCCAGTGAGCATTAACAGGAAATTACAGTAACAGCACTGTGAGAATCCAGTGAGCATATTACAGAGAAATTCCAGCAACACACTGTGAGAATCCAGTGAGCATTATTCCAGGGAATTTACAGTAACAACACTGTGAGAATTCAGTGAGCATTATTACAGGGAAATTACAGTAACAACACGTGAGAATTCAGTGAGCTTATTACAGGGAAATTCAGTAACAGCACTGTGAGAATCCAGTGAGCATTATTACAGAGAAATTACAGTAACAACACTGTGAGAATTCAGTGAGCATTATTACAGCATTATTACAGGGAAATTACAGTAACAACACTGTGAGAATTCAGTGAGCATTATTACAGGGAATTACAGTAACAGCACTGTGAGAACATGAGCATTATTACAGAGAAATTACAGCAACAGCACTGTGAGAATCCGTGAGCATTATTCAGGGAAATTACAATAACACACTGTGAGAATCCAGTGAGCATTATTACAGGAAATTACAGTAACAGTACTGTGAGAATCCAGTGAGCATTATTACAGGGAATACAGTAACAGTACTGTGAGAATCCAGTGAGCATTATTACAGGGGAATTACAGTAACAGTACGTGAGAATCCAGTGAGCAAATTACAGGGAATACAGTAACAGCACTGTGAGAATTCAGTGAGCATTATTACAGGGAAATTACACAGTAACAGCACTGTGAGAATTCAGTGAGCAATATTACAGGGAAATTACAGTAACAGCACTGTGAGAATCCAGTGAGCTTATTCCAGGGAAATTACAGTAACAACACTGTGAGAATCCAGTGAGCATTATTACAGGGAATTACAGTAACAGCACTGTGAGAATCCAGTGACATTATACAGGGGAATTACAGTAACAGTACACTGTGAGAATCCAGTGAGCAATATTCAGGGAAATTACCGTAAACCAGCACTGTGAGAATTCAGTGAGCAATATTACAGGGAAATTACAGTAACAGCACTGTGAGAATTCAGTGAGCATTATTACAGGGAAATTACATTTATTAAGTAGAGCTGTGATACCTTTTATTGGCTAACTAGATTAAAAAAAACAAATATTAAGCAAGCTTTCGGGAGTCTTAAGCCCCCTTTATCAGGCTGGATGTTACCTGGAAATTATCATTAACTATCTGGTTACAAAGGCATGTATCTAACTAGTAAAAATAGAAGTTGTGGTTGTAGGCAGTCACCAGTTTTTGTTTTAAGGGTGGACATGCCCATCATTTCTCCAATGTAAACAGCCCTAACTTGTCTAATCTGTCTGCATATTCAAGCCCCTCCATTCCCCTTATTAATTTAGTTGCCCTTCTCTGAACTGCTTCTATTTCCAAGATGTCCCTTTTGTATAGTATATGGGATTCCAAAACTGCACCACATATTCCAAATGAGGCGTTGCCAGTGCCTTGTAAAGAGGGAGAATAATATTTTTCTGTCTTGAATCTATTTCCCTCTTTATACAAGACAATATCTTGTTAGCTCTAGTCGTTGCTACCTGGCATTGTTTGCTAAAGCTAAGTCTAAAAAATAAATTAAGTGTAATTTGTAGTAGAAGCTTAAACTAATCATTCCCCACCCCCACCCCCCTTTTTTTCTAGCTCCCTTCTGATCCTACCTGTGCTGAAGTTCCTAACATCTTGGATCTTCTTTTAAGTTGTCTTAGCTCCGCCCTCTGTGAATTGCTGAATCTCCTGATGTTGGTGGTCAGGAAAAGTGATTTGTGTGTGCTCCGGGCGCGCTGACGTCACATGCATATGCGTCTGTGCATGCACTGACATCTAGAAAGCTGGGGAAAAAAGGGGGGGGAATGATTAGCTTAAGTCTTCTTACCCTTAACTTATTTTTGAGTGTACTTATCCTTTAAGGAAAAAGAAGAACCAAAAACAAGTTAAAAAGACACTAAATATCAATCTTCCACAAATAAAATAAAATGCTGCATATTCTGTACCAATTAAAATCAAAGAAACAAGGAATTTTACAGCCATTATTTTTTTTACTATAGTTTATCTTTTACATTTGGTTTTATTAAATTGTATTGATTTATATCCATTCATATTTGTCCCTGTCTCAAAGAACTTTAAATTAAGTCACATTATACAAAAAAAAAGAAAAGAACACGCATCAGATTGGGTGTGTGGGTTAAGGAAAAAGTAGCCTCCAACAACAGTTTGCCATGATCAATCACACAGTCCATGTGGGACCACACAATTACTGGGATTAACTGTAACAGCATACCTGATCGTACATTTGTCCAATCCATACGAACGGGAGACCAACATCGGTCACAGGTGCTTTCTAAAACACCCCAGGTTTTTCGGGTCAACTAATACATGATGATAATAAGCTTGTGTGTACTCGAAAAGTGAACTATTCCTTTAATGTATTGATTGAGGCTCGGGGGGTTAAGGAGCTATGCTTACCTTTGTCCCTGGCTCCTGCTCAATTAATTAAAGAATAGGAGGTAGGGCATAGCTCCTTAACCTCCCCTTAACCTCCCAGGCTTTAATCAATACATTAAAACAATAGTTCACTTTTCGAGTGAACTATTCCTTTATGGAAACAAACACAAACATATCAAAAGAGTAAATACTTCCAGGTGGCATCTGTGTTATTTGTTTAATGATTTCCTTATAATTGTGAAGAAATGGACAGAAGGTACTTACTGGGTACATTTTAGGAGGAGGTAAGTCCAAGCAAAAGTAGAGTGAGGAACGGGTAAGTAGCTGGAAACTGGCACGGTAACTAGATTGGATACAGGCATGGTAAGTAAGCTGGTTACTGGCAAGGTAAGTTGAGCCAGGGGTAGCAAAAGCAACAAGGTGCTGGGTCCAGGAAGACGCCGGCATTTGACATTGTGATGTCATGATGTCACTGATGTTGCCCACCCAAAAGCACCATGCTGTTTCTGGAGTGGCAGGTTAGTTTGTGACAGTAACACAAAAACAATGCCATGTGGTACATTATAAACTGTACAAACTAATGCAACAAAGTTTAAAATATTCTTTATGTGCTAACAGGGCTTAAAGGGTATGTCCATCTTTTTTCTGTAGTGTAGGGACCCAGCTTCCAACCCTAACCGCAATGTTAAAATTGGGAAAAAGTGCCAGGAAAGTTACTTACCATCCTTTGTTCCCACGGCAACAGCCTCTAATGTTACTTCCGAGAAAGGGAGTAACATTAGGGGCCAGACTGGCAGGTGCCTCTGTAATTTGCCGGCTATTGAGGAAGCCAAAGGAACGCGGGCCTTGTAAGTAAGTTTCCTTCATAGCATTTTTTTTCTAATTTAAACCTGGTGGTTAGGGTATACTGCAGTGCAAGGGATCCAGAGGGTGGTAGGGAGGGGAGAGGGAAGGCTCCCCTGCGCATGCCAGAGTCCTCCAAGAGGACAGATAAGGGGCACACAGGAAGGCTCCTACTCTTTTCACATACAGGAAGGCTCCTACTCTTTTCACATACAGGAAGGCTCCTACTCTTTTCACATACAGGAAGGCTCCTACTCTTTTCACATACAGGAAGGCTCCTACTCTTTTCACACACCGGAAGGCTCCTACTTTTCAGTTTCCTGGACTTTGACTAGACACTGCAGGACAACCATTTGCAACAGAGGAGAAAGGTAAGGATTTTTTTAACACTACACAGTGGGGCCAGCAGTGGGCTGGGGGTGGACAAACCCTTTAAGGTGGGTACACACAAGGGGACTATTTATCCTGGTGGAGCGTTTGCTACTATTGAGCTATTGGCCAGGGCAAATGGCTGTCAGTTGCGGCAAAAGTTTGCATGACTGATTGTTTTACCAACAAGTCCAATCACCTGTTCATCCGCCCCGGACGCAGACGAAACCAACGCAATTTGTCTCTGTCAACTTCTTCTTTAAATCTAGATTGCACAGAAAGTAGACCAATCAGAATTAGATAGTTATTGTCATTAAGCAAGATATTCAAAGTAATTGATAATACAAAAAATGATGCAAACAACAAAAAGCACTCAAAACTATCATAACAGTGCTTACTTATATGTGTTAGAGGTCCGGGTGCTTAAGCCCCGAACCCTTCGCTTGATGGATAACCTCTTACTGCGAGTTACTCCATGCCCGTCCGGCAATTTCCTGGTATAGGAATACTAATAGGCAGATTAGCGGAAAATGAACAACCAAGGACTCACCGTTTCCCTTTCGGTGGTCCGGGTGCGGACGTGCCCTGAATCCTTAGCTAGAAGTTCCTGGATCAGTTAATAGAAGTAAAAGCAGACGTGTACTCCATTATAAAGCTACATTATGGACGCTACAGGTACTTGCAGATAACTTTTATTCAGTCTTTAACACAGAAACATGGTGAGACACACAAACCAGGGACACATGACGCGTTTTGGGTGGAGCCCCACCCTTAAATTTAGGCTGACCCGCCTACATGAAAGACTGGCTTTCAAAGCAACAAAATACCCATAATCCTTGGTAAACCTTCATCTTAAAGGGAAAGAAATAAAACCAACCTCTTAACTTCCAACATAAACGTAGCTTAACTTGTACATATAAAAACTTATAAAAACCAGATCTAACAGGGGGGAACATATAACACTCGGTGTAACAGGATTAAAACCAAAATCACATTAGATCACAATACCACATATTAGTGCTGGTAAGATGTCTCTAAATAATAAAAGGAATCAAAAAGGGTACAATAGAGACTGCAAGAAACCTTAAGTATAATAAAATGTTACATATGAATAAATACCATATAATAATAGATGTAGGAAAGAAACTACCGGTAGCTACAACAATGTGTAGAAAAAGAGATACATTAATATAACATTAACCAGTGTAACATAAGATGTCATACACTGAATTCAACCCTTTGGGAATTCTGGTTTCTAAATTGAATATCCATCCAAACTCTGCTTGGAGTAATCTGGACTGTCCGTTTCCAACCCTTTTATCTACCGGTATGTGTTGTACCCCATGTACTATTAAATGATTGCGATTGCTTCCATTACACATTTGAAAATGTCTAGCTAGAGGACTACATTCATTATATTTATCTAAATTTCTAAGATGTCCTTTCACTTGCAATTTGAGAGATCTGGTGGTACATCCTACATATTGGATGGTACATTTAGTACAGGTGATAACATATACCACAAATACAGTATTACAATTAATATAATGTTTTAAAGGGTACATTTGACTTGTAGTCGTACTAGTACATACATCATCTTTCTTTATGTGACTACACATCTTACAACAATTGGCCCCAAAAGGATAAGTACCTTTAAAATCAACCACCCTGTGTTCTTTCATCGTAAGTGACCATACTTGGGGACAATAGGTCTCTTAAGGACATAGCTTTTCTAGTTATATACCTACAACCCATATCTAATACTTAAGGGTATCATCTTGTTTTATTTTAAGCCCAGCAACCACTTCACGGTTTGCTTTCTTCTGCTGGGTTCTAACGTTTAACCTTTTTTACTTAAGTAACTTTTTACCTTCTTAGGAGATGTAATTCTCAAACTTTATCTTTATATCAGTACCTGCCTTTTATGAGATGGAAGTCCCTGCTGCTATTTCACTTGCTTTCTTGGGACTAACTCTCCAGCTTTCAGTACTTAAACACATGACCCACAGTGGGTACTGAAAGCTGGAGAGTTAGCGTTTTATGATTCTCACAATCTGGGTATATTGCAGGCTATATTGGGTTGAGGAAAAAAAAAACTTTAAATTACTTTTAAATATTATTAATCCCTTTAGCAGGAATACCTTGAATCAGAGGTGACCTATTTTGTTCCTTAATGCCTTTGTCCTTCTTAAATGCCTTCTTAAGGGAACTACGTCTATACCCCTTTGCAAAAACCTTTTAGTCATTTTCTCAGATGCTGTCTGAAAGGACTTTTCCGTAGAGCAGTTTCTTCTCAGTCTTAAAAACTGTCCATACGGTATAGCTTCAATTGTATGGCGTGGATGATTCGAATCTGCCCTAAGGATGGTATTTCTCGCCTCAGGCTTACGATGTTATTCTGTTAACAGGATACCACCTGACATGCTTACTTTCAGATCTAAATATTCAATGGTGGTACCACCATAATTCTAAGTAATCGCTAAATTAAATGGATTATAAATTATATTCTCCATCCATTTTTCAAACATTTATTGAGATCCAGACCCATATACGGTCGTCTATGTATATTTTGTACTCGATTATAGGGCTGTGAGGCTCAGAAAAATACGGATGGTGGTAGAGAACAGTCTCCTCCCACCTTCCCATAAACAAATTTGCATATGTGGGGACAAATTTTGCCCCCATCGCTGCCCCTTTAAGTTGTATATAAAAGGTATTATAATATTTTAAAAAGTTATTGGTAAGAAGATACTCCAATGAATCCAAAATAAAGAGTACCCACTCAGTACTACTGTAGGTTTCTAGGTGGTACCGTACTGTCCCTAAACCCCATTGATGTGGGATGCAGGAGCACAGGGACACATCAGTTGTTGCTACCGTATACCCTTCTTCCACTGAAAGAGAATTGGGACATTTTAAAATGTGGGTTGTATCTTTAACATGTGAGTGTAATCACTTTACAATTGGCTGTAAGAGATAACACACCAACTGGGATAAACCCTCATTTAGGGAATGGATGCCTGCGACTATAGGTCTCCCTACTAGAGGAGGATACTTTTTATGAATCTTTAAGACATGGTGAAAAATGGGTTATTGTCATTAAACAGTCAGTAGGCAGTTGAAGCAATCCAGAAATGGGGTGGCAGGCAAAAGCAAAATAATAATTATACATCAGAATGAACTAATTACTTCCTTTCTTTTTAAGGGCAACAACAGGAGAATGTGCATTGTTTGATTATATTAGGTGGAATAAAAGTAAAACTTTTACTTGTTAACAAAAGAATTTCCCACATTAAGAGATTATTCTCTGCCATCATGGCTATAAATGTTTCTCTTTATTCTGTTTAGAGTGTGACTCACAAGTCATATAAATATTCAGCTAATTTAGTTCGCAATGCTAATTTAACAGTTGACTAAATATGAATTTTTAGGATTATTGGGTTTTTGGATAAAAAAAATCCTTTTTACACTTTTAATATTAAAAACAATTCATTTATACAATGAAAATATATTATGCAGCACTTGACAGAGACTACTTAATTACTCAATTAGGCCTTTTCCATTAAAGCTTTCAGCTTGATACTAACCAAACAGAGACACGCTTTTACATTTATACATAATAAAGCATATTTCATGCAAAGCCAATTAACCTTCCAGTTTGTTTTTGGACCGAAAGCAGAATCTGGAAACCCAAGAGGAAGCATTCAAATAACATAAAATCCTAAGCAAAGATTGCCCTTATACTAATTAGTATAGGGCCAGTGCATATTAGTCACTATTAAACTTTTTTTACTGTCTACTGTCAGTTTGGCACACTTTGACTGCTATACTTAAAAAGATATTAGGCCTTATTCAATAAAAGGTGCAAAACTTTTGTCCAAGTCCACCCCATAACAAGCGTTTAAACTTAGATAGAGTTGACTTCACAAGGTTGAGGTTCTGGGGGTCAATTAAGCTAAGTTTAAAATTTTTTGGGGGGTAGACATACCCTTTAATCTGCAGTAACCAATCTGAAGTTATCAAATGTTTTCTGAGTGTAATAAACCAGTAAAAAGATAACATCTTATTAGTTGAGGCAAATTAACAGCTCAGGTAAAATTATGCAACTCTTATTGAATAAACAAGTGAGAGAGTGATATTTTAGAAAAGCTCTGCACTGTAAGTAGTGTAAAGGTGGGTATACACAGTACCAAGATTCTGAAAGATTATGTCTGTCGCCTTTGACAGATGGGAGTACACACATTCACGATCGTTCTCCCAATATAAGGTATATATAAAGTAATGGGAGAATGTTCGTAACTGCCATACTTAGTACAGGGGGCCGACTGCGAACAAGGGAAATTTTCCAGTCGATACGTCCGTTTCCGATGCTAATGATGAACGTTCATCGGTATCAGAAACAGTTGTTTTGACCATACACACATTATACTACCCGTTTTGGCCATACACACATTAGACTACCCCGTTTTGGCCATACACACATTATACTACCCGATTTGGCCATACACACATTATACTACCCGTTTTGGCCATACACACATTATACTACCCAAACTGGCCATGCACACATTATACTACCCGTTCTGGCCATACACACATTATACTACCCGTTTTGGCCATACACACATTATGCTACCCGTTTTGGCCATACATACATTATATTACCCGTTTTGGCCATACACACATTATACTACCCGTTTTGGCCATACACACATTATACTACCCGTTTTGGCCATACACACATTATGCTACCCAAACTGGCTACACACATTATACTACCCGTTTGGCCATACCACATTATACTAAACCCGTTTTGGCCATACACACATTATACTACCCGTTTTGGCCATACACACATTATACTACCCGTTTTGGCCATACACACATTATACTACCCGATTTGGCCATACACACATTATACTACCCGTTTTGGCCATACACACATTATACTACCCGTTTTGGCCATACACACATTATACTACCCAAACTGGTCATGCACACATTAACTACCCTTTCTGGCCATACACACAAATACTACCCGTTTTGGCCATACACACATTATGCTACCCGTTCTGGCCATACATGCATTATACTACCCGTTTTGGCCATACACACATTATACTACCCGATTTGGCCATACACACATTATACTACCCGATTTGGCCATACACACATTATACTACCCGTCTTGGCTGTACACACATTATACTACCCGTTTTGGCTGTACACACACTATATATTGCTATATTTGTACCAAGCTTTAGTAAGAAAAAAAAGTTTTTTTTAATTCATAGCTCAGTGTTTAATTGATTTGAGGTAGCAGACAAGACTGTTCAAAAATGATGATAATGTTAATCCTAGAGGTACTGACAAGAAACAAAAGATTTGGATTTTCATGTTAATTGCTCAAAGGCCACATGTGCCACATATGATCGACTATTTATAAAGGATTAAAGGATAAGTGCACTGTAAAATCAAGTTATGTTCATTTGGAAGCTGCAGCTTTAAAAATACTGTTGTCATATTCTATTTTTTACCTGTGCCCCTCCAGAGCCTAGCTTTGTGCCTTGGAAGTTGCTGACATCTTATTACTGGTTTGCTGAATGTTAAGCTCTGTGCTTCTTACCAACTAGTAAAGCGGTTTCACTATAAAGAACAGTCGCAGTAGACAGCATCATAAGTAGAAGGAGGAAACCCAGCTGTAGTTTGACAGGCCAAGTTTTTTTTCCCCGGGGGACGCACATAGGTGGGAGGGCGCCTAGGGCACTAAAATGGCTAGAAACGGCCCTGCAGTAATGCCTGTGAGTTCCGTGCACTCTCCTGCTTGAGCCTCAAACAGTAATGCCTGTGATTCCGTGCACCCTCCTGCTTGGGCCTCAAACAATAATGCCTGTGAGTTCTGTGCACTCTCCTGCTTGAGCCTCAAACAATAATGCCTGTGAGTTCCGTGCACTCTCCTGCTTGAGCTTCAAACAGTATTGCCTGTGAGTTCCGTGCACTCTCCTGCTTGAGCCTCAAACAGTAATGCCTGTGAGTTCCATGCACTCTCCTGCTTGAGCCTCAAACAGTAATCCCTGTGAGTTCTGTGCATGTGCGTTACTGTTTGAGGCTCAAGCAGGAGAGTGCACAGAACAGGCTTACCCACACTTCTGCTGTGTACAGTATTGTATTACTGTCTTCATATAGAGACAAGGTTGCTAGGGTGGCATGTGGTTTGTAGAGTAAGCTACAGTATAAGCCCATAAGCACAGCTAAAAACTGTGTTACACTTTTTATTTGTGCATGGATTTAATATGTTCAAGGGTAAAGGACAGCAAAAATGTGCTCCCCGTAAGAACTGGCAAGTTGACGTGACCCAATGTGCATGACCTACTGTTTAAAGGGTAACTGTGGTCTCCATACAAGTGCTCTTTATTAAAAAGAGGACATTCATACCTTTAAAACTTCTTACACAGTACATCACGTGACTGCCATACACTTACTTGTTAATGCTGACTGTTTGAGTGTAACTTTGCAAGCCTAAAACTTAAAGGGCAAGTCCACCCCTTTTAAAAAAATTGTATATGTTGTAGGGCTAGTTCCCCCAGCCCCAACCGCTATATTATATTTGTAAGAAAGTCCCCCATTTGTTACTTACCTTCCCTCTCTCCTCCGCCGCAATGCAGGCCTTCTGCTTTCACAGAACTGCAAGCAGGGGGCCGGACTGGCAGCCGCATCTGTGATTGGCTGAGAGGCAGCCAATCACAGACGCGGCTGCCGGCAGTTCAGAACGCCGCAGGAGAGAGGGAATGTAAGTAAAGATCGGGGGACTTTCTTCTAAATATTTTATTGCGGTTGGGGCAGGGGGAACTATCCCTAATATGTGGGAAAGTGGTTTTACACTAGGGGGAGGGAGAGGAAAACGGTTGGGAGTGGGAGGGGGGGGAGGGAATAAAGGGCTGCTCTGAGCAAGCCAAAAACCTCTGAGAGGACAGCTCAGAGGAAGAAACAATTTCACTGGTGGCCAGGCTCCTGGTGGTCAGTTTTTTTAACTTTGGAGGGACATTACAGAAGAACTATTTGGAGCAGGGATGTAAGGTAAGGATTTTTATACAGTACATAGTGGGGCCAGTAGTGGGTTACATTTTAGTTTTGGGGGTTGACATGCCCTTTAAGAAGAGCTAGAGACGTCATCCTAGGCTTGTTTGAAAGGTATAAAAGAGACCGTTGTATTGAGACCATATTTACCCTTTAAGCAGGGTAATGGGAGACATTTCTTATGCCACAGTACACAAGCACAGCATAAGAGCTGTAGCTGTAATAGAAGCAAACACGTATTTACCTTTAAAAATACAGCTAGGTTCTGGAAAACACTTGAAAAGATGAGTGTATTAGCTCATGGTCAGCAAAGACTCATAGTAAGAGTGGATGAAAAGCCATTAGGTTCTGCAATTTGTCACTGCCTGCATCAAGAGCAAAACAAGCCATTAGAGATTCTGAGATTCCTAATAAGGAAGAGTATTCTCAGTCACTGGAAGACTTGATAAAAGTAGTCAAAGCCTTTAACTGTAAAGAATATTGAAAGCACAATTATATCAATTAAATATCATACATCCAATGTAGATTGGAGGACCAAATCCCAAAGAGGAATGAATATACAGTTTATGTTTATATAGTTTATATAAACATGGATTATAAAATATCAATAAAGTTATAATAATAATAATAACTCGTATAAATACTAGTATAAAATGGCCACTAATGTATTTTGTGCTTAATCATTGCATTTTTTAGCTTTCTTCACAAGCTTTTATTGCTTGTGGAAGCGGTCTTTATTAATTATATGCTTTGTATGACTGGATTCCCTTGTGAGAGAAGGGACTCCACATGTATTTAGCCAGTCACGAGTGTCATATCGGACTATAATTTCTGTACCTGATCTTCATGTTTTTAGGGAGAGGATACTCCTTTTACATTGGGTTCATCTATCCAGATCTGTTTTTTAGCACTATCCATTCTATATATTTTTATGTTTTACTATATCCGGATGATATATTAGTGACCATTTAATTCTAGTATTTATATGAGTATATTATATCAGTATATTAATGTGTTATGTATATGTATGCGTGCATGCTTTAGGGTTTATTGTGTGTTTTTTGTTGTATCCAGAGCGAAAGTTTGGTCCGTTTTCAAACTTTTGAACTATATGGAAAGTTTGAAAGTGGACCCGTTAAAGTCAATGGGAATCAAATAGTTCGAAAAGTTCGAATGAAATACAATTAAAATATCAATGGTAACTTAATGTAAATGGCTGTGGGACCTGGGAAATGGTCTAGGGAACATGTTTGAATATCCAGGACTTTCGAAAACTCAATTTTACTCTCACGCGCGCTACTTTCGATAATTATCCCATGAACAACTTGCGGATTTTACTCGCGTATTGGTATAATAGACATTTTACTCGCGGATTCGATATTTACTCGTATATTGGTATAATAGACATTTTCCTTGCGGATTCGAGAATTCGATATTTACTTTCTTATTGGTATAATGGACATTTTACTCACGAATTCGAGAATTCGATATTTACTTGTGTATAGGTATAATAGACATTTTACTCGCAGATTCGATATTTACTCGCGTGTAGGTATAACAGACATTTTACTTGCGGATTCGATATTCAATATTTACTCGCTTATTGGTATAATATACATTTTACACGCATATTCGCATGCCTCGAACGTTCGAACATTCGAAAAATCCGAAAAACTCGAGTTCGAGTTCTAGTCTATCTCTACATATAATCTCTAGAGATATTTATCGTAGGATCTGACTCTGGTATTATTATTATTATCATTTTATAATCCATGTATATATAAACATCTATTGTGATATTCATTCCTCTTTGGGATTTGGAAATTGGTCCTCCAATCTACATTTGTTGTTTTCAGTTTTAGTTTATAACTAGAACACCTGTCACTGATTAGGCCCCAGTGATTGGACCCTCTTAATTGGTTTACTTAAGTCTTGAGTTGTTATATTTATTTTTCTTTAGATTCACCAGGAGCGACAGACAAAGAAAGAAGAAACTACACGCAATCCTCCGGAGCAGCAGTGGAAATTCCCGACCGCATCCTGTTCAGAGTAACTATAGCGTGCATTATCGTGCATGCGCGCTATTGAACCAGGAAGTAGTCGGGACCTGTCACTGCTGCAGAGGAGGTAAGTTTCTTCTTTCTTCGTCTTTATTACTTTAATAGTCATTTCCCCCCATCAATGTACAGTACATCCTGCTACTAAAGAAAGCATACAAAGGCCATAGCAGTATTTAGAGAGGTATTTAGATTGTAAGTTCTTCGGGGCAGGGATCTCGTTCTCAATCTGTCAAGGCATGGTGCACTTATATCAATTTATCCATAATTTATATATATGCTTTCTTAACCTATGTATGATATTGTATTTTATTTGTATTTATCTGTATACTGTAATTGCTTGCACTTATCCCCTTGTTTGTTTACTCTGTTTTTTATAATGTAAAGCACTGCATACCCAAGTGGCGCTTTATAAATAAAATTATACATACATACATGAACGCTTTTTAAAATATTTTTGGAATCAAGAACTTCACCCATGTTAACTTTGGAGTACAATAAAGGAAAAACGGCAAAAAAAATGCCAGTCAATCACCTTTTAAATGTTTGATTGATATCAATTTGAGCAGAAAGAGGACGTCAAGCCAGGTTCCTTTGTTCTTATATGTTTATTTTTCTGCCAGCTTCCTGTCCACAGCCATGACTAAAAGTTCCAGGAATTGGGCAGCATTATATCATAGATACAATAAGCAATGTTGGATGTGCTTTTGTAAAAATATATAATTAATAATATTGTATATCTCGTTCTTGTGTATTTATAACATACATATTGTATACCACAGGGGTAGTGCACAAATAAATCTCAAAACAACCCACATCTATCTCCTTCCATAATCACCTCACATTCTCTCATTTAGCTTTGCAGTTATAGTGATTTCAATAAACTTTTATTTATGTGTGTAACATTAAATTGTAATTTTATAATTACAATCTATTGCTGGAAAAGAAGAAGTAGTGGTGAAAATGAACGATAGAACAGTTTACCTTCATGCAGCTGTTTATCACTTTGCCTATGATTGCAAGTCTGTCTACATTAACTCACCCAAATCTATAATATATTTCTATAATTATAGAGGGTTTTCATTGTTGTAATGGTACGTGTGTATGTCAAATACAAGTTACTCACGTTAAACTCTGGGTGATCCTGAAAATCAACAAATGCTTACACCCACTGGGGTGTTCACTTTGCTTTCATTGCTGATAAAGCCTTTTAACTTCCCAATAAGGGCTTTGAATCAGGTGGACTGAAAAACTTCAGATTGCCATGGGCCAAAAAACCTGGCTCAAGTTTTAAAGGTAATGTCATTTGAAGGTAATGTCAACGGTACTAATATGTGTGCTTCACAATGACTTGAGGAGACATAACAGTCCTTCATGATGCCCTTCCACAACAATAGGTCAGGAAGCCCTGAAGTTATTTCTCCTTCAAAATAGAGAAAGGACCTCCTGGTCTTATCTACAGCCAGCTTCTCCTTTTAGGCTTAACAAAGGAACATTATGCTCAATATTTCAATTGTTTGGGTCAACGAGGCTGTAAATGAGCACAGAGGGGAGCTACATCATGTCCCAACCCCAATAAATAATCCTGGGGAAGTCAACCAGGTTGTGAAAGATCTTTAAGAAGCAATGTCAAACACTGAAACAAACCCAAGTGGGACTGAAAATAAATGTTCAATGGCCAAAAAATTGATACAGACTGGGTTTTTAAGATTGCTTTTCTTTGCTAATATAATTGTTATTTTTTTAGTAACAGAAAGAAGAGACATGCCTTTAAGGAAGACTCAGTGTAACACATAAGCATGAGCTATAGCTTATCATTTTCACCACAGTGTTTACATATCCCTAGGCACAGTAGGAGTGGAGAGGACATTTTTTTGGATGGAAAGCTTTTACAATGGGATGCTTTGTAAATTTTTATCTACAGGTCATGTATAACTAATGAACATTCAGGGTTATTCACTATAAGTTCTTATCGTTTAAAATGGTGCTAATTTTACCCCAACCAATTAGATGTTAGCTTTCAAATGTTAAATAAAATCTGATTGGTTGGGGCTAAATTAGCACCATTTTAAACAATAAGAACTTTTATTGAATCTCCCTGATTATGTTCAATATTTTGATTGAATTGGTCCAGTTTCTTAGCAAAATTATATGATTTGATGAAGTATTATATTATTATAGTATTCTTTTTTGTTGTTGTTGTGAGTGAGGCCATCTTCTCCCACCATTGTTATTATATTATTCTATAATTGTATTTGTAGTTGTGTTTTTTGCATTATTTATTTTCTTTTTAAAGTTTAAAGTTAATTAAATCTAAAAATATAAACCTTTAAATGAGAACTAAAGTTTGTGAGTAACTAGAAAGTGATAGTACAGAGAGTATCAGGAAATGCATAAAACTGCACAATTGTAAGTATTAAAAACTGCGGTATCTGCTAATTAGTAATTATAGGAGGCAATTCACTAAGAAAATAAAAGCCAAACAAACAGAATTGTACCAGTTTTACAAAATTATGCAAAAACTCAGCGAGCTACAATTTATTTCCATTTAAATAACACAATAAGAGATTTTTGCATCACTGCAAGGTGATCCAGAAAAAACAATATCTGCCACAAAGCCTTAGGTAAAGTGGGGGGGAATCTTTTTTGTATTGAAATTTTACCGAGTATTGCTTTGTAGACTCTGATTTATAGGGCATGTCCACCCCAAAACAACATTTTAGATAACTGTAGCAAACCCCCAAAACCCGGAAACCATTTTACTCACAGACCCCAGATCAGTTAATTAAACAAAATATTCTCGAAATAGATACTGGCAAGCTCCTGATACCCATCAGCACAGTGACTTTCACACCCCTGTGTAGATGCTCTAGCCTTTGGCTGTGACAGCGGGTCTACCCAGAAGAACTAAGCCCGTATATATCTTTGAGAATATATTTCTTTAGTAACTGATCTGGGGTCTGTAAGTTAAACAGTTTCAGTGTTTGGAGGAGTTTGTTACAGGAATCTCATTTTGGTGGTGGATATGCTCTCTAGTTACTAATGGGAACAAATCCAAATCCAAATGTGTTGGTCCCTTTAAAGGAAAAGAGAATTAAAAATTACTTTTCCTCATCTTAATCTATACATAAATACGTGTAAGAAGCACGTACTCTGAGGTGTGTGTGTTGATGCATGCCTTCAATCCAGCACATTTTTTGCTGAGGAGCAGTATCCTGCCTCCCTATTTTAACCCCTTCCTCTTCCATCTGACCTGACTTTTTCCCCACAAAGCAACTGTCAAAACTGAACACAGCACACAGCATTCCAACTATCAAATCTCTGCCACCATTCCAGCCCCAGCAAAACTGCTCACAGAGGAATGAGAGCAAAGCACTTGCTTGACAGCTGAAATGTAAGACATTTTAAAGTGCATATCTAAAGAAATAGGGTGCAGATCAACAAAAAAATGGTACAGGGTTGATTGGGAAGAATTATAGTTTCCAGTAATGGGCAATTTAAAATAGCTTTTTTTTTTCAATAAAGATGCACTTTAAAGGGCATGTCCACCCCTTTTGATATATTTTATTTATATGTAGGTCTTCCTCCCCCAGCTCCAACCACTATATTCCTTTTTACAGAAACTCCCCTGATCATTACTTACCTTATCTCTTTCTTCCGGCGTACTGTCCTGGCCCTCTGTTTGCATGAAACTGCAAGCAGGGAGCCAGACCGGCAGCCTCGTCTGTGATTGGCTGAGAGGCAGGCAATCACGGATGCGGCTTCCGGCAGTGGAGAACGCCAGAGGAGAGAGGTAAGGTAAATAGTGTTCGGGGGAGTTTCTGTAAAGAGGAATATAGTGGTTGAGGCAGGGTGAGGGAACTCTACAGTATATCAATGCTAGGGGGTGGGAGAGGAAAACGGGAGGGAGAGGGGGAGGGCTGCAGTGCGCATGGCAAAATTCTCCCAGAGGAAAGACAGGAAGCAGAGTCCTATATGGACTCTGCCAGGCTCCTGGTGGCCAGTTTTTTGGGACTTTGGAGGGGCATAGTAGGGCAGCGATCAGGGGAGGATTGGGACATTTTGGCCAAGGGGCAAATACAACCAAGTGGCCCTTTCATGGTTGATCGCAACATTTTTGACCAAGCCCACTTTGCTAAGGTTGCACACTTTGTTTAAGTTATGCCCATTTTTAAGAAAACTATTTCCATTTCACATTGTTGCCTGCAACATTTTTAAGTGTATCCCCCCCTCTCCCTTACATATACCCTGGGTGAGATCATGAATCGCTAAGTCCTCACCCCTGGGTACACTTTCTAAGTTAATACTTATATACTTATACTTGCCTTTGTTCTTAATAAACTGGAGGGCTGACTAACACTGGCTCATGAACTAAAGTGCTAACTAACACCAGCTTATAAACTGGAAGGCTGGCAAACACTGAATAATAAACTGGGGGGCTGACTAACACTGGATAATTAACTGGAGGGCTGACAACAATGGCTAACGGTCTTAAGGGCTGATAACACTGGCTAAGGAACTGAAGGGCTGACGACATTAGCTAATAAACTGGCGGACTTGCAATACTTACTAATAAACTGGAGGACTAACAACAATGGCTTAGGATCTGAAGGGTTGACAACATTGGCTAATGAACTGGAGGGCTGGAAATAATGGATAATCAACTGGAGGGCTGACTTACACTGGCTAATAATCTGAAGGACTGTCAACACTGGCTAATGATCTCGAGGGCTGATAAGAAGGGCTAATGAATTGGAGGGCTGATGACACTGGCTAATGAATTGGAGGGCTGACTAACATTGTCTAATAAACTCATGGGCTGACTGGTAAATTAACTAAAGGAGGAGGAGTTTCCTGTTCCTTGCCCATGTTAGAGCTAGAGGCGGGCGCTGTGCCTTTCAAGTAACTTACTAATTGCTTCTGTGGCAGCCCAAATTTTTCATTGAAGACAAGCCCGGGGGGCATTTTTCTCTCAGCCTACTGGGCCAGTCCTCCCCTGGCAGCCATTTGGAGCAGGGGTGTAAGGTAAATATTTTACTACACAGTGGGGCCAGTTGTGGGTTAAATTATAGTTTTGGGGGTGGACATGCCCTTTAAACAAATGCTGCAACATGTTAATCCACCTAAGTCTCTGGTTTGCATACCACCTCTGTGCTTAGTGCCTCCCAGAATCGGTGACAAAGCTAAAGATGGTGAGCATGTGCTGTGAACATGAGCTGCATCTGAGAATAGATAGAAGTGAACTACAGCCAATAGCATCCTCTGCTTTTTTCTCTCCGCAGAATAATAACGCTGAATCAATACCCATGCAGTGACAGAGGAATGGGATTTACTTTCATTGAAAGGATAACATTTTTAAACATAGTGGTGTCAGGAGGAGGGTCTGGGATAAGCAAAGGGAGTGGACAATTGTCAGTTCTTTACTGCCTGTCTGTGCCCCACCCCCCTAGAACAAGTGAAACTTCAAGAGCTGAAAAGAGGGAAAAGGGGTGTCAGGGAAGGGGGGGTAGATTTAAGGTTGAAGGCAATTTATTCTTATGTGTGATTAGTTTAATAATTTAGCACCATTTACATGCTGTTTAAAGATTATGTCCACCACCTAAACAAATGTTTAAAAATAGCTTATTTGCCTCCAAAATCTCAACCTCGAGAGGTTCTGCTCAAAATTTATGTACCAACCCTCATTCCCTCACTTGTCTTCTGCTTAGCTTCCATGCCTTTTCCATGCTCGGAAGCTGCAGAATAAGCTGGACCTTCAGCGGCACCTGTGATTGGCTAAGATGAGATGTTTTGGGGGATAATTAGGCCACATTTAAATGTTTTTTGGGGGGCTAGAAATACACTTTAAGGTATGATTATTATTATTATTTAAATAACTATCAAAATGAAAAAACTTAATTTTATATCCATCCCCCCAAAATTTGAGGTCATTGATTAAATATTTGTATAGACCTATTCTTATGACTTACTTCCATCATGCCTGCATAAATAAGTATATGGGGGGACACAGTTTACTCCCAAAACTGCTACTTTTCTTTGAAGATTACTTTATTCCCTGTTCCAGTGGTTTTCTCTCTTATCCTAAGGCCTTGATTAGTGAATAACTAGTGTTAAAATTTACATCTGTATCCTCAACCCCTAGGGTGCATTTATGTAGAATGGGTTCATGGCACTGGTTCCCACCAATCAGACTGCTAGGGAGAGCACTACAAATATCAGACACATGCAAAATTATAGTGATGGAACTAGGAATCACTGGACCCCCCAGCAAAGCTATGATGTGGCCCCTATCTGTGCTTCATCTTTCAGGGAGGAGGCTATACAGTATCTGTCATAGGAAAACTAAGAAGATCGGGGCCCCCTACGGTTGCTCCCCCTGCTCTCCTGGTAGTTACACCTCTGGGTTCAACTGCGGTCTCCATAAATGTGCTCTCAATACAGCAAAATAGCTATCTTACACCTTTCAAACAAGCCTAGAATGGTTTCTCTAGGTTCTGTGAATTACATGTTATAGCCATTTAATGTTGCACTTCCTAGTCTGTTCTGTCTCTTTGAGTCTCAGTGACAAGCGCATGTTAAACTGTGTAAAAGGGCTTCCCCTGAGGTTACCGTACAATCCCTTAGTACAGAGCAATTAATCAACTGCATTTATGCTCTGATTAGAAAAATAGATATAGATGTTTTTTAGGAGAAAAGGATTTACACGTGGACAATGGAACATGTATGGATTATGTATAGTATTAAGAACATAGGATACCTTAAAGGACTTTACTGGAGATGCATAAAGGTGTCATAATAGAACTCTATATTGATGCATTCTATAAAACACATTGTTTACTTAGCATGTAATAGTGGTACACTGAGCATACAAGGGGTATATGGGAGGAGGAGTCACCAGGAGCTAATGGCTCAAAGTGGAAGGTGGAACACACCTGACAAAGGAACACCCAAAATGTTGTGTGAGCATGTGAGCATTATCACAAATAAAAAGGTTTTATTTCACCAGATGGAGTGCATCTATGCAAAATAAGCCAAGGTTTGCGGAATGTTTTACTGATTTTTTCCTTAAAGGGTTTTAATCCATTGGCAATGAAAGAGTAAGCTCCAGAAAACCCATTGTGATCTATTGATTATATTTAGGAGATGTAATTTAGGTTCCAGTGGATCATCTTTTCTACCTAGAGAAACCATCCTTCTTAAAGATACCCAGAATTCTAGAAATTTAAGTTTATATTCAGGTGAAAAACATAGAATGAAATTGAAGAACTATAATAAAACAAAGCACAATTTTTTCAATTATTCTAAAATGATATTTAAGAAAGGAACAAGTATCAGTATAAATCTGAGCATATTTGATCCAACAGCCAATCAGTTAAAAGATATTTTTAAGAACATTCCAAGGAAAATAGAATTCTGAGAAGAAGGTCCATTGACTTTCCCCTTCTCCGTTACTACCATTCTTTCCTTCTAACCAATCTTCTAGAAAGTGGAAAAGTTCACGAGTGGAGTTGACTGTCCAAATATCTACAATCTTAAATCTTAAAGTATTTTGGTCTCTACCAGACTGTGGTTAAATAAAAAAAACATGCTCTAGCATTTAATAGTCAATAAAAGGTTTGAACAAAAAGAACTGAAGCACGATGAACTTTGCACACAAAACAATGGCTGGTAACCCTCTGGGAATGATAAAAGATCTGTTAGCAGTAAATTCAATTAAACTTGCGGCTTCTTTCAGGTATTATTATTTATTTAGGCTAACATTTTACTTGATAAACTTGCTGTCAGGGACTGTTTGTTCCACGGGTGCCACAAAGTCATCCTTCCTTGTTTTTTTTTTAATCAAAGAATGTATGCTTTGTAAGACACTGTATTACAGCGGATATTGACTTTGTGTAGTGCAAACACAAGTTAGTGCTGTTATTGTGAAATACCTTAAATTTAGTTTGATAGATTTACAACATAAATATTTTTTAAAATGTATTATTCCTTGTTGCCAAATAAAACTACTACAGGTGAAAACATTGTGGAAAGTATGTAGATGTTTGTGGAATAATGTGCATAGTTTAACGTTCTCAAATCTACAACCTACAACTTGTAAGCTTTTACTTCTTCTATGGAAAGTAACATAGTATTGCATTGTATCTTTTATCCTATAATTATAGCGGTGGAAACACTTTATAAAAGACCCTAATAGAATAATTCCCAGTACAATGTATGGGAATTGGGGGAAGCCCCTGAAGATTTTGCAACCTTATTTTGTTAGTCACTTCTCAGAAGTGTTCATGCTTTTTGAAGGGTGAAGTCCTATTCCAATACATTTTTAACATATACCCAAGTGATGATTGCCTTGCCTGTTTTATTAGTAAGGAAATGTGTCATTAATTCTAGGTGCAGATGTCCACATACATCATTACACACTACCTTCTGTATTCTCAAGGAGCAGGTGTTTGAAGGTACTGAATATGAGGTTTTATTACATAAAGTGAGGTGGGGAAGACAAGGGCTGGAATAAAAGCTTTTAAAGAAACGGCCAAGACTTTCAATTTTATTTTAGTCTAAGAGAGGCCTGCTAGTAAATAACCGATAAATAGATACACCACTTTGAACTTGAATCTACAAAGACCAAGCTTTATTGACAACTACTTTTAATTCATCACCTCCCAATTCTCTATTCATGTACAATGTGTTTTTAAAGCCAACAAATCTTATATATTAGTTGCACGACATTATCAGAAGTCTAAGCAAAATCTAAGTATACCACTACTGCTAAGTCTAATTCTTACTTCCTCATAAAAACTAAGAAAATATGTTTAACATGATCTATACCTTGAAAATATATATTAAAAACTACTGATTAAGTTAGTATTTAAAGGGTATGTACAGTTGTTTTCTAGCAGCCCCCTATATCCTATCTTTACTCATTGAAAGGTTCTGTCTCATCCTTCTGTCTCCTCCCGTTTTCAGCTCTGCCCCCACAAGATTGGCCAAATATCTTTGCCAAGCAAATACTGTCCCATTCGCAGACGTGACGTCAATGCACATGTGTGGTTATGGCGACGTTGCAGCAAGCATATGCTCGCGGCAGTGCCCACACATAGGCACTGACGTCACATTGCGCCGACTGACGTCAGGCGCGCGCTCTGCAACGGGATTTGGCCAATCTCATGGGGGCCGAGCTGAAAACGCACTAAACTCATGTTAACAAATGTTAGTGAGGGTTTTGTGTTGCCTGCACTGTCACAATTTTCTTTACTATGCGCAGCGCATAGCGATAAATTTGAGCCGTTTTTTGCGCCTTTTTTGCTTGAAAATGAATGCCTTTTTTGTCGTCTCTTTAAAGCCGCGCAAAAGCTCGCAACTTACCACCGTCATTTTCACAATGTATTAACGATCGTAAAGTGGCATTGTTGTGAAAGACATTGTTGTGAAATTTTTTGCATCTCCACCAATGAATATGATCCCAGAAACAAGCTTTTCAGTATCTTTCCCACCACTGATGTTAAACTTACAGGTGTATAAATACCATGCTGTCAACACAAACCTTTTTTAACATTGTATTGAGCTACTGTAGATTTTTCAAATCCAGAGTAACAATTTTACCAGGTTCTGTTATTAGCCTAACCAATTTTGTAATAAGGGTTTTTCCTACCACCACCTTTATAGCATTCCTGTAAACATTTTCCCCTTCTTAATCCTTTTGATGCCCAGAGCCTGCTCCATGTATGCAACTTCTGAGCTGATCTCTGAATCTTTTTAATTAGATTATCTTGGAAGAAGCATCTCTACCCCTCGCCCCGACCTTCCTTTCCTATCTATGCTGCCTCACCTTCACCCATCACTGTGCTTGAGCGTCTCTGGATTATATTGCTACTCACCTTCACCCCCCATTTTGTATGTATGTATGTATGTATATACGTATGTATAATTTTATTTATAAAATGCCACTTGGGTACGAAGCGCTGTACATTAAAAAATACAGAGTATACAATCAAGGGGATAAGTGCAAGCCATTATACAGATAGATAAAAATTAAATTAAATACAATTTCATACATCAGTTAAGAAATCATATGTATATAAATTATGTATAAATTGAAGTGCAACAAGCCTTGACACATTAGTAATGTACAATCTAAGTAGGAGGGACAACATACAGATACAAGTGGGGGGATGGGTACAAAGTGCTTAAAAGGGCTAACACCGTTTTAATAGACCCTGTCAGTTACTCATTTCTGAGAATCTCTACAATTTAGCAAGTTTCCAACTTTGATTCTGCAACTTTAGTTCCAAAAAGGTAACCCATTTACGTCTGACACAAACATAGTTACCCTGGAATGCCTGCCATTGTTTGCGCCAACAAAACTGTCTATCGTAAAAACAAACTCCTTGTTAAATCACTGACTGTTAGTGTTTACTTCTTTAAACTGCTTCTGTTTTTCCATTGCCTTTTGTTTTGTATCCTCATACAGATGTTCTTAGTTAAGCTGCGCACTTGTGTTGCAACCAAACATATGGATAGTAAGCTGCAAAATCATTTAACTGATTAACCACATTGCTTTAAGCTGGGTTTACACCAGCAGATTCTTTGTCCAGACCGACTGCTCAGACGGTCACGGTTTCGCCGCAATCGGTTTGTCCAATCTGGATGAAGGGACCATTGGACATTGGTTGCAGCTGCCCACAAGGAACAGCAGATTTTTCAGATATTTCCAAGTATAAATCAGTCAGCTTGATTAAGGCTGGTTTCTCACATTATCGAAAATCGAAAGGAGACGATTATCGATAACGGAAAATCGAAAGTAGACGATTATCAAAAATCTAATCCTTGAAAGTAATGCTCGATTTCGGTAACTCGAAAATGGAATGCGGAAGTTCGAAAACAGCCCGATCGTGAGGAAAGATAGTTTTAAAATAAGTTTTTAAACTGTTTTTAAACTGTAATATTTACAGGTTCCCTAGACCATTCCCCAGGTCTCTGTGTCATTTACAGTAACCTACTATTACTATTTGTCCCTCAAAATGGACAGAAACTTTCACATTTTTCTCTCCCATAGACTTTTATGGGTCCATTTTCGAATTTTCCGGAAAATTCAAAAACGAAACAAAACTCAACAGTTTCGAACATATCTATCCCTCTGTAAGACCAAAAATAACATATAAGAAACAAACATACTTAAAAAGATAACACCATGACTATTAAAATAATCACTTACAATGTAAGAGGCTTGCACTCCCCTTATAAAAGGCATGCAATGTGGAAAGAAGACAACTTATACAAAGCTGATATTTTATGTATTCAGGAAACTACTAACAGTACAAAATGAAAATGTATTAAACCACAAACTATACCCATCAATCTATAAAGATTCCAGTACAAATTAAAAAAAAGGGGGGTGAGTTGCCATTGCAATTAAAAACTCTATCGCATTCAAAGACATAAACAAATTAATAGACAAAAACGGCAGATATATAATTATAGATTGCAAAATTAATAATAAACCATATACTCTAGCATGTTTTTATGCCCCTAATGCTAAACAAATTAGGTTTATTCATAAAATAACCCAAAAGATACAATCTAATTTAAACAAGATAATCCTATGTGGAGATTTCAATCTCACATATGACGGAGAAAGGGACATCAAATCAGGGAAACAGATAAAATACATTTTAAAAAGAGGAGTTATATGACGCTTGGTCTATCCAAAATCCCAATGAAAGAGATTTTATTTTTCTAAAAAACATAACTGCTTTTCAAGGATATACATGATTGCTACCAATAAATGGACTTTACAGAGCAAAATCCACATAAGAACCATTTCAGACCATGTACCGGTAGAGATTATTTTACAAGAAGATATGAACTGTTCAACAGTCTCTATGTGAAGACTCAAACCCTATCTAATATCTAACCCTGAGACACAACAACAAATTCAAAGAGAATTACAAGTCGTAATAGTATTTTCTACACAATGATAATAATCTAGCTCAACCGTTCTCCATATGGAATGCCCACAAGGCATACCTTAGAAGAACATTAATAAAAATAGCAGCAACACAGAAAAAACTAAGATTACAAGAAAGACTTTGATTAATAGAAAATCTGAAAGAATTAGAGAAAAAACTAATTACAAAATTACAAATATGACAAATTACTACGTAGACTAAAGGCTGATTTCTATATACAAGGTGCCAAAGCTAGCAAGTCTTTAAAGAACAGATTCAAAGCTAAAATAAATAAAACAAAAATTTCATAGACAAACACAATACAAAAATATATATAAAATATATAATCCACAACGGATTGCTAATGAGTTTGCTATGAAACACTGTACAACCTTAAAAACCAAACCAATAATATTACCCCCAAAAAATAAGAAATAGACGATTTTCTGAAAAAAGTTAAACTACCCACCTTAACAAACTCTCAACTTCAAAGCCTTAATAAACTAATACAGAAATCAGAAATACACAAAGTGGTTTTCTCTCTCCCAAACAACAAATCTCCTGGAGCAGGTGGGTATATAAATGAATACTACAAAATTTACTTTCCGATCTTAGTTCCTCATCTACAGAAAATATTCAACTTAGCTATAGCACAACAAGACTTCCTCAAAGAAATGTTGCAAGCAGTGATAATACCCATTCCCAAGGCAAATAAAGATATGAATCATATTCAGATCAATTTCACTTCTGAATACACACTTCAAAATATATGCGAAGGTTGTAGCTAAGAGATTGCAACCCTATCTGCCACACTTATAAACCCAGATCAAGTTGGTTTTGTGCCTGGTAGACAACCCGGAGATAATACCAGAAGATTCATTGATATAATAAATTGGGCACAAAACCCCCCAAAACAACCATTATACTTACCTTTGATGCTGAAAAAGCATATGACAGGGTAGACTGGCTCTACCAAGAAAAAACATTAAATAAATTCAATATTAAAGGATGGATACAAGAAGCCATTATAGCATTATATAGTAATCCTTTCGCAAAAGTATATATATCACAAATGCTGTCAAAACCCTTTAACATCTCCAATGGTGTCAGACAGGGATGCCCACTATCACCAATTATTTTTGCTTTGGCAATGGAACCTTAACAGAACATATCAGAACCAACCCATTAATTGTTGAACAAGAGCATAAACTGGCCCTATATGCAGATGATATAATACTAGCCCTTTCTAACCCTATTTCATCTTTAATCCATTTACAACAGTTATTTAAAACATTCGGAAAGCTATCATATTTTAAAAATAATGAAAATAAATCTTATATTTTGGAAATTAATGTATCAATGGCCCTACAAATGTTTCTGAGTGCCAAATACAACTATAAATGGAACGTAAAATCAATAACGTACCTTGGTATTCAACTAATAGCACAAATAGAGGAATTATACAAAGAAAATTTCCAACCTAGCCTAGAAGAAATACAAAAGGAACTATAGAGATGGTCAATTAAATACTTATCCTGGCTAAACAGAGTATCATTAATGGAAATGATGTTACTGCCCAAACTTCTTTACAAGTTCAGAACTTTGCTTATAATAATCACAGAATCCCTTTTCCGATCCCTAAATAACTTGGTCAATGTTTATTTCTGGAATAATAAAAAAAAACTAGGATTAAAATGAAAATATTATCTAAATCCAAAGCAACAGGCGGTATCTCATTCCCAGTCTTTAAAGACTACTACTATGCAGCTGATTTGGAACAAATGAAAACATGGTGGTCACCAAATGAAAACAAAAAATGGGTGAACATTGAAAAATGCTTCAACAAAGGTGTGCCTCCTTGGAGGCGATTTTTCTAAATTTTAAACACGTGTTGATTGGCTAACAATCAACACGTCTATTGATATCTGGAAACAAATTACGAAATCACATAATTTTATATCTATCTTGCTTCTATATATCTCTATTAACACTATTGGGAAATACTTTGATAATCTGAATGTACAAATTTGGGAAGACAGAGGCATAACACAAATCGCCGATTTGTTAGAAAATGGGGAACTTGTCCAATTTGAAACATTAAAAAACAAATATAGACTCCCAGAGGGTTGTCTGCTGAACTTTTAAAAAGTTATTTAAAAAAAGTTACTTATTTCTAAACCTAAACAGGATGTGGATATGAATAATAATGCATTTATAGAGCTTCTTTTAAACGATGAAGAAACATCCAAATTAATATCGAAATTTTATAAACATCTATATGATAAATGTCAATTGCATGGCCAGGAGTGGTGATCTAGAATGCAATATCTCCCAAGAACAATAGGGTAGTGCATTTAAATTAACTTTCCAACTGTCAAAGTGTATCAAACACTGGGAGATCAACAAGAAAATTGCTTTAAGATTCTACAGGCCACCCACACAGATGGTTCGAATCATGTTCCCCTTTGTGTTGGAGAGGGTGTACACACCAAGGGACACTCCTGCATGTATGGTGGACATGCCCCAAAATTAAAATGGTATGGTACTAACTGTTCTTATTTTATAAATAGACTTTTGAACATATCTATTGAACCCAACCCGGTGCTAGCATTGTTAAACATAAATCTGAATGTTTTCCCAACCTCACAAAAAACAATAATTTACCACATATGTATCATTATGAAGCAATTAATCACCGGATACTGGGGAACTACTAAGATCCCCACAGTAGAACAAGTTACCACTATTCTCTCTGAAAACATGAAATATGAAAAAAACTTCTATATAACACAAAATAATTAAATTTTGTTATAGGGCATGGGAAATGTGGTATATTGATTCACAAAATAAATGAAAAAGGAAAAGTAATATACTGAACAGAAAACCCCTGTCCTGCTCTCCTTCCCCCTTAATAAGTAAAATGTGACCTGGATGACTAGTACTTATAATGTAATGTTTTCTTTGCCATTTTTATAGGGTTTTTTCTTTTTTTGTGTGTTCTTTGTATTATGTGTTATCCAAGCAATGGATAGAGAATGATAATCATGTGATAATGGTTAATTGTACTTGATAACTAAACTTTTGATAAAATAAATTTGTTATAAAAAAAATGTATCCATGGTTATATGAGGCTGGTAAGATTTTTTGTTTTACAGCACTTTCTGGGTTATTCAATAAAAGGTCTTATCGTTTAAAATGGTGGTAATTTTGCCCCAACCAATCAGATGTTAGCTTTCAAATGTTAAATAAGATCTGATTGGTTGGGGCAAAATTAGCACCATTTAAACGATAAGACCTTTTATTGAATCTCCCAATCTCCCTGCTTTTGTTTATATAAAGATATTCCATATAGAGAAAAGAAACATTTCTGATGTTTTACACTTTAGAATGTATTGAAAGGTGTAAAAACTCCCCAATAGTCTGAGCTTGTGGAGTTTTATCTAATGTATTATTTATTGTGGATCTATAGACTCAATACATTAGCGCAAACCTCCCGAAAGCATTGAAAGGATCCCCTTTGATCTGACCACCAGCTATGTACAAGGACTGTGGAGTCGTCTTTGTAGTCATCAAGAATATCAAAGCCTGGGCACTATTGAATGACTTAAAGACTTTATAAAATCTCATTTCTCTTGCAATTACACTTTTAATATTACAAATACAGTAGAAAGTAGAGCAACAACTGGCCCACTAAAAGAGAATATGCTTTAAATGTGGCCTTCTGCCCATTTCCAGTCTTTTGATTTAACATTCCTGCTGGGAAGAGTGAATTTTTCCCAGCATGCAAACCACAGAAAAGGATTTATGGATAATTCCAGATAAAAGGATGTACCATTGTAATAGGCTTAAAAATATTATTTTCTGCTAAGTGAATTACACTAAGCAGATGGGAAAATAATAATGATCATATGACAAGAGTACATGCTTGTTTGCCTCTGTTCATTAGCTTTCTAGTGATACTGATTTGCTTTCTATTAAAAACAAAACTTGGCCTAACTGAATAAACTGTGGCCAATTTAAACAATACTAGCAAAGGAAACTTCTTGTAAGTATTCCAGCTAATTGGTACCCAGGGTGAATATTAGCGCTAAAAGGTCTTTACCCTGTGTACTATTCAGGTGTGGGAAGGTGAGTATAATTGTCCTCATGCAGCCGAGCCCAGCAAAAAAATAAAAACATACAGGGAGATGAAATAAAAGTTTTTATTTTTAAAAATGGAGCTGATTTTGCCCCAACTAATCAGGTGTTTTTACCATTTGTAAGCTAACATCTAATTGGTTGGGGACAATTTTTTTTTTAAACGATAAGGCCTTTTATTACTTCTCCTTGTGTTTTTAGGTTCATTACCCCCCAAAACCTAAGATATCGTTAAACTTATGGGGTTAATCAATAAAAGTTCTTATTGTTTAAAATGGTGCTAATTTTGCCCCAACCAATCAGATGTTAGCTTTCAAATGTTAAATAGGATCTGATTGGTTGGGGCAAAATTAGCACCATTTTAAACGATAAGAATTTTTATTGAATAACCCTGTTAGTTTAATCCGACGTTGTAATATACTTTTACCTCAGCAGATCCCTTGCCACAAGTCCCGCCTTCAGCTTTCTGTTTTGAGATGGTTACGAGCACACAGGGGCAGAGCGCACTTGTGACAGGCTCTTCCGGGTATGGACTGTCAGCCATTGGCCATGACATCACCGTCGTAGCCAGGACTGACATACCCAAAAGAAGGCAGGAGGATAGGGTTCGGCTGAGGTGTTGGATTAAGATAAGGTTAAACACATCTTGGGATTTGGGGGGGGGGCTATTTTAAAAACAATTAGTTATTTTTTGGCTGGATATGTCCCTTAAAAAACAGTTCAAATGAAAAGTACTTGGGGCAGGGAGGTAGGATTGGTAAGTACTGTTTCTGTGAGGAGTGCCAGCACAAAGAAAACTGCTTCTGGGATTCCAAAGGTGAAAGTGGAATCGGAGCCACATAGGGAACTTTAAGTAAGTATTGCAGAAGATAGAAAGCAAACCCAGAGGTGAAGACATGGTGATTTAGGTCCTCACCCTCGGTACTACTGACTGCCGGTTCCAGTGGGACAGAGAGCAGGTGAGTATAGTTATCCTTTAAAATATCTCTATTAGAAAAAGATCTTGGAGTTTTGGTGGATAACAAACTTAAATGTGGCATGCAGTGCCAGGCGGCAACAGCCAGAGCCAGCAAGATATTGTCTTGTATAAAGAGAGGTATGGATTCAAGGGAGAAAAATGTTCTTACACTTTACAAAGCACCAGTAAGACCTCATTTGTAATATGTAATGCAGTTTTGAAATCCTAGTATTTGAGGTTAAAAGAAAGCAGGATCTATTGTAAGGAAGAGACGTTATTCTGACATACAATGGCACATCAATAAAGGATTTTACCAGTTTTAATCTCAAATGTTAATCAGGTTGCATCACACAGCAAGTGACACACTTATTGCTATATTTGTACATGTTTATAACACAAACATTAGTATGTTTGTGTAATAAGCAAGTGTGGAGTTGGATGGACCATGGGTAGAGGACTGTGAAAGTGAGGGCCTTGAAAAAAGAGGCAAGTTGCCATTAGCTGATGTGCAGGACTGACACACTGTGATCGATTTTAATCAAGTTGCAGGGCGGACACATAGTATGAGAATGAACCAAAGGCTCTAACTTTCATTATTTTGGTTAAATTAAAGGGCATGTCCTCCCTAAAATAACCTTTGCTAAATAATGTTTAACAACCCCCCAAACCTAGGTTTCGCAATATTTCAAAGATTCCCCTTACCTGACCCAGGGCTTCGCTGCTCTTACTGCCGACAGCCGCTCCACTTCCAGGAGGAAAAGCGACTGTCAGCGCAGAAACCCTCTGCTCCTGTTTTTGCTAGAAACAAGCTCAAAACAGGATAGAGCAGGGCACAGCACCCAGTTGGCGAGGAATCGCGTCAGGTAAGTCCCTATAGGGGAAAAAAGCAAACTTTTTTTAGGGTGGACTTGCCCTTTTAGAAGGGATATTTTTTATAGCTAAAATTCCTTTTTTCTATTTTTAGTTCAGAATTGTGGTGCACAAAGCAGAATTGGCCAAAATCTCAAAAGAGTTTGTTCTCAAACACAAATCAATAAATATTGGAGAGATTGACATGTACTTCACACATGGTTTCAATCTGGCATTTTTTATAAGCTGCTTTTCATGTTTTATTTTGGCTAATACACTGAAAAGTCTAGTCTCATACTAGAATGTATGGTTAATGTGGTCAGCTATCAGCAGGTTTTAAATACTTACATGCGCATAACTTTTAGTAAATAGGCTTGTTAAATGTATGGGAATTGAATAGCACAACAGCACTGCACCTCCAGTTTGCCTCTGTTAGTTTTTATGTATATTGTAGGTACTGTATTGTGTGGTTATTTCATTTTCATGCATTTTAAAAGTAGAGATTTTCAAGTTTTGCAAACGGACCCATGGAAATCAATCGGGAAAAAAAATCTGAAAGTTCAAGTAAGGTTAAATAAAGCATGATAACTTACCGTAGATGGCTCAGGCATCTGGGAATTGGTCAGGGGAACACGTACGAATCACCAAAACTTAAAATCGAATTTCCTTCAAGCTATTTTCCAGTTTACGCATGTATATTTAACGCTATTTTCAGTAACCCTCAAAAGTAGCCTTAAATATGAAGTAACCCTTGAAAGTAGCCTTGTATTTTAAGTAACCCTCGAAAGTAGCGGCACATGTATACTTTAGAGGGTTACCGCATATACAAGGCTACTTTCGAGGCTTATCAAAAATACTTAAACTTCCACAATCCGAAAGTTCTGATCAGTTCTGAATAATTCAAATGGAACTTAGGTTCCAGGAGTTCCAGTTTGGAACCAGGTCCGATATGGACCCATATTTCATTTCTATTCAAGAGTTGGCTGTTTATGTAGCTTTTCACTAATGCATGTGTAATTTTTTGGGGCAGAAGTTTGGTTTTTAATGATTTGGCAACCCAACCTTAACCCTAACAACAAAGAGAGGATTAATAGTTTAGTAAAAAAAAAAAATACACAAGTGGCTCTTCTATCTCTGTATGGACACAAAATATGCATATGGAAGAACTTACATATATCTGGCTACAAGGAAACCAAAAATATATTCATATGTATAAATAACATGGATATTGATTATGGAAACGTATCCATTATCTGATTTATGACACAGTTTTACCAGTTGTAGCTCTCACAAATATGTATCATTAAGATGCTAAAGGAACCAGATTGTACCTTAATTGTATATTTAATTCTTTGCTTTTCACATAAGTGAGAAAATAAATATTAAGTGCTCCTACATTGGCTGATGCACCAGGCTGCTTTCTCTCAACTATTAAAGGTGTATTGACATGTGAATCCATAAGGTAGAGGTGTAATAAAGTTTACATTTGCACTCAATATTCCAAAATAATTCTTATCTATAAATGTTTACTCTGTGTTCTGCTCCTATTCATTTTACTCATTTTTACTGTTGCCCTGGTATATTGCTTCTGATTTTTCCTTAGTGTGTTGACTTTAGGAATACACATTCTGGGATATGCAATTTAATTTCATCTTGAGTTTATTACAAAACTTCCATCAAGCGTGCATATTTTATTGTCCCTTTTAGATAGATAATCTGGCAGTGTCTCCTCCTCTGTTCCGTTTTCAAAAGTACACAAAGTTTCTGTGATTCCAATGATGTAGATGATGAAAGTTCAAAACCCCATGATATGAGAAAGAGTTATAAAGCAGAAAGAAACGCATTTCAACTTTAAGATTTCCTAAAGTATGTTGGGAAGCATGGGATACATATTACATAAAAAGACATCTTTTAAGGCAGTGAGTATAAAAACGATAATAAAATGGGTAATAAGTTAATTTATCTAGATTTTCAAGAATACCTACTACTTAAAGGCCAACTGCATTATTAACTTATTATGGGTATTTATTAACTTATTATGGGCATTTATTTACTTGTTATGGGTATTTGTTAACTTATTATGGGCATTTATTTACTTATTATGGGCATTTATTTACTTATTATGGGTATTTGTTAACTTATTATGGGTATTTATTTACTTATTATGGGTATTTACTAACTTACCATGGTTATTTGTTAACTTATTTTGGGTATTTATTTACTAATTATGGGTATTTATTAACTTATTATGGGCATTTGTTAACTTATTATGGGTATTTCTTTACTTATTATGGGCATTTATTTAATTATTGTGGGTATTTATTAAGTTATTATGGGCATTTATTTACTTGTTATGGGTATTTACTTATTATGGGCATTTATTTACTTATTATGGGTATTTGTTAACTTATTATGGGTATTCATTTACTTATTATGGGCATTTATTAACTTATTATGGGCATTTATTAACTTATTATGGGTATTTATTAACTCACTATTGGCATTTATTTACTTGTTATGGGTTTTAACTTATGGGTATTTATTAACTTATTGTGGGTATTTATTTACTTGTTATGAGTATTTATTTACTTATTATGGGCATTTATTTACTTGTTATGGGTATTTATTAACAGCCTATTAGGGAATTCATTAAACTCACTGAAGCTGTAAAATGTTTTGATAATGCGTGTGGGTGTTTTGTCCATTTCATGTTCATTTAGTGATATTTGATGAATGACTTCCATTTATCTGATGCCAAAAAGACCCAATGCATACAAAATGTCCAAAACAAAAGATCACACAGCTTTCCTTTGCGTCATGTTTCAAAAAAAAAAGTTAAATGGTTGTTTACAATATTTGCAGGTTCTAGGTTTTAATTTTTTTTGTTCCTTAAACTAAAGTCAATGCCAGCCTGTAAGTATAACCGGACTAATGACAGAATAAAACAATGAACAGCACAATTTAAGAATTGGTTCAAATATTAACTCTGAGTGCAATATCACATAGCTAAATATTTTCGTCAATGCTATGTAAAACATAGAGCTAGAACAGTTAATATGTATAAAATGATGGATTATGCTAAAATGCCTTTACCAAGGTTACAAAATACTGTGTGGTATTGGTAAAATACTGATATTGTCACACAATACAGAATCTAAATAAAGGAAGTCCCGGGTTACAAACATCCTACATACAAACGGAGCAAATGAAGAGGCATAAGGGCAGATACTGAGCAGCATGGTGGTCTGCTGGAGTGTACAGCCAAGTGATCTGCTGGTGTTTGGCTACCCACAACTGTTTAATGGACCCCCAACTCTCCTCTCTACCCACCTTGTGCTTTAGAAGCGACATCATACAACAAGAGATTGTATCATGTATAAAACCCCTTAACTTTTCTTTCCAATATGGGGTCCAAATATGATACAATCTCTGGTCTTATAATATTGCGATATTGTTCCTTCGTTGGATCGTGCATGGGCCCCTGATCTCACAATTGTCAGACACTATTTGGCCTTATGGGGAGATAGGAAAAAAGGATATTGGGATACAGAGCTGTACAATGATATTGGCAAACAGAGCAGTACAATGATACTGGTTTACAGAGATATACAATGATACTGGTTTACAGAGACATACAATGATACTTGGACACAGAGAGTACAATGATATTGGAGAGACAGAGCAGACAATGATACTGGTTTACAGAGATATACAATGATTACTGGTAACAAAGAGATATACAATGATACTGGTTTACAAAGATATACAAGGATACTAGTTTACAGAGATATACAATGATAATTGGACACAGAGCAGTACAATGATATTTGTGAGACAGAGCAGTACAATGATACCGGTTTACAGAGATATACAATGATACTAGTTTACAGAGTATACAATGATACTGGTTTACAGAGATTACAATGACTTGGACACAGAGTAGTACAATGATATTTGAGAGACAGAGCAGTACAATGATACTAGTACAGAGATACAATGATATAGTTTACAGAGATATACAATGATACTAGTTACAGAGATATACAATGATACTTGGAGACAGAGCAGTACAATAATATTTGGGAGACAGAGCAGTACAATGATACTGGTTTACAGAGATATACAATGATACTGGTTAACAGAGAGATACAATGATACTGGTTACAGAGATATACAATGATACTTGGACACAGAGCAGACAATGATATTTGTGAGACAGAGCAGACAATGATACGGTTACAGAGATATACAATTGATACTGGTTACAGAGATTACAATGATACTGGTTTACAGAGAGAATACAATGATACTGGTTACAGAGATATACAATGATACTGGTTTACAGAGATATACAATGATACTGGTTTACAGAGATATACAATGATACTTGGTTTACAGAGATATAATGATACTGGTTTACAGAGATATACAATGATACTGGTTTACAGAATATACAATATACTGGTTACAGAGAATACATGATACTTGGAACAGAGCAGTACAATGATATTGTGAGACAGAGCAGTACAATGATACTGGTTTACAGAGATATCAATGATACTGGTTTACAGAGATATACAATGTACTGGTTTACAGAGATATACAATGATACTGGTTTACAGAGATATACAATGATACTGGTTACAGAGATACAATGATACTGGTTACAGAGATATACAATGATACTGGTTTTCAGAGATATACAATGATACTGGTTTACAGAGATATACAATGATACTGGTTACAGGATACAATGATATGTTACAGAGATATACAATGATACTGGACACAGAGTAGTACAATGTATTTGAGAGACAGGCCGTACAATGAAATGGTTTACAGAGATATACAAATGATACTGGTTTACAGAGACATACAATGATACTTGGACACAGAGTAGTACAATGATATTGAGAGACAGGCAGTACAAATGATACTGGTTTACAGAATATACAATGATACTGGTTTACAGAGACAACAATGATACTTGGACACAGAGAGTAGTACAATGATATTTGAGAGACAGAGCAGTACAATGATACTGGTTTACAGAGATATACAATGATACTGGTTACAGAGATTACAAGATACGGTTTACAAAGATATACAAGGATACTAGTTTACAGGATATACAATGATAATTGGACACAGAGCAGTACATGATATTTGTGAGACAGAGCAGTACAATGATAACGGTTTACAGAGATAACAATGATACTAGTTTACAGAGATATACAATGATATGGTTTACAGAGAGATACAATGATACGTTTACAGAGACATACAATGATACTTGGACACAGAGTAGTACAATGATATTTGAGAGACAGAGCAGTACAATGATACTGGTTTACAGAGATATACAATGATACTGGTTAACAGAGATATACAATGATACTGGTTTACAAAGATATACAAGGATACTAGTTTACAGAGATATACAATGATAATTGGACACAGAGCAGTACAATGATATTTGTGAGACAGAGCAGTACAATGATACCGGTTTACAGAGATATACAATGATACTAGTTTACAGAGATATACAATGATACTGGTTTACAGAGATATACAATGATACTTGGACACAGAGTAGTACAATGATATTTGAGAGACAGAGCAGTACAATGATACTAGTTTACAGAGATATACAATGATACTTGGAGACAGAGCAGTACAATAATATTTGGGAGACAGAGCAGTACAATGATACTGGTTTACAGAGATATACAATGATACTGGTTAACAGAGATATACAATGATACTGGTTTACAGAGATATACAATGATACTTGGACACAGAGCAGTACAATGATATTTGTGAGACAGAGCAGTACAATGATACTGGTTTACAGAGATATACAATGATACTGGTTTACAGAGATATACAATGATACTGGTTTACAGAGATATACAATGATACTGGTTTACAGAGATATACAATGATACTGGTTTACAGAGATATACAATGATAACTGTTTACAGAGATATACAATGATACTGGTTTACAGATAGATATACAATGTATACTGTTTACAGAGTATATACAATGATACTGGTTTACAGAGATATACAATGATACTTGGACACAGAGCATTACAATGATATTTGTGAGACAGAGCAGTACAATGATACTGGTTTACAGAGATATACAATGATACTGGTTTACAGAGATATACAATGATACTGGTTTACAGAGATATACAATGATACTGGTTTACAGAGATATACAATGATACTGGTTTACAGAGATATACAATGATACTGGGTTAAACAGCGATATCAATGACTACTGGTTTACAGAGATATACAATGATACTGGTTTACAGAGATATACAATGATACTGGTTTACAAGATATACAATGATACTTGTTTACAGAGATTACAATGATACTTGGACACAGATAGTACAATGATATTTGAGTAGACAGCAGTACAATGATACTGGTTTACAGAGATATACAAGATACTGGTTTACAGAGACATACAATGATACTTGGACACAGAGTAGTACAATGATATTTGAGAGACAGAGCAGTACAATGATACTGGTTTACAGAGATATACAATGATACTGGTTTACAGAGACATACAATGATACTTGGACACAGAGTAGTACAATGATATTGAGAGACAGAGCAGTACAATGATACTGGTTTACAGAGATATACAATGATACTGGTTAACAGAGATTACAATTACTGGTTTACAAAGATATACAAGGATCTAGTTTACAGAGATATACAATGATAATTGGACACAGAGCAGTACAATGATTTTGGAGACAGAGCAGTACAATGATACCGGTTTACAGAGATATACAATGATACTATTTACAGAGATATACAATGATACTGGTTTACGAGATAACATATGTGTTTACAGAGATATACAATGATACTTGGACACAGAGTACAGATGATTAGAACAGAGAGTACAATGATACTAGTTTACAGAGATATACAATGATACTTGGAGACAGAGCAGTACAATAATATTTGGAGACAGAGCAGTACAATGATACTGGTTTACAGAGATATACAATATACTGGTTACAGAGATATACAATGATACTGGTTTCAGAGATTACAATATACTTGGACACAGAGCAGTACAATGATATTTGTGAGACAGAGCAGTACAATGATACTGGTTTACAGAGATATACAATGATACGGTTTACAGAGATATACAATGATACTGGTTTACAGAGATATACAATGATACTTGGACACAGAGTAGTACAATGATATTTGAGAGACAGAGCAGTACAATGATACTAGTTTACAGAGATATACAATGATACTTGGAGACAGAGCAGTACAATAATATTGGGAGCAGAGCAGTACAATGATACTTGTTACAGATATACATGATACTGGTTTACAGAGATATACAATGATACTTGGAGAAAGAGCAGTACAATAATATTTGGAGAACAGAGCAGTACAATGATACTGGTTTACAGAGATATACAATGATACTGGTTTACAGAGATATACAATGATACTTGGAGACAGAGCAGTACAATGATATTTGGGAGACAGAGCAGTACAATGATACTGGTTTACAGAGATATACAATGATACTGGTTTACAGAGATATACAATGATACTTGGAGACAGAGCAGTACAATGATATTTGGGAGACAGAGCAGTACAATGATACTGGTTTAACGAGATATACAATGATACTGGTTTACAGAGATATACAATGATACTGGTTTACAGAGATATACAACAATACTGGTTTACAGAGATATACAATGATACTGGTTTACAGAGATATACAATGATACTGGTTTACAGAGATATACAACATACTGTTTACAATGATATACAATGATACTGGTTTACAGAGATATACAATGATACTTGGGGCCCTATTTATAAAGTACCGTTATCGATATTGCTAAAATAACTATCGTTATTTTATGATAACGATCGTTATTTTATCGATAACAATCGTTATTTTACGATATCGCCATTTAACTTCTTAAACTGACTGTTATCAAGAAATATGACAATTTTGTAATGCCTAGTAAGGAATTTTCTTGTTTAATCGATGTTCTTCTCGTTTAATCCATGTTCTTAAAAGGTAATGTTCACCCTTCAAATTAAAAAATTATATATACAACCCAAAACTACAAGTTAGAAAGCTAATCTGTTATACATTCCATTGATGTTCTCCCCTTTCTCTCTTGCTCTCTGAAGGTTTTCAAACTTTTTTTTACAAGCTTTAACTATTGGATGAATGTCATCTGCACCATTCATTTCTGACATCTGCTAACTAGAAGACCCAGGAAGCAAAGGTAACAGAAAATCAGGGAGCATTTCAGGTCATAAGACGTACAATTGCAGGAGCGACTAGCATGAATATCCATTATGGCCGAGAATCATCTTATGTATAGACGTTTGGTTGGGCATCATTGATGATTTGGACATATTTTTTAGCAAAAATATAATTTCACCAGCATATGAGTAGGATTTCTATTGAAAGTTATCAACCCACTATTTAAAGGATAACAAAAGCCAAACTTTCCAAACTTTAATTTGAATGCATTTCTCTCTAGAATACCAATGCAGTATAAGATACTACTAATAAAATATACAGGCACACACCATTATTGGAAAAAAGTTACACTAGGTGCACATGTAACGTTTTGGTGTAGTAAATGCACCTTCTTCAGATGTAATAGTTATAGTAGTACACTGATGAAGACTATACAGCCATCTAGTGGCAACATCAGTAAAATGTATATCCACACAAAGTTACCAAACAAAAAAATCCTATCCCACCCTTTTCTATTTCTGTTTACAACACACCCATTCATCCTAAACCGTTGTCACTTTTAACAATGTTGTTTGTTTGTTTTTTTGCAATATTGCAAAAATCTTTAGGTTCCACTCTCTTCTGACTACTGAAATGCTTACCTGTACTCTCATTTTATCATGCCCGGACTATTGTAACCTTCTACTTACTAATGTTCCTGCTTCCCATCTTTCTCCCATTATGTCAATACTAAACTCTGCTGCATGCATTGTTTCGCTCTCTAATAAACAGAAACTAAAATCTCCCCGTGCCAATTACTTAGCTCCCCTTTACACTAGTATTGTTTACATAATCCATCTCTTAACATTCAAATGCCTTTGCTCTGTTGCTCCTCCCTATATTTATTCTCTAGTGCCCCCATATGTCGCTGTCCATACCCTGCACTTACCACAGAACCATCTCCTATACAAACCACCCACCCTTTTCTCTTGTGGAACCTATCCTCTAGAATTCCATTCCCCTTTCTCTAACTAGATTTTAAGCTCTGTAGGGCAGGGACCTCTTTCCTCATGTTGCATGGTTCAAGCACTTGTTTACTTATTAATGTAGATAACTATTTATTGATTTATATATATTTTACACTGCAGATACATTTTAATTGAAATATCTATTTCTGTTGAATTTGTAAAGGCCTGGTTCTTTAATACCTATGCATGTTAATGTTAGCTAGACTTGGTCTACTCTCTGCTACAGCAAGATAACTGTAAAGATATATAATACATAAGGCTAGGCATTTTTAATGGGAAGCTGTAGTGGCGAGAATCTATATTACAATCACTCAGTGATGTCACTGAGTGACTTCCTGTATTTTACTGCCCCTCCCACTGTCTCCCCCTCCCTGTATTATTCATTTATATCGGAATCCCTGTTGATTCTTGACAGACAATGTTCGGTACTTCTTTCTCTTTTCAATAGGAACGGTAATTAACTATTTATACATTAAACAGGGATTCCTATATAAATGACTAATACAGGAAGGGGAAGACACAGTGGTAGTGGGCAGGTAGTGGCCTTATGTATTATAAGAAATAATACGCTACCTACAGTGTAATATATGGATTTACTTTACCTCGGAGTTCCATGACCTATATAAAAGCACTCGGCCTGCGGCCTCATGCTTCTATATGGGCATGGAGCTCCTCGGATGAGATGTGATATAGGCAAATGGTATTGTTCTAACGCATGTTGTTTTCCCGGCACTGGGGCGCAGTGTCTAAGGAAGACCAGGTTTTCACCAGTGCCCCTGATGGTGAGCAAGTTACGCTGCTGAATTACCCCAGGTTGTGACACCAAGTACCTAGGAAAGCTGGACAAGGGAGATGTCAGGAGAAGCCAGGAACTCAGAGCCAGAAAAGCAGAGCCAAGAACAAGGAACTCAGAAACAGGGGAACAGGGCCCAGGAACAAGGCAGAGGAGGCCAGTGTGGGAATAAACATCATGCAGTGTCCCTTTCACTTGCTGGGCCTTATGAATCTAATGCCACGCCAGTGCACACACGTTAGCACATGCCTGCAGCCATGCAGGTACTTGTTCGCATATATACATTCGTCATGCACATGCCTGTCTGATGCTGCACGTGTAAACACCCAAGGAAGGGGTCTAAGTCTCCCTGAAATATTGTGTGTGGTTTCAGCACGTTAAAATAGTTGAATTCACTTCATGTGCCTCTCTCCATTTCTTTGCTGCGCACATACACAACCGCGCACATGCACAGGCAGGGGAGGGCCTGGTAAAGTGCAACCATGACAGTTCCTCTATGTTACTTGGGATGTTTGGTGGGGAAGACCAAATATATATGAAAATTACATTTCATGTAGATCCCTATCAAAATGTGGCTTGATATCAACTATGGGAGCTTAAGGAACATTTACCACCTGGGCTTTATATTATATGGATTCTCAAGTAAGAAAAGCCACAAAAATATTTTGTTCCATCGTTGGCCCTTTAATTGTTCCTAAGAAAATATACACAGTGTTACATTTTACTGTAATTCATGAGTCTCCTTTTATCGCCCATACAACTATCAACACAGTGAATGAATGCAATTATTTTAACTGAAAAATAGGTGTTAAAAAGACATTTCTCTTACTTTTAACAGGTGATGAAATGTATGGCACAAAAACAAGAAGAAAATGTTCCCCCTTTAAAATGAAAAAACAAAATAAAGCACAGTTTACTCTATCTGCCAGACTTCCATGTCTAGCAAGAAAAGCTTACAAAAAAATAGCAAGAAATAAATGAAAGAACTTAAAAGCTTCTATTAAAGCAAAAAGTGTATTTCATCCCAACAACCCCCCCCCAATAGAAACCAGGGTGAGGTCCTAAACTCAGAAGCTTCTATTAAAAAAGAAATATTGTATTTCATCCCACCACTCTCCCCTAGTAGAACCAAGGGTGAGAACAAAGCAATTCTCCCCTATTAGAACCCAGGGTGAGAAGCTAATCCAATAGGGCCCCACCTCTGGGTTTTCCCTATTTTCCCCATACCATGCTGTCAAAGTCTAGAGTGTTGATCTGGTCCTGCCTCCTCCCACAGTTCCACGATTAATCATTGGGAAGATGCACTCTGTGAGGAGTATTCCCATTGGCCAGTCTGAATTTAACGGCTGATGTAACAAAACTCATTGATTTTGTTCATCTCTAGTTGGGACCACATTTTCTTTTTAAGAGAACCCCCTCACTATTACACTAGAAGAAGAAACATTATTATTTAAGAAAAATTTTTCTTTCATTTTTTCTATTTTTCCAATTTTTTTGTTCTACTTATAGTACTTATAGTACTTTGCAAAAATAATATAACCCTTTTCTTATCTAGGTTATGTTTTAGACATGACAAGTGGCATTTTGTTTAGTGTGATTATGATTAGCTTACAGTACACACAGAAATTCAGCAAAGGTACATGTCACAGGACCACCCTGCGTGAGGTTGTGGGAAATGAGGCAACACAGGCTTTTTTGCAATTGGAGGAGCTTTATTACAATGCACCAGTATCAAGCACAACCATACCCTAGAGTTTTTCACTGCAAGAACGGTAAAACTATGGAACTGTCTTCCATTGGACGTGGTGATGACAGGTTCATTTGATAGTTTAAAGAAAAAAAAAAAAAGCTGGATAAGTTTCTAAAAATAAAGAATGTTGCATGTTACTGGTATTGATACATAAAGTTGGAGTTGAACCAGGGAAATTTCCGATTGCTTCTTGGAGTCAGGAAGGAATCCCCCCTTCATACAGGGTTTACTTTTTGCCTTCCTCTGTTAACAGTTAGGCAGAAAATGTGGAAATTGCTAAGTAAACTAGACTAGATGGTTGTATGTCTTTAGTTAAAAGGCATGTCACCCCAAACTATAATTTAACCCACCACAGGCCCCACTATGTAATGTGTAAAAATCCTTACCTCGCATCCCAGCTCCATATGGTTCTCCTGTAGCCCCCCCCCCCAAGTCCCAAAAACTGGCCAGCAGGAGGATAGCAGAGTCCATATAGGAATCTGCCTCCTGTTTCCCTCCTGGAGAAGTTTGGCATGGCACTGCAGTCATTCTCCCCCTCCCCCCCTCTCCCTCCCATTTTGTCTCCCTCCCCTACCATAAAACCCTTTTTATATAACTGCTCCCTCCCCCAGCCCCAACCGCGCTACTATTATTCACAGAAAGTGCCCCGATATTTACTTACCATGCCTCTCTCCTTCGCCGGTCTGAACTCCCGGCAGTCGCGTCCGTGATTGGCTGCCTCCCAGCCAATCACGGATGTGGCTGACGGTCCTGCCCCCTGCTTGCATTTCCGTGCAAGCAGAGGGCCGGGGCAGTGCGGCGAAGGATAGAGGCATGGTAAGTAAAGATAATAGTAACGCGATTGGGGATGGGGAAGGAGCAGTACATTATACAGTATAAAAAGTTTATTAGAAGTATGGACATGCCCTTTAACCTCAAACACTATACTACTTTAATAAAAGTGTCCTATGGCATAAGGTAGAAGCTCTGCATCCAATTTTCCCTCTAATTTAATATTGCTTGTATGCACAGATGTATATTTTGTGTGCATTCAAAAAGACCTATTGTGCACTAGACACCACAGTGCTTATATTACATCTGATTTTTGTGAGCACCAATTTAAACTGTGGGTGCAGAGCTGCTGCGCTGTAAGCAGGGGCTTAGAGGGAACACTGGCTGGATCGCAACAAAAAGCTATCACAGCAGTCAGAAAGAGAACAAATGTTAAAAATAAAATGCTGTCTGCTAAAAAAATAAAATAAAACAAATGAAGCAGTTACTCCAGAGAGGATAATGATGGAGAACTGGCCATCCATGTTTAATGTCCCCTCCACTATCTATTCCTTCTGTATAACAGCAGGTGCCAATGCGACACTTGAGAAAGGGCACCTGCTGTCCGAAACATGCAGTGTGGCAATACCTACTAAATAAATATTCACAGCTCAGCCTGTGTCATTGCCCTTCCTACGGCTAGTTTTGAAATATGTTCTTTGTATTGATATGTATATTCACAGGAGGGAATTATCTGTTAACACATTACCTGCTAGCTAGTAAAAATCTACTAATCAAAATGCTGCTTTAAATACAAGCAGTACTGAAGCAGCTAAGCCTGCTGGAATTAGTAACATATACAGGGTAATGTTAAATGCTGCACACCAAGGGGGGCAAATTTACCCCAGGATGGCAGTCACATTGGGTTGCAGTTTGAAGAAGTAGAAGTGTGGATATCAGAGAGAACATGTATTGCTGTAATTATCATCAATTTATCTGTTTCTAGAGAGATTGTTCGTTTATGTTCCTTTATGATCAATTACTTCTAAATAAGCAGTTCAAGTTCTGCAACAACAATGCAGGTTGCTAGGTTAGGTGTTTCAGTGACTGCAGAGACTGCTGTACATCCACAGGATTTTATGATAACATTGCTGAACCAGTAGCGTACATTATCTAAACTGGCAGGGTCTGACAATCCAGTTTCTAAATTAGCACTGTTAAAAAATGCCATTAGCACAGCGCTGAAAGCTATGCCCGACACTTAAATAAGAATATACCACTTATGATACTTTTACTTTTGCACTTATTAGACTCAGTGAAAGGGTTTAAAAAAACAGAAAATGTTATTATTTTTAAAAATATTAAAGTAACGCAAATATTAAATTAAATAGATAAATATTATTATTGTGCCTGCCAGGAACATAAACAAATCGATCATACATTGGATTATGAGTTTGAATCTACATATAATATGTAATGGTTGCCACACCATTGGGGAGTGATAATGTCTCTGTAAAAAAATGTTGCCATGTTTGTTAAACGATTTTGTCACTGAATATCACCCACAATCCAATTATCAGCCAATACCTCCTGATAACATCGCTATGTGTATGGCCACCATAAGTAATTATAAGAATAAGCAGCAGTTACAGTGACCTAATATCCATAAAACAATGAAAACCATGTTCTGGATATTATATTTCTTATGAAATTAAAGTGTTAATTGAGATTGTATTTCCCTTGAAGAGGGATTCTTCTCAGAATACCAGTATATAACAAATAACTTTTTTAAAATGACATTGGGTTTGAATCAGATTTTCGGAATATTAATATGCTACATGGAACCACTGGTGGTAATAACCTCAACAGTTCTGTACATTTACTATATAATGCAAGGGCTTTCATAGATATGTTAGAATTGAACACACTATTGGAAGTGCAGGGGTCTGGCCCCCCTCTTCCCAGCAGAAGGTACTGATAGCGTATAGGTTAATAAAGGTGTGTGCAATCACCAAGCAAGGTACCGGACCAGCATCATTTATAAAAAGCTGATCATGCGCACCTGTATACGAATATGAACAATCAGCTGTTTAAAAACAGCTGACTGGGGTACCCGGCATTTAGGTTGACGGGCCCTCTTAGCCCCCGGGCCCCCATTGGCATGGGGACTGCAGTAGCTATAGTAACACTGCTGATTGAGCATAGTTTTGATATGATAAACCAGGGATTTCTTTATTTTTAAACAAGTTCAGCACATAGGAGTCATGGATCCATATACAGTATATTACATATCTACAACATTCCAGAAAATAAGAAGAGGACAATTTGGAAACTTGTATAAAGAATAAATATCACTAATATAAGTGTAAACCCCACGCAACCCAATGTACTATTGGTTTAGCGTGGGTTTTACACTTATTTTAGAGTGCGCCATTTCCAAATGTTTTTGGAAATAGTATAGCGTTCTCGATACAATTCCCATTTAGTTAAATTTTGCACTACTTAATTAATTAAGTAGTATAGGCCTGAAAAAGAAGCGCTAAGCAGAGCATTTTACCATGCCCAGATACTTACATGCGCATGGCACTGCAGAATCGCAGCAAGGTAAGCAATTTTAAATCTCCCTGTATGAATTCTAAAGAATATTTTTAAATCAAATCAGTAAAGTTTTGATTGTACATTTTGTAAATAGTTATCTGTGATTCTTGTTCCCTCTTAATAATGCAAGAAAATTAGTGAATACTAATTTATCATTCAAGAGTAGGTAAGTGTAGGAGATTGCTCTTTTGAAAAGTTAAACACTGACAGGGTTATTCAATAAAAGTTCTCATCATTAAAAATGGTGCTAATTTTGCACCAACCAATCAGATGTTGGCTTTCAAATGTTAAATAAGATCTAATTGGTTGAGGCAAAATTAGCTAATTAGATAAGAACTTTTATTGAATCTCCCTGTGAATGCTGTAACATTTATTTGGAAAGGAAAATGTAATTCACCATGTTAAGAATCCCTTTGGTGATCTTATTTCTATACTTAGTACGCACAATAGTTGCTCAAATGAGATTTTTTTAATGCAAAAATTAATAAAAAATAATCTACCTATTTCAACATTAGGAATCATTTATTTTATGCTTTCCAAAGACAATATACAATAATAGAATAATACACTATCAAAAATTAACGAATTGGAAATCTTCTTCCAGATTGATAAAGAACATTAAATAGAAGTGAAGTAAATATTTGTGGAATACACAAGTGAACCTGTAACTAATATTAGTTGTATCATTAAAGTTTATTCAATATCAATACATATTTTAATATAGTTTGCATCATTTCACAAAAACCACACATATCCAGAAGGAAAATGTAAATTTTATTTAAAAAATTTCCCACCCTTAAAACAAAAAAACAGTGACCAAGTCAGATGTTTAATGATTAGCTCTCCTCTAATTTGGTAAAGGAACCTCTCAGTGAGGTTTTTGTAAGCTTGAGCATGCACAGAAGAGGCAGAAAAGAAAACTGCAATCATTGGTTGTGATGTCAGCACTTTATTACACATACTGATGTTTTCATTCAAACACCTCTCCATTATTATATATCGTGAATAGATATTTATATGTAACCTATATTTATGACAATCGTTTTTCTGTGTCTAGAGTTTGTAGACGTTTAAGTAAATACAATAACCAGGACATTTACTGAAACCACCTTACCTGGTTTTAAATGCTCACCATTAGGAGTTTTGCACAGTAAAGTTTTGATTGCACAGATTAATTTATTATTTATAATATCCATAGAGTGATTCAGTTAAAGGCATGAAGATTTTTGTTTATTATCATATGCCTCTTTTGATTAATCAATATTAAAACTATATGATAGAGGAGCAAATATGGCTATATTTGACACAGAGTATACTCATACATCCGAGCTGTTTCAAAACACAATTATTTTCACAATTCTCTCCCACTAGTATTTCCTGGTTTTAAAAGATTTGCAAACTTTTTAGAACAAATCAAATTTGAAACAGGTTTCAACATTTACTTTACATTATTTGGATATTTTAATATTTTAGCTCCTTAAAAATCATGGTTTTTAAAAAGGTAATTCAGATTACCTTTACCACAAAAAAAAAAGAAATTATTCCTTCTATGCAATTTCTTTCCATTGAGATTGATTTAGAAACGTTGGTGTTTAAGGTACCTGAAAAGAAAGTCCTTTAGTTGAAGAACTTAGAAAGTCAAACTAAATGAGCTACAGTCCTTAATTGGGCATTCAAACTTTTCCAGACAAGGGTGTAAAAATATTTAATAAAAATGGATCTGCTTTAACAGCAGGAGTTATTGAACCTAATTGGCACATTAGGATTACAAGTGAGGCTAAAGAAAATGTAAGTATTTAAAATGTTTTTTAGTTTCAGTGGATAAACTTGACCATTTGCAAAAGACATTGAATGATACGCATTTGTTACAACTTTTAACAGATGCACCCAGTACAAAGTTTTTTTGGAGGGGCTTACCTAAAGGAAATTGGAACACAGGCAGTTTGAAACAAAGCTGGATAGATGGAGGTTTGACTATTTTGATATTCTGGAATTTTGGTTGTATAAAGGTGGCCATAGACAGATGGATATTATGAGGCTACGTCTGGTATTGCCTTGTGGGATCATGTAAATATATGAAGCTCCGGTTGTGTTGTTTTTAGAAACAACATACAAAGTGCTTTAAAAAGCCCTTTAAGTTTAGCGCTATGTGGTAGCACTAGACTTAACCAGAAGGGGTTTTGTATCAGGTGCACTGTGCTATTTCCAAAAACATTTGGAAATGGCACAGTGCCCTAAAATACACACACGTAAAACACATGTTAACCCGACATTACAGAGTAAAGGGCATGTCCACCCCCAAAGCTACAGTCTTCCCCACTGCTGGCCCCACTGTGTAGAATTTATAAATCATCACCTTACCTCTCTGCTCCAAATGGTTCTCCTTTAATGTCTGTCCAAAGTCCTAGAAAGTGAACAGGAGCCTGCAAGGGAGGAAAACGTTTCTACTTCTGAGAGGTTTTTGGCTTGCTGCGTGTAGCCCCCCCCCCCTCCCTCCCTCCCGATCCCTGTGCTCCTAGTGTTAAATCCTTTTGCTGTGGTGTAGGGCTCCCTCTCCCACCCCAACCCAGTCAGTACTTACACTGCCTTGTTCCACTGGTGTTCTGTACTGCCGGAAACCGCGTCCTTGATTTGCTGCCTCTGAGCCAATCATGGACGCGGCTGCTGGTCCGACCCCCTGCTTGCAGTTTCATGCAAGCAGAGGGCCGAGTCAGATCGCCGGTGGAACAAGGCAGTGTAAGTAACTTTGACAAGTTAATATAGCGGTTGGGGGTGGGAGAGAGCCCTACACTACAGCAAATTCTTAAAAAAGAGGTGGACATGCCCTTTAATATATATATATATATATATATATTTATAAATATATAAATACAAATATAGAGATATGCTGCGCAAACTTTTATTTAAAAATACTTTCAGGTGTGGTGCAATGGAGAACCGGCAATTTATACATTACACAAAAGACTCCAGCACTCAACTACACATACAATTATAAATGAATAGGGTAAAGAATTAGACATGTATGCAAGCAATGAAGGATATACACCTGCACTGAAGTTCAAATGGATACCTTTAGTTACATTGTTTCTACAAACATGTGGAAGCTGATGCGCTTACTCCAAGGCAGTATCCAAGCATCAGCCTAACCTAAACTAACTAAAGGTATCAATTTGAATTTCAGTGCAGGTGATTATCCTTCATTGCTTGCATACATGTCTAATTCTTTTACCCTATTAATTTATAATTGTATGTGTAGTCGAATTATGGAGTCTTTTGTGTATATATATATATATAGTGCCACTATATAGTAAAAGAGATTTAAAAAAAATCACAATAAATAAAAATAATGCTTATTGTATCTCATCCTATGCTGTATATCTCACACTGTATACCTCATATACTGCATACCTGTATATCTCATATCATATACCTCATTTCATGCTGTATATCTCATACTGTATACATCATTCCATGATGTACAGTATACCTCCCACTGTTTTTCACATACTGTATAGCTCCCACTGTATATCACATACTGTATACCTCCCACTGTATATTGAATACTGTATATCACATACTTTATTTTATACCTCATTCCATACAGTATATTGCACACTGTATATCACACACTATATATCACACACTGTATAAATCACACTGTATGTGCCACATTGTATATACCACACACTGTATACATTACACTATATATATCATACTGTATATATCACACGGTATATATTACTCACACACAGTATATTTCACACTGTATATCACACACTGTATCACACACTGTATATATCACACTGTTTATTACACACTGTATACACCACACTGTATATCACACACTGTATCATATTGTTTATATATCACACTATATTTACCACCCTGTATATATCACACTGTATATAATATACTATATCACACTGTGTATAACATACTATATTCCACTGTATATATCACACTGTATATCACACACTGTAAATATTATACTGTATATATCACATAGCATATATACCACACACAGTATATCTCACACTGTATATTGCATACTGTACATATCACACTGTATATCACTTTGTATATATCACTGTAAATATCACACAGTTTATTTCACTGTATATCTCCCACATTGTATAAACCACAGTGTATATCACACACTCTATATAACACACTGTATATCATACACTGTATATATCACACACAGTATATCTAACACTGTATCTCACACACTGTATATATCACACTGTATTTATCACTCAGTATACCACATACTGTACATCACACTTTATATCACACTGTATATATCAAACGCTGTATATCACACACTGTATACATCACGCTGTATATCACATTGTATATATCACATACAGTATATCTCACACTTTATATCGCAGACTGTACATATCACACTGTATATCACACACTATATATCACATACAGTATATCTCAAACTGTATATCACAGACTGTACATATCACACTGTATATCACACACTGTATATATCACATACAGTATATCTCACACTGTATCACAGACTGTACATATCACACTGTATATCACACACTGTATATCACAGACTGTACATATCAAACACTCTATATAGCACACTGTATATATATTACATTGTATTTCACACACTGTACATATCACACAGTATATCACACACTGTATATATCACATACAGTTTATCTCACACTGTATTTTACACACTGTACATCACGCACTGTATATATCACATACAGTATATATCACACAGTATTTCACACACTGTAAATATCACATACAGTATATCTGACACTGTATTTCACACATTGTATATATCACATACAGTATATCTCACACTGTATATATCACATATAGTATCTCACACTGTATATCAAAGACTACTTATCACACCGACACCGTATATCACACACTTTACATATATCACACTGTATATGACACACTGTATATATCACATACTGTATATCACACTTTATATATCACACTGTTTATCACACTGTATATCAGACTGTATATCACACTGTATATCACACACTGCATATCACACTGTATATATCACACTGTATATCACACTGTATATCACACTTTATATATCACACTGTTTATCACACTGTATATCAGACTGTATATCACACACTGTATATCACCCTGTATACATCACACTATATATCACACTATATATCACACACTGTATATCACACTTTATACATATTACACTCTATATCACACACTATATATCACACTGTATATCACACTGTATATATCACACACTGTATATATCACACTGTATATATCACACACTGTAAATATCACACACTGTATATCACACACTGTATATATCACGCGGTATATATCACACACTGTGATATAAATACCGCCTATCGGGAGACAGGTGGCGGCACATGAAGCAGGTGTGGCTTTATCAGGGAACAAAGGCGTTGCTTGTGGAGGTGGGTGTGGTGGGCTGACTAACTAACACTGACTGGTGGACTGGAGGACTGACTTAACACTGATTGTTGGACTGGTGCTGAAATGCAGTATTACAGGAAGGAAGATTTTTTTTAACTGCCGCCTTTTAAGTGTTCTGCAGGGGTGAACCCTGAGCAAATGTTTCAGTTTGCTTAATGGTAGGGGCACCCCTGCTCACACATATATCACACTGTATATCACACACTGTATATATCACATACAGTATATCACACACTGTATATCAGACTGTATATCACACACTGTATATATCACATACAGTATATCACACACTGTATATCACACTCTATATATCACACTCTATATATCACACACCACATATTACACACTGTATATATCGCACACTGTATATCACACACTGTATATATCACACTGTATATCACACGCTGTATATATCACATACAGAATATCACACACTGTATATCACACTGTATATCACACACTGTATATCACACTCTATATATCACACTGTTTATATCACACACCACATATCACACACTGTATATCACACACGGTATATATCACACTGTATATCACACACTGTATATATCACACTGTATATCACGCAGTATATATCACACACTGTATATATCACTGTATATCACACTGTATATATCACTGTATATATCACTGTATATATCACACTGTATATATCACACACTGTATATATCATACTGTATATCACACACTGTATATCACACTCTATATATCACACTGTTTATATTACACACCACATATCACACACTGTATATATCACACACAGTATATCACACACTGTATATATCACACTGTATATCACACACTGTATATATCACACTGTATATCACGCACTATATATCACACACTGTATATAACATGTATATCACACTGTATATATCACTGTATATCACCTCACTGTATATATCACAACTGTATATATACACACACTGTAATATCACACTGTATATACACACTGTATATCTCGCACTGTATATATCGTACTGTATATCTCGCACTGTATATGTCGCACTGTATATATCACACTGTATATCACGCACTATATATCACACACTGTATATATCACTGTATATCACACTGTATATATCACTGTAATACACCCTGTATATATCACACTGTATTTATATCACACACTGTATATATCATACTGTATATCACAACACTGTATATCTCGCACTGTATATATCGTACTGTATATCTCGCACTGTATATATCACACTGTATATCACATACTGTATATTGTACCTTGTGCTGTAGTTGCTCTCAGCTCTGGGCTGCAGCTGGTTCCCTCTGGGATCTGTCTGTATAACCCAGTAGGACACAGTGACCTGGGATTTCATTGTCCCAAATAATAAGTTCCAGACTTCGGAAGATCAATCGGTTAAAACTTGGAAACCGCCCCAATCTGTGAGGAGGAACCGGGACTGTGACAGATCCCCATAGTCACTGTCCATCCCTCCTACCACCCAGCCAGGCAGTGACAGGGATATTAATAGTGGAATAAATAAGTAGGAGATGTAACATGACCCGGTCCCTGTCACCATCCACGTTCCCCACACGGTCTATTCTATATATTATTGGAACGTTCCAGCCCCTCGCTCCTCCCACAGCGAATCCCCTGGTTACTTCTCCGGGTCTCCCCGCTCAACCCCCTCTCCGTGTTGGTCCCATTACACTGGGCGCGATCAATTGGCAGGAGCGGAGGAGGCTCAGCTCAATCGCGGCCAGTAGAAGATTGTCAGTGGGGCACAGCCGGCGAATGAGCGGGGTTCCAGGACACACGGACAGCGATATGTTACCTGGATCCCCTCTCTACCTTCCCTGGGTTATCATTGCAGTCAGCTGTAAGTACCTGGACTTACAAGTTATACAAGTCTGGTATACAAAGTGTCTCGGTATTATTATAATAATGTTAATGTTATTGTTATTATGTATTGGTATTATTATTATTGTTATTATTATTATTCATTATTATGCACTTCTATTATTATGACTATTATTATTATTATTATTATTATTATTATTACTATTATTATTGCTGTTATTGTTAATATTGTTATTATTTATTACTGTTGTTATTATTAAAGTTGTGTACTAGAGAGACAAACAGGCGTACATAGAGAGAATGAGACAGAGAGAGATATACTAGACAGGGACAAACAAACATATACATAGAAAGAGACAGACAAAGGTATACATAGAGAGATAGAGAGAGAAAAAGAGAGATAGAGAAGTATACATATAGAGACAGAGAGAAGTATGCATATAGAGACAGAGTGAGGTATACGTGGAGAGAACCACAGACAGGTATACCTAGAGAGAGAGACAGAGATAGAGAAGTATACATATAGAGACAGAGAGAGGTATACTTGGAGAGAACCACAGACAGGTATACCTAGAGAGAGAGACAGTTAGAGAAGTATACATAGAGAGAGCCATAGACAGAGGTATACATATATAGACAGAAAAAGGTATACATATAGTGACTGAGAGGTATACATGCATAAAGTGTAAGCCAAAATTAATAGACATTTCCAAACTTTTTTGCTGATAAAACATTGAAAATAATCATCCGCAAGGGGAATTTTAGCTGATGTTTGTCCCTCACTACCTAAATATTGGGCAGTGCAGTCTTTTGGGCCCAAATATCATTCTGTGTATACCAGCCCCAAGAGAGGACAGAGAGAAAGACAGAGAGGTACATAAAGAGAGACAGAGTGTAGACATACATAGAAAGAGGGATAGGAAAAGAAAGAGGAATTTACCAAGTGCTGCAATTGCTATTTACCTTCCCAGCTCCCACAGTGCTTCATTGTGCTTCATATTACCTTACATTCCAATTCTGTTTTATCCTCTGTGTGTTTAAGATCTGGTCATTTACTGGTGTTACAAAGTACAACTAAAGTACTGCTATCCTATCTCATCTCTTGGTACATCACTTGCACTGTGCAGACTTTAATTTTCAAAGTTGCATAAACGCCTCAGATCCTTTCTTCTTAAACCTGCATTATACCCCCGGAACACAGCCGCAAAACATTTAATGTAGAGTTTTAAGGGTTTAAGGCTAACCATACTCACTTCAACTGACTGCACAACAAAGAAACCAAAAAATACATCCCATTCAATATTGTTCAATATGAGCGATTTTAATCTTGAGCAGATTTTAGCTTGAAAGATATTGCAGCTACAGGCAGATGAACAAAATACTTTTCAGTATGTCTAATTTTAATTGATCAACTGCTTGAAATCCACAAGCAGTCTATTGATCAGAAAGATAAACAGGAATCAGTTTTTGATTGATTCAATCAGTGATCGAATGAACATAAAAATTGATCTGTCTAAGGCTACTTTAGAATGTGAAAGAGAGAGGAGGTAAAGCAAAACACAGAGTAATTCAGCAAACTTGGATGGTCAGATCGATAGAATGAAAGTACAATAGTACATTAGAACATAGAGTATACTGTATATAATACACATCCACACTGTGTTGGTTAAGTAACTATTCAACCCACTATTATTTATGTTTAAAGCACAGTGCTGTTTTTATAAAGAGAATGGACCCTTTACTGAACATATAAATGATTGCTTTTGTTAATTTTACTTCTTGATAGCTGGGAATTTGATTTTTCTTTAGGGTCAGCAGTGCTCTGCCAACTCTTTCTATGTTCCCTTGTTTGTTTGTTTGTTTGTTTGTTTTGCTCCACGGTTTTTATCCAAAATAATTTTATTGCCTCTTACTGTGGTAAATAAAGTAACTAAACCACGTACAAAACCCTAGTTGTTAATCTCGAAAGAAAATATTTATAGGCAAAATGAAATGGCCAAAATATGTTTTAAGTATTAATAAATAGGCAATTTATGAAGGGGAAATAGTAAGATTAATTGATGTTCTGCTCTTGTGATTTACTGACCCAGTATTAAAAAAACTGCATCCACAAAGGATTTCGTTTATAATTAGAATGATGTCATGGAAGATCTACCATCACCATAGACAAGTATTAGACTTCTATGTCTATGGCCATAACAACCCCCACTAGAGTAATTATAGATTGATTTTACAAAGTCACAAAAGTATATGGAACAAAAAAAAATGTAATATGGCATTGTATGTATGTATATATGTATTTTATTTCTGATATAACGCTACATATTCCCCAGTGCTTTACAACTATTTCACCAATTCACATCAGGCATGTAATATGTATAGGAGGTTCCAATTTTGTGTATGTTTATGCATTGCCAGATAATTGCTTTTGAAACTATAAATTGTAAGGATAGTAGGGGGATTGGCTTTACCAACAGGGTTTTATTCATTTTATAGATCTGAACCTTATTGCTTGTCCTGATAATATGTTTTGTGTAGATGTAAACATGTCAAACACTAATATACATTGAATGATTATATTTTAATTAGTAAGAAAAGATACTAAAAAAAGACAGGGACAAGTTATCCTTTATTATAAAGACTAATGATTAATTATGGAACAGCATCTAGCAGAGACAATTGTGCTCTGGCCTATACTTATAAAGAAGGTGGTGAATTTATTCTTAGTAATAAATATGTGTTTTTTTAGAATGTGCCCCTTCAGTCACGGAGGTATTTAAAGCAGTGTGCTGTTATATGTAACTAGACATTAAGCTCAGTACAATAACGGGCGCTAGAAGCACAGTGTCCCAAGGCCATAGTCCTCCTCCATGTCCCAAGGCCAGAGTGCCCTCTTAGTGTCCCAAGGCCAGAGTCCCCCCTCTGTCCAAGGCCAGGGGCCCCCTCTGTCCCAAATCCAGAGGCCCCCCTCTGTCCCAAATCCTGCCCCCCCCTGTCCCAAATCCAGGGCTCCCCCTCTGTACCAAATCCAAGGCCCCCACTCTGTCCCAAATCCAGGGCCCCCCCTCTGTCCCAAATCCAGGGGGGCACCTCTGTCCCAAAACCAAGGGCCCCCTGTCTTTCCCGAATCCAGGGCCCCCCTCTGTCCCAAATCCAGGGGCCCCTCTGTCCCAAATCCAGGGGCCCCTGTCCCAAGCAACCTTACCTGCAGTCTGTTTAATTGCTGTTCTCCCTCCGTGTGTTTCCTGTGTTTCTCCCTCTAGTGGTGAGTCAATAGGTACTGCAGACACTCTCCCTCTAGTGGTGAGTCAATAGGAAATGCAGAGACTCTCCCTCTAGTGGTGAGACAATAGGAATTGCAGACTCTCCCTCTAGTGGTGAGTCCATAGGAACAGCAGTGACACACACACGGACACAGGGACGCACACCTTAGCTAGGTACACACCTACCGATTTTTCCTTCTGACCGACCGTTCGATACTTTCGACCGGTCGGCCAGGAGGAAGGACTGTCGGTCGCGGCAAAAGCAGCCGCGTCCGATAGTTACCGCGACCGATCGTGCGGTCCATTGAGGACCGCACGATCGGACGAGGTTTTCCACCATATCCGATCATCCTTTCATCCGGCACATTCAGATGCGATAATTTTGGTCCGATCGACCGATACACTGAACTAACTCATCGTGTGTACCCAGCTTTAGGGTTTTATTATATAGGATTCTTTATCTGGATGGATATCTTGCTGTTTATAAACTTGCAGATATCTCTTTCTGGGAAATCCCGTTCCTGATGTTTTAAAGCGTTAGCAGGCTCTTGGTGCATCACAATCCTATTATAAGCTTTGTATGACATTTCATGGCAGTCATTAGCTTGCATTAAAAGTTGTGTATAATGTTTCTGTATTGCTTTATAACACTGGCTGTGACGGCTTCACGGGTGTCATTTGCGATTCCCTTGTATCCACTGCAAAAAGTCTTGCTAAGCAATATAACAGTGCTTAATGCAAATTTCACATGTTTTTTTACTTAGGGCTAGGCAACACTGAAGCACTTTTAAGCGTGATCTGATCGCAATCCGATTGTGCTTTCAAAAGCGCACACTAGTGTGGCTCAGTTGATGTGGCCACACCAGTGCACTAGTGAGCACTGCGTGTGTGATCCGTAAATTGGAGCGTATGTAATCTGAATTTTTTGCACAATTGCATGCGCTCTGATTGTGAAGCAAGGGGGGATTGTGATCGCACGGAAATGCGCTCGAGCATGTTACTCTGCGGCATTAGCCTAACTGTCCATCTATGCATCTCGCGCACACGATCGCGAGTGTTATCGCATGCAATTGTGTGCGTGATTCTTGTGCGGTTTGTGCGTGTGTTTTGCGCGTGCGATTTTTCCATTTTCCGTTATGGAAACGCATGTGATAACGCACTAAAAATGGTGAACGCATGCATCGGAAATCGCGGGAATTTTTTGCATTCCCGCGATTTCCATTTTAGCGAAAATCGTGAGCGCAAAATATGCTAGTGTGGCCTAGCCCTAGAGGTCTATACCCTTCACCTGAAGTTGATTATTTAATACACCTGAACATGTACCATTGGGATTTTTTTTTTTTATCTATTGTGTTGGCCAAACAATATAACAATACAAGCATAGATACAGAAGGTAGTATTCAAGTATTAAGTATTTTCAATATGTGATAGTTTTAATTAGGTTTTCCTTTTAAATTATACATAAGCACAATGGAGCCCTACATAATAAGCACAATTGTTTTGATATTTCCGTAGATGTTTGTTATTGTTGAAAAGTCATTGGATGTTCTCCTGCTTTTTGAAAGTATACCACAGAGTATTTATTAAAAGTTACAGTTTACATTTCCTCCTGCCAGGTATTTATATAAATGAATTAGTTTTCCTTTGGCAAATCTTTGCATTAAGAGACTTCTCTAGTGACAAACTGTTTCATGTTGTACCCAACCCAAACAACTAAAATCAGCTAAATAGACCACACTATGTAGCCTAATAGAAAGAGCTATTGCCTTCAGCAGCCTTTCAGTAAGCAAGCCATTTTCATACATACCACAGAAAAATAAGAGAGCGTACTGTAATATGTGCCTATCAGTGTACTTAATACGTTGTGTGCGTCCGTGTGTGAAAGTTGTACAGCTACATACATTGCACATCTTGTGACAAATCCCAGGAGCCAGGCTTTGTGCCAAAAGTGTGCACCCGACAACTACCATTATATATAATTTTCTATTGAATTGTATAATATTTCATGTAATTGTTGCAGTAATGTTTCCACCCCAGATATAATAGTTTGTACACCTCTATATAGTATAATATATAGTCACAACAACCAAATGTAAAGTGCATAGGTGGGTCATTATGGAAATGATTACTTGGTTGTGAAATTGGTTTCTGCAGAGATGTGACCAACTGAAGCTGTGAAACAAACTGAGAGTGGAAAGAATGCCTGCTGAGATTGTCTACTCGGTGGCCATTTTCACAGATTTGGGTTTGACAGCTCTCTGCAAAAATCAATTTTACAGGTGAGAAATACTTTATTATTTTTTCTTTATTATTTTTTGTGGTCTGTATTTTAACAATGATTTGTATAATTGCTGCAAATGTCCTATAATCACTTTTCCTTTTATTATTAAAAATAATATTATTATAATTATATATTATAATTATATCTATTATTGTTTCTATATTTATTATTTATATATTATATACTAGCAAAAGTGTGCCCGTTGGTGCACAGTGGGAAATATCCCACATATTTTATATAGTTTAGCTATATGTGGATACAGATGATATAAAATCTTTATACACACTACTATAAAATTTAGGGATTTGTACAAAAAAAAACAAAGGCAAGATGTTAAAAATAAAAGAAATCCTATGAAATCTTGGTTCTATTAGTCTCACATCCCCTAAATTAACATTTTGATCTATTTATTGTAACATTGTATAGTGTTATAGTTCATTAGAAACACCAATGTGAAATTCAGCTGTTGTGCAGAGCTTAAATCAATCTTCCCCCTTAAATTTCCAACCAATAATAGATCAATAGGAGATCCATTGGATCCTTCTATAATTAAAATTATCAGTCTGTCTTTCAATACTCACCCTTCCCATTAACTCACAGCTGTCACCAGGGATTCTGTTAGTGAGGGATCACTATTGGTAAATGTGTTAGAGGATCACTATTGGTAAATGTGTTAGAGAGGGATCACTATTGGTAAATGTGTTAGAGAGGGATCACTATTGGTAAATGTGTTAGAGAGAAATGACTATTGGTCAAAGTGTTACAGAGGGATCACTATTGGTACATGTGTAATAGAGGGATCACTATTAGTAAATGTGTAAGAGAGGGATCACTATTGGTAAATGTGTTACAGAGGGACCACTATTGGTCAATGTGTTAGAGAGGGATTACTATTGGTAAATGTGTTACAGAGGGATCACTATTGGTAAATGTGTTACAGAGGGATCACTATTGGTCAATGTGTTAGAGAGGGATCACTATTGGTAAATTTGTTACAGAGGGATCACTATTGGTCAATGTGTAGGAGATGGGATAACTATTGGTCAATGTGTTAGAGAGGGAATCACTATTGGTAAATTTGTTACAGAGGGATCACTATTGGTCAATGTGTTAGAGAGGGATCACTATTGGTCAATGTGTTAGAGAGAGATCACTATTGGTCAATGTGTTAGAGAGGGATCACTATTGGTAAATGTGTTAGAGAGGGGTCACTAATGGTAAATGTGTTACAAAGGGATCACTATTGGTAAATGTGTTAGAAAGGGATCACTATTGGTAAATGTGGTAGAGAGGGATCACTATTGGTCAATGTGTTAGAGAGGGATCATTATTGGTCAATGTGTTAGAGAGGGATCACTATTGGTCAATGTGTTAGAGAGGGATCACTATTGGTAAATGTGTTAGAGAGGGATCACTATTGGTAAATGTGTTAGAGAGGGATCACTATTAGTCAATGTGTTAGAGAGGGATCACTATTGGTCAATGTGTTAGAGAGGGATCACTATTGGTAAATGTGTTAGAGAGGGGTCACTAATGGTAAATGTGTTACAGAGGGATCACTATTGGTAAATGTGTTAGAGAGGGATCACTATTGGTAAATGTGTTACAGAGGGATCACTATTGGTCAATGTGTTAGAGAGGGATCACTATTGGTCAATGTGTTAGAGAGGGATCACTATTGGTCAGTGTGTTAGAGAGGGATCACTATTGGTCAATGTGTTAGAAAGGGATCACTATTGGTAAATGTGTTAGAGAGGGATCACTATTGGTCAATGTGTTAGAGAGGGATCATTATTGGTCAATGTGTTAGAGAGGGATCACTATTGGTCAATGTGTTAGAGAGGGATCACTATTGGTAAATGTGTTAGAGAGGAGTCACTATTGGTAAATGTGTTACAGAGGGATCACTATTGGTAAATGTGTTACAGAGGGATCACTTGGTAAATGTGTTAGAGAGGGATCACAATTGGTCAATGTGTTAGAGAGGGATCACTATTGGTGAATGTGTTAGAGAGGGATCACTATTGGTAAATGTGTTAGAGAGGGATCACTATTGGTAAATGTGTTAGAGAGGGATCACTATTAGTCAATGTGTTAGAAAGGGATCACTATTGGTCAATGTGTTAGAGAGGGATCACTATTGGTCAATGTAAATGTTAAATAATGTAATAAACCATCAACAAACGCACTTCATTGTTTGGGCATGGAGACGTTTTCCTTTCAATCCCCCTATCATATATAGCAGGGATAAGCAACCAGTAGATCTCCAGATGTTTGAAAGCTACAACTCCCAGCATTCCTCTACAAGTACTTTGTAGTTAGGAAATTCAAACTACAACTCCCAGCATTCCTCTACAAGCACTCTGTAGTTAGGGAATTCTGGGAGTTGTAGTTTCCAAACATCTGGAGATCTACTGGTTGCCTATCCCTGATATATAGATATCTCTTACTGTCCAGCAAACAGCAGCTCTCCTTTGTTTCTATTGATAGGGGAGGGGGAGGGGTGGGGTGGGGTGAAAGACTGTCACATGTTTTACAAAGGAAGTGACATATAAGTCTTGCAACTTACTACTAACACTTCCTACTTCCTACTAACACTCAGAAAATGTTTTGATTGGCTAACACTGTTGTCAATCTAATATTAAGCACACCATTGGATACAACACTAAAAGGGAAGTGAGAAATGTTCCATTGCCTCCCTGTAAAACTTCCTGGGGTGTGGCTTAACAGTCCATTTTGAGATTCCATTACAAAACAGGAGTGGGGACTACAAAGTACTTTTATTTATTTATAGATTTTGCCTTATTTACATTTCTATATACTGTAATGTCATTACTACATATTTGTTTATATTGATATAACTATTTATTTAGTGCTTAAACAACACATAAACACTGTCCCTATGTATATTACTTTTACCCACCCCCACCAACATAGTACCTCCGAAAAACCCAATGTAATCCCAAGGAAATTATACATTTATTTATATAATAAATATAGGGATTTATTATGAAAGGCAAGTTAATAATCATAGGAAGTTAGACTGAAAGAGACAAATGTGTAAAAGATTGAGTAAAGAAGATATGAAAGTTGAATGGGCCTCTTAATTTTGTTGGTGGGCTCATGGTGCCATTTTATCTTGTGGGCCCTAACACCCTAGTCTGACACTGCCCTTAATATATTGGCTTCTTGATAGATCATTGGTGCCCAAAATGAAAGCCACATGCCAGCCCTACTGCTGAGTGGCTATGGCCACAGATGGTGTCTAGGCATGATGAGGGAGGCGTTTGGTTCAGAGGTAGGGCATGGGCAATCTGGGGTGGAGACATAGAGCAGCCCTGTTACTGGTTACAGTGCCGCAGTCTTGGCCAGTTTGGGCACCCCTGAGATGCAATTTATTCTTAATAGGAGCAAAATCACTTTTTTTCCAGAAGGTAGTAATTTATGTAATCCATTACACTTGTTCTTTGTCGTGTTTATGTGTTTCATTCAGTGAGGAACATCTATAATGAATACATATATTGACTCTTTTTATGTGCCATCTTCGGGTGTTTGTCTGATCAATAAATCAATGGTATAAATGCATGCATCTATTTTACCCATGACATGTAATTGGGCTATAAAAAAAAAATCCTAATGAACCCAAAAGTTCACCCTGTATTAATATTCAAACTGCCTTTGTCACGGTTACCACAGGCAGCTAATTCAGACCCAATCATTATTATAGTTTTTCTTTTTTTATATATTATTTGTAGAAGCAGTATCTGCTGTGACTATGTGTCCTGTTACTCATTTTACATATGTGCATATAATGTACTTCTATTACACCAATAAAACATTGGCTTGGGGGGAGGGGCACTTGTGAGCAGCATCCAAGATGGACGCACATTAGTGGAGCTCCTCTACCGGAAGAACCATACAGCAAATAGTTCCAACGAACTACGGACTTACCCTACCAGTGCTCACTGACAGCACGAAACACACCAGAAATGCCTCCCAAGCCAAGCAAAAGCACAGGAGCCATCAAATCCCTGCAATCCTTCCATCACAGACCGTGGCCTTCTCCAGACAAAGAGGCGGAGTCAAACACATCAGACCGGGAAAGCTCCCCACAAAAGTGTCTGGACCCAGAAACTACTAAACAATCCTGCAACAACTCAGATCGTTCTTAAAGGAAAAACTACAGAAAGCCTTAGCACCTATCTGCGAAGACCTACATGAACTAGGCCAGCGGATAGGAGGCATACAGGGAGATTCAATAAAAGTTCTTATTGTTTAAAATGGTGCTAATTTTGCCCCAACCAATCAGAACTTATGTAACATTTGAAAGCTAACATCTGATTGGTTGGGGCAAAATTAGCACCCTTTTAAACGATAATAACTTTTATTGAATAACCCCCATAGTGCCATATTTATTAACTAAAAAAGGGATACCGCAGGTTAATTAATTTTCATTCACAGTCGTATATGTACGATCGCGGTCATAAATTTATAAAATTCAGAATACCGCGTAGTAGTATGGTTTTCTATGGGGATCATAAATGTACAATTTCGGTATCGTAGATTTATGATCGGTATCGTAAAGTTACGATCGTTGTACCGATCGTTAAACTCTGATCGGTTTAACAATCGTAAATATACAATACCGATTGTTAAAGTCGCTGTATCGCTGCTGCCCGACGAACCAGAAGACCGTATGGAGTGTGATAGAGCACATAGAGGATTGGCAAGACCCCCATCCGAATGTGCCACTATTATGCATTCAAAGAAAAACTTATGCAAGAAGCGTGGAAATCACATAAGGTTACCTACAAAGGTAACAACTTCCAAAAATATGCAGACATAGCCTCCTCTACATTAAACGACAAGCTATGCAACCAATCACGAAAGCGCTAACAGAATGCCGGATCCGGTACAGATGGGGCTACCCATTTAAGCTACAATTCTCCATGGACAACAGATTGTATACAATTGACAATCTACAAGATGGCATGGATTTATTAAGGAGACAGGGATTTTTACCTCCATCCACAATGCATAAAGAAACCTCTCTTACGCACATGGAAAAAAAAACAGGCAAAATGAATGCTTTGGTCAGACGATAAGAACCAGAGAGAAACTCTGACCACCCAGGACTGAGAACTCTGAGAACTAAAACAGACTACTAAACCAACAGAAGCCATGGACTAAGGTAATAATTACAAACTCTAACATAACATCCTAACCCATTGGCACAGACAATTTCAACTCAATAACTCAACCCAGAGGCTACAAAAACTTAAAAAAATAAACCACGATGGGAATGTGTGGCGACAGATGCTCCCCAAAAACGTTTATACTGGTACTCATAAATACCAAAAGTCTCTCACCCAGAAAACTGAAACAAAGAGACTATCTTTATATATTCCAGCAAATATACCCCATATTCCTATAAGATAAAATCTTTTGCTTCTTAACTAGATATATCGAAACTGTATATTAGCTCCATAGCATCTTGCTATTAACCACCCGTTATATATATTTAAAATATTTAAGTGCATCTACCTTAGAGCAATGTGTGTGGTCTGATCACAAAATTCAAACAGCAAAGTTTAGCTTTAAAACTGCTTCACGAAGACCCTATCGCTGGAGACTAAATGATTCTTTTTTAACAGACCAAGAGACCAAAATTGAACTTAACCAATTAATTGAGGAATACTTTAAAATTAACTCAAATGGCCAACCCACTATTCCGTTAGTATGTGCAGCCCATAAACCATATATACGAGGCATGCTAATACAAATAATACAAAAACGCAAAAAACTTCACAACAGGTCTCGCCAGACATTAGAAAGAAAAATATATGATCTGGAATCCAGGCACATTGCAACTGGGGATAGCACTATACTTACAGAATTAAAGTCTAAACAACAACTCCAAAATGTACTAACAAGGGAGACAGAAAAAAAAAATGATTTGGTCCAGGCAATACTACTACCAAAACTGACTCCCCATTAGCTTGCATACTCCGACCACAAACAGGATCATGCCTAATATCTAAACTGAAACTGCAGCAAGGGATCACCACAACTGACCCACAATGGATATACCAAACATTTCATTCATATTATTCCACACTATATACTAAATCAACTACAGTAACTCCAAATGAAATAACAACCTTCCTACAACATTACAAACCACAAGCAACCCTAACCTCCAAAATGTCCAAATCCCTAATTAAAACCATAACACCTCAAGAAGTATCAGAAACCATAAAACATCCGAAAGCCCCATGCCCAGATGGTTTCTCAGGCCTATATTATAAAAAATGTAACTACACACCCCATTTATCAACAATCTTTAACAACTTCATACAAGGAGTATCTATGCCTCCAGAAATGAACCACGCCCATATCACACTACTACTAAAACTGTGTAAAGACCCACTAAAAATATTGACAAAGATATTAGCAAACAGAATAAATCAATTCCTAGCAAAACTTATTCACCTAGATCAAGTGGGCTTTACACCAGGATGACAAGCTTCAGATAATATAAGACGCCTATGTAACATAAGGGCCATATTTATAAAGCCGCGGGATACCACAACTTTTACGATCGGTATCGTAAAGTTACGATCGTTATACTGAACGGAGATTAACGATCAATAAAATAGAGATTAACGACCAATCAATAGAAAGCAGGATGAGACAGGGATGCCCACTTTCACCCATATTATTTATACTATCAATGGAACCAATTGCCCAAACTTTAAGAACAAATCAATCAATTCCTGAAGTCCAGATAACAAAACAGGTGACATAGCCCTCACTACAGCCCCCCATGATAGCACTTCCAAACTTATTTAAAGAATTACGAACTATAGCAAAAGCATCAGGCCTCAATATAAACCAAACTAAAACAGAAATAATGGGCATACAAATAGATGAAACACAAAAAAAATTAATTGGCCTAAATTTTAAACTACAATGGAAAGACAGGGGATTCAAATACCTGGGAGTATATATCACCCCTAAAATAGAAGACCTATAGATAGGCCTTCTATTTTATATATATATATATATATATATATATATATATATATATATATATATATGCCAACATTACCCCAATATATAAGACCCTACACAGAGACTGAGAAAAATAGCAAAAGCTCCCTATATCCTGGATAGGAAGAATAAATACAATAAAAATGAACCTACACCCCCGACTTCTATATCTATTCAGATGCCTACCCATATGGATACCCAATCATAACATAACATCATAAAATTTATCTGGGCCAACAAACACCCCTGAATAGCTAAACCCATAATGCAACGCTCCAAAAATCAAGCGGGACTGGGAGTTCCTTCATTACATAAACACTACATAGCAGCCCAAATATCTTGTCTAATGGGTAACCCTGGAATCCAAGTTATAGTTTTGGGAGTGGACATGCCCTTTAACCCTTTATCCTTGCTCAAGGACCACTTTAAAATTAGTTTCTAGTCCAAATTGAAAGTGCCATGAAGTATTTGTTCTGTTTCTTAAGTCCAGGTTATACAGGTAATTCCTATACCCCCCGGTTTGAATAGGTGGATGGGGCATGTCTTTGATGTTGCGGTAAGTGGGGGCACGGCATTGTAGGGTGTTGTAGGGACAGTCTGGGTCATGTCTGTGATGTGGTGTCCAGGAGGCTTGGAAGTGACATTTGGTGGTCGCGATATTCGGGGCATGACCACACTGTTTCGTGCCATTTAGGGGCGTGGGTGTGGTGTTTGGGGATGTGCCTGTGATGTTTGGGGGCATGAACAAGATGTTTGTGTATGTAATTTGGGAACAGACCTGAGGGTTTGGGGGTGTGGCCATGATGTATGGGGGTGGACCATAATGGTTTGGTTTTTTGGGGGGAGGTGACCACAATATCTGGTAGCATGGTCACAACATTTGAGGGCATAGTTGCAATGTTTGGGGGCATGGCAGTTATCTTTGGAGGCGTGGCCTTGATGGTTGGGGTATGAGCATGACCGTGATGTTTGGGGGTGTGGCTGTGACAGCAATATCTGGGGGTGTGGTCACATTCCAGTAGGCTCTGCTTTAAATTTCTTAGCATGACAATAACTGCAAATGTGATTCATATCACTAATAGTAACATAGTCTTTCCAGGGTTTATATTTGTATATAAATGTCGTTCATATCACCAATAGTAACACAGTCTTTACAGGGTTTAAATTTGTATATAAATGTGGTTCATATCACCAATAGTAACATAGTCTTTCCAGGTTTATATTTGTATATAAATGTGTTCATATCACCAATAGTAACATAGTCTTTACAGGTTTATATTTGTATATAAATGTCATTCATATCACCATATAAACATAGTCTTTCCAGGTTTATTTTGTATAAAATGTGGTTCATATCACCAATAGTAACATAGTCTTTCCAGGGTTTATATTTGCATTTAAATGTCACTCATATCACCAATAGCAACATAGTCTTTCCAGGGTTTATATTTGTATATAAATGTCATTCATATCACCAATAGTAACATAATCTTTACAGGGTTTATATTTGTATATAAATGTCATTCATATCACCAATAGTAACATAGTCTTTCCAGGGTTTATATTTGTATATAAATGTCATTCATATCACCAATAGTAACATAGTCTTTCCAGCGTTTATATTTATATATAAATGTCATTCATATCACCAATAGCAACATAGTCTTTCCAGGCTTTATATTTGTATATAAATGTGATTCATATCACCAATAGTAACACAGTCTTTACAGGGTTTATATTTGTATATAAATGTGGTTCATATCACCAATAGTAACATAGTCTTTCCAGGGTTTATATTTGCATTTAAATGTCATTCATATCACCAATAGCAACAGTCTTTCCAGGGTTTATATTTGTATGTAAATGTGGTTCATATCACCAATAGTAACATAGTCTTTCCAGGGTTTATATTTGTATATAAATGTCATTCATATCACCAATAGTAACATAATCTTTCCAGGGTTATATTTGTATATAAATGTCATTCATGTCACCAATAGTTCATGTCACCAATAGTAACATAGTCTTTCCAGGGTTTAAGGGAAATGTCTGGTTCCCTCTGTTATAGAAGCTGTTGTTCTTGTTCTGTGTGTGCATCTCTCTGAGTTGTGTAGCCGTACATTACACTGTTGTTGTGTCACTGAAGTGGACTCTGTGTCTGTGTTGTTGAAGTCGGGCAGCACACAGAGCCCAGGTCCTTCATCTGTGTGGAATCACACTCTGCAAGTGACCAGGGGCGTCTCTAGGGTTTTTGCCACCTGAGCCAAACTTGTGAATGCCACCCCTAATGTACCACTAGGCCCCATGAAATGTGCCCCCGCAACCAGGGTTAGATGTGTGTGGCTTCCAGGAATGGGCGTAGTTAAACATTTGGTCATTTTAAATGTCGGTATTTATACAATTCATCAAAAAGTATAAAAGTTTTTTCCAAAAGATTTGTAAGCCTGCCACCGCATCAAGGAAGATTCTTTCAGCAGGGCCCTAACTAACCTAACCAAGTTGCCCTCATGCCCAGCTCACACAGATAGGTACATATAACGCTCCCTAATTAACAGATTGCACAAATAGGTACATTTAAGATGCCCTAATTTCCAGATCACCCAAAACTATTTTTAAAACAAGATGTGCCGATAAGACGATCAGAGCAGGGCCTGCATGAAGGCAGCAGTTAGCGCAGCGCTTAGATGAAAAAATCATGGGTCCATGAGCATGCCCACACACCCACAATATTATTTTCCTTCTGATCTGCCTGCTAAAATTTTTTTTTTTAAATTGAGCTCTGTCTGCCACCTCTCTGATATTCAGCAGGGGTTCCGTCCTGAGCATTTTGCTCATATTGCCTCATTAGAGTGACACCCCTGCAAGTAACGTGCAGGCTTTTATTGGTCAAACCGGACTTCACGGGCGTCTGCCTTTTCAGAGGGTGTCGACGTTATGTGGATGGATTCAGGTGTGTGGCTGTGAGGTGAGCGCATACATACATACATACATGCATACATACATATATACATACATACATACATACATATATACATATACAAGGGTGGTTCCATTGTCCTGCTGGACTTAGATTACTATAGGTCAGAACTCCTTATGCAGCTAGCTGACAATGAGAAACTTGATGGGGACCCTAGTGGTCGCTTTAAACAGGGCATTGATGCTAAGATACAATTCGTTCTTCAGATGGGGTGGATTACTGTTAATGAGTCAACAATTTTGACGACACAACTTCCCAAATGCCTGATAATCTATACTTTACCTAAAGTTCATAAATCCTTGACTGATCCCCCGGGCAGACCCATCATCGCCTCATTTGACTCTTTGTTTAAGCCTATAGCACAGTTTATAGATTGGTTCTTACAACCAGTAGTCAAACAGATGCAGTCCTACCTTAGAGACAGTAAGCAATATATTGAAGAGTTGAAAACTATCAAAGGTGATCTATTAACCTGTGATGTTTCCAGTTTATATAGCGTTATTCCACAGTCTGAAGGTGTGGAGGTATGTAGACAAAAATTGATAACATATGGTACATGTAAACCTCCTGTTGACTTTTTGATGGATTTATTACAATACATTCTAAGTAATAACTTCTTCATGTTTGAGGAGACATATTACAGGCAGAAATCTGGTATGGTTATGGGTTCGAATGTGGCACCTGCCTTCACCAACCTATATATGTGTCAATTTGAAGAAAAGTTTATTTTACCTATATTTATTTTACCTATATATGTTAAAAACATCATTTTTTACCGTCAATATATCGACGACATATTTATGGTATGGCGAGGGGATACAGAGAGTGCACTATCATTTATATAATCTATTAATAATCTTGAGACTCCGATCAAACTCACAGCACATATTGGGACTGAGTCCATTGAGTTTCTGGACCTAAAAATATTTAAATATTAGGATGGCCTTGGCACGTGCCTTTTTCATAAGGCCACTGACAGAAATACTATACTGCATGCTCAAAGTGCCCATCCCCCGAATCAGGTCAAGGCGATACCGTGTTCCCAATATCTTAGAGTGTTGAGGAATAATTCTGATACCAATATTGCGGAGGTACAAATTGCTGAAATGACATCACAGTTTTTGGATAGAGGATACTCCGATAAACTATTGGAAGAACAACTCGCGAGAGCCCGAGATATATTTGAAAAGGGGCCACCTGATAAAGCAGATGAGATTAAATCCCAGGGAAAGGGTATGTTCTTGGATTATACTCCTGGTAGTATGGCCATCCGGAGAAGTGTGATACAGAATTGGCCTTTAATTCAGAGTGAACCCAACTCTATCTTTGCCAACAACAGAGTGCAATTTTCCTATAGACGGGGACGCAATCTTAGAAACCTACTAGTTAGGACTGATATTAGAAAGAACCCTAACTAGAAACATGTCACCTGGTGACCAGCCAAGAAAAATGGGTGCTATAAATGCCTAGGATGCACTGCTTGTAGTTCCATGATTGTAGGGGGTGATTTTTCTCACCCTCATTTTGGTAATAGATACACGATTAGGTCACGCCTCTTGTGTCAGAGTAAATATGTGATATACATCATAGTGTGTCCTTGTGGACTTTACTATGTTGGGAAAACTAACACTACACTGAGGGAAAGACTAGCAAATCATCATATGGCCATACGAAATGCAGTAAGCCATAAAAACATGGTGAACAATCTGTAGCTAGGCATTTTGTCAAAATGGGTCATAGTCTAGCCACACTTAAGTGGATGGCGATTGATTGTGTAAGACCCAGTCAAGGATCTGACAGGGAAACACTTCTCTTGAGGAGGGAGGTGTTTTGGATTAAAAAACTGAACATCCTGGTACCCAAGGGCCTGAATGAAATTTGTTCTCTTACATTCTTCTTATAATTATTAATTGTATCCTCCAGAATGTAGTGTAGGTCCATATATGCTTTATGTAACATAATGTGTTTTTTGTCTGTGTATGTTTATGTCCTACTGCTTTTTTATAGGTGAGAGTTTCATGGTGTGAGTCTCTTATGAGTATTAGGTTTACTGTGCTTTTTCTTGTATATATATTTTTAATATCATTGAGGGTTTTGCCCGTGTATATATACTCTCCGGGGATCCTATTTCTATTGATGCTATTTATTAAGCTTCCCTAGCATTTAGCACTTTGTCCGTATGGGGACCTGATGCAGACTATCCTCTTTTCCGTGCACTTTTGTGCACGGTTGCTTAGTTACCTTCCTTGTGTGGATCTCAGATCTCCTGTTGATTCGATTAGCTCAGCGTGATAGATGTGACTGGATGTTGCATGCTGGGTACACGGAAGCCACTCATCTACTTTGAGACTTAAGAGGGGAGATATAGTAAGTGCGCCCTGTCTTGCTATATTTGGGGGCCGACAGTGGGTGATTTTCCTTTGGGGTCGATTTGATATATTTATATGGATCCTTATAGGAGGGTGTATCAGGGTTTGTTTTATCGATCTATGATGTAATGATATTACTGTGTCATGTTTTTATGAGACTTTTTAGGTGATGGTTTTTAATGGATTATTATGTATATACATACTCTTTTGGTCTTTTACTCTATGAAGGTGTTAAAGGGCATCTATAGTGAAAAAAACACATTGCCCCTTTGCAAAGTTAAATTCATGTACTCTGTGCTGCCTTAATCCTATCTCTGTCAGTGACTCTGTTTAACCATGGTGTCAGATCTGTGTGCAGCACTCCCCCCTTCCCCCTCACCTCTGTTACCTCCTCCATGTCTCAACTCCGGCTAACCGACAAGCTTCTAATGTGCAGTAGGAGTTAAGAGTTCAACATCCTGAAAAACACACCCACGCACAGTGGCCAATAGAAAGCAAGCTGTCCTGGAGACACGGAAGAAGGAGAACAGTACAGTTTACGATCTCTCACTTTGTGACCCATCATCAATCAGTGAAAGCTATTAAGAAGGGGGGTCAAGTGCAGTCTTATATCTACCATCAAAGCTACCTCCCTCCCACTGCTAATGCTCGTGTCTCTATGTTTATTACAGAGCAGGGAGGGGGGATCACGTCACAGGGATTTGATTGACAGTCCAAGTAGGAGTAGAGGAATGCAATCACGTATTCTTCTAACTGGTGTATCTCAGGACAGAGAGGGAATCTGAAAAAAGTGAAGACACTCTAGGGGTTGTGGGGAATTATAGAACACATGGAAAGAAAGAAAGAAAGTTCATTTTCCCACTATAGATGCCCTTTAATCTTGGTCACATGTGAGGGGGGTGGAGTTTTAGGATCATGTTGTATATATTGTGTATGGTGTGTGATTATTCTTTGTTCCTGAAGACGGCCCTGTGGGCGGAAATGCGTTGAACTGCAATAAAGTTTTCTGCTATAGATGTAATTCAGTCCCTTGTGAGTGCTTTCCTTATGGATGGAGTACATATATACATACATATATACATATCTCCGTCCGTAATAGAGCACTCACGGGTCTTTTCTACAAACTTAAACTTTTATTCAGCAGTAGTATATCTACGCGTTTTGGCAATACAATACAGCCGTCTTCTGTATATACATATATACATACATACATATATACATACATACATACAAGATTTCTGCTTTATATGGTAGATATTTTAAACAGAATACATTTTAAGATACAATTTTAAAATAATGATTTTCATAAAATCACGATGCCTACATTAGGGTCCAGACAAACAGGCGGCCTAATTTGGTCACAGCTAGACTTACATCACTTTTGATTTTTCAGGCCAACCAGAAAAAAAAATCTTGCTGTGTATACCCAGCTTTACAGAAACAAACAAATAAAACAAAGGTCCTGCAGGAATATGTAGCGGATATGGTAGTGGTGTTTCACTTTTTCACAGTACAGTTTGTTTGCTCAAACACAATCTGCATGGAAATCATAATGAAAAAAAATCAAAAATGCATCTAGACAAGCCTGGGTGGTAACGTAAAGTACTGTTACTTTTACAGACAGTTATAAGTGTATGACCACGGGAGTTATCAGTATAGATGGACTAGAACTCGAGCTCAGACCCGAATTTAAATCATATTTAATGAGTTCAAATGAACTCAGACTTTTCAGACTTTTTGAACTTTTAAGGATTTTCAAATCTCCTTTTTTTTTTCCTTTAAAATTGTATTCATTTTTTTCCATTTTTACCCTCTTTTGTTTAGTTATGCAACTAGAAAGCGTTGCCACTCCATGCTGGGCATGATTCCTCTTGTATAAAAATGAAGCCCACCTTTTTAAGAGATTCAGACACAGATTCTAGAAATATTGAATATTTTAGAATTTTCGAATTTTCAAAAAAAAAAAAAAAATTTCGGGATAATTATCGAATGGAAGCACGTGTTACTTTATTTAATTTTCTGGATATTTGTTTGTGTTCCCCAGGCTTTGCAGGTTACAAAGTCATGTACAGTAATTTACCATTGCTTTTGTAACCTTATTTTATTCAAACTTAACAAACTATTTGGTCCCCATTGACTTACTGGGATGGGTTATGATGGATTTTTCAACTTTTTTGGTAGCTTTGAAAATTCAAAATTAGGGATTTTCAGAAGTTCAGATATCTCTAGTTATCAGTACATTGCATTGCGGTCTTACATTTACGACTGCAATAGAAGGAAACCATTGTAAGCTATCATTAGTGGAAGTAATCATGGGGGTAAAAAGTGCAGTACTGAAAATCTGCTACAACGTGCCTTTCTAAATAACAGTCCCTCATGCTTTGGAATTTTTATGGCAAAAATAATGTACTTGTAGATTGAAGAACGTATTCTACTAACTATCCGCAAATTATAATGGGTGTCAATGCTAAATATTCAGCCAAGGATTTAGAACTGATCATTAGAATCATATGACACAGTGAGAGGGTTGGAAGGGGCAAGTACAGAGCAATCAGATGCTGATGTGCATGCATATATGTATGTATTTTATTTCTTATGAGAAAGGATTGTGTATGAAAGATCAACAGAATTTTTTTTTTAAATTAATAACAAAACTAAAGTGCATTTGTGTTCATAAACATTTTGGAAGCTTAGTTAATCCATACATTTCATAGTTGGTTAAATGGAAGTTTAATGGGTAATAGTTTCACAATGGCAATCTCATGGTTTACTGTATAGTACTGTAGATATGCAGGGTTATTCAATAAAAGTTATTTTCGTTTAAAATGGTGCTAATTTTGCCCCAACCAATCAGATCTTATTTAACATCTGAAAGTTAACATCTGATTGGTTGGGGCAAAATTAGCACCATTTTAAACAATAAGAACTTTTATTTAATAACCCTGAATATCTTTATAGGAATTATCTTCAGGAAACAAGTAATGTGCTAAACCCCCTTCTTGCCTCTATGTCCAAAATGACGTAATGTGAAAATGTGAATACCAGAATGAGATAAAGCTGGCAAGGATACAGGTAGTTAAAAAGTTCAAAAACTCTTTTTGTTTGAAATGGATGAAATTGCCAGATTGTTTAATTAGATTCCATTTTAGTAGAAATGACAGTTAAAGAATAATTTAACAGCAGGGGCTAATGGAACTCTTGAAAGCAGTGAAACCATTTCAAAATTCTAACATTTCAAAAACAAAAATAACCCATTTAGTTAAACTTTCAACTTCCCTGTCACCAAGAACATTGAGTATTCTGACTGAATTTTTCCACATTCATTTTTGATTGTATTATATTGTTGTTTGGATCGTAAGTTTAAAATTAAATCTTAAACTTTTTTATTCCACTGTGCAATAGCTACATTCATGTATACAGTAGATTTAGCTTTCCATCAATGTCATTATCTGCTTCACTTTAAACATTGCTTACATTGGTTATTTGAAATATTTATTGACCATATTTATCTACATAGTACAAACAGGTGTAGATTAGGGATGGCCGGTTTGCGGATCCGAATCCGGATCCGCCGCGGATTTATCCCGTTCGCGAACGGCGGATTTTTCCGGATTTTCCGCCTTCCGAACTTCCGATTTGCGGATTTTTCGTATTTTCGAAAATTTTCGAAATTACGAGTTTTCACGTATTTTCGAAAATTTTCGAAAATACGAGAAAACATGTAATTTCGAAAATTTTCAAAAATACAAGAATTTCTCTTATTTTCATTAATACGTATTTTCGAAAATTTTCGAAATTACGAGGATTACTCGTATTTTTGAAAATACATATTTTCGAAAATATTAGTTTTTCTCGAAAATACGAAAAATCTCGTAATTTTGAGGTTATTATTCATTTTAATGGGTCCGCTAGCGGACATCTCTAGTGTAGATATGTATATAGTACATACAGTTAATGTAAAATTATACTCATTGAAAGACATCAATTTGGTAAATTGAATCTGGCTGATGGCACATACCTTTTTGGTTGTTTGGTTAGAAAATAAAAATGCCATAAGAAGTTTGAACTTAAAGGGTAACTGTGGTCCATACAAGTGTCCTCTAAATAAAATAGTTATCTCATACCTTTCAATCAAGCCTATGACAATGTATTTAGCTTCTCTGGATCTTAAATTATAGGCTTGTAAAGTTACACCTTGATTCTGAGTTTGTGACAGTTGCATGATGTACTGTGTAAGAATCCCCACCCCCAAAAAGTGATCTTTTCTGTAGCTATTTACAGACCTGCAACTATTCTCTACTCTGAAAAAAAATCTTTCAGGTGCTGCATGTGGCTAGCTATAGAAATAATTTTAAAGTTCAGTGGTGGGGCTTATGATGCAACTGATGATGCTCTGCCCAGCAGTGGCATGCTCAAGATGGAGACTTGGGGGCAGAGCAGTTGTGCTGGTGATGTCACAGATCACAGAACTAGCCAGAAAACAACACCCTCTATACTGCTCTAACTTTGCATAGACTGCAGTTAGGTTGGGCTTTTTTTTACTAAAGGACACTTGTATGGAGAATGCAGTTCCCCTTCAATGCAAAATCTAGTCCATTCCTTGCACAACTCTATATGCAGAATATTTCCTATAGTTTAAATGGCAATTAAGACCCCCCCTTCTTCCCCTCCTACCTCTCTCCCTGGGAAAGTACTCAGAATGAGGACATAAACCTGTAGGTCAGAGATTCCCATCCTGGCTCATGCTGGGGGCGCACTAGCAGCACCCCAAGCTCTTTCCGGGCCTGACATTTACGCCCTTGCCACCCCCACCACATCCATGTCCTTGACACACCCACATGAAGGTTACGGGGTGCAAACAATCTTGTGTGGACCACAGGTTGGGCATCACTGCTCTAGGTCTTCACACCAATTTGTAGTCCAGGACTATGACACAAGCCAGACTTTTCAAGACCATCAGGGAGATTCAATAAAAGTTCTTATCGTTTAAAATGGTGCTAATTTTGCCCCAACCAATCAGATTTTGTTTAACATTTGAAAGCTAACATCTGATTCATTGGGGCAAAATTAGTACCATTTTTAACGATAAGAACTTTTATTGCATCTCCCTGTATTTCTTAAATTAGATAAGGCCCTGGGGTTTAAGCCCTTACCCTGGGTACTTTCAAATTAGGGGGTTGGAGGTGTCTTGGTAAATGGTTTAATTGCCCTTTTAAAATGTCTTTATATTGTATTTAACTATTTAATTTTTGATCCAACAAGACCAAAATTATTGTAGTCCAGTGTTCTTCGCAGAATTTTTTTCCAGCCGGGTGGCATAAAAAAGTAGCCAGGTGGGGCAGGGTCGGGAAATTTGAGATCCACACACAGAGCACGCAGGTTTGCCGCACCACCCTTTCGCGCACTGGCAATTTTGCAAGAATTAGTTTACCCATCCTTAAATTATTTTGCGAGTGTTAGAAAGGGGTTTTGACAGGAATTTTGTCTGGCTTTGGTGCCGGGTGCACGCCTATTAACCCTACATCTACATTATTTAGTAAATCACAATAATGTTCTGTCCAGAATTTTTTTCCAGCTGGATGGCAAGAAAAAGTAGCTGGGTGGGCCGTCCAGCTAAAAGATGCTAGGGAGAACACTGTAGTCCATACACTGAAATTGTAAAGCACCAATGGTATATAAGAAATTCATTATAACTCTAATGTTTTGTGTGGAAGTTTCACAGGGAGGTAGTAAGCTAAATAATACCATATAATACCAAAGTACAAGCATAATGTTGTTTAAAGGGCATGTCCACCCTTCCTAATAACTTTTGAGATAATGTTCTCCTTGCTCCCCCAGCCCCAACTGCTATATTTGTATAGACAGAAAGTGCCCCGATAGTTACTTACCTTCCCTCTTTCCTCCACCGCACTGCCAGGCCCTCTGCTTGCGCGGAAATGCAAGCAGGGCGCCAGACCGGCAGTCGCATCTGTGATTGGCTGAGAGGCAGCCAATCATGGACGCGGCTGCCGGTAGTCCTAACCGACGGAGGAAAGAGGGAAGGTAAGTTACTATCGGGGCACTTTCTGTCTATACAAAAATAGCGGTTGGGGCTGGGGGAGCAAGGAGAACATTATATCAAAAGTTTTTTGAGCTAGGGGGAGGAAGACCAAATAGGGATAGAGAGCGTGGGAGAGGGAGGGGGAGGAAGCCTGCAGTGCTCATGCCAAAATTCTCCCGGAGGCGATACTATATGGACTCTGCTATCCTCCAGGTGGCCATTTTTTTTGACTTGGGGGGGGATTACAGGAGAACCATATGGAGCTGGGATGTAAGGTAAGGATTAAACTACACTACACATTGAGGCCAGTAGTGGGGGGAATTATAGTTTTGGGGGTGGACATGCATTTAAGATTACGTAAAATCTTTTTGGTTGGAAGTCCTTTTTGGGTTGTGCTAAATTTAAGGATTGGTGAATAGATGATGAAAAATACAATCTGTAGGACAGATGTCCTGCATGTGTGTAAAGCAATGATCTCCAAATCTGAGAAAGCTAAAAATAGAAACAGAACAATTTTATAGAGAACTACATAGCTCATTAAAATCCTTAACAGCTTGTGCCTACTTCTATCTCCACTTTTCCAATTTACTCTTTCAGACATGACATTCTTTGCGTGTTTGCGCCAGTTTTGTGACATTGGCCGGTATTTATTAAGGAGCCATATTAAGCTTCACATTAGTGGAAGTTGAAATAGTCAGAGGTGGAGGCAGCACCATTTATTTAAAAAGCAATGGTTGATTGCACAAAAGATCAAATCAAGAAACAAAAAGGAAAGCGACCATATTCTTATCTAAGCACCATTTATAACAAGGCTGTATTGACACAATTGTGAGGGTGGCATTTAAAGGCCACATTCCCCCCCCCATTTTATTATAGTAACTTTTATTTAAGAGAACAGCTATTAAACATCGAGTAAGCAAAAAATCGTAACATGAATTCAAATAAAAACGATTTAAAGGAATAGTTCACTTGAAAAGTGAACTTTTCCTTAAATGTATTGATTGAAGGCTGGCAGGTTAAGGAGCTATGCCCTACCTCCTGTTCTTCAATTAATTAAGCAGGAGTCAGGGAAGAAGGTACAGTAAGTAATTTAACTTTCGTGCGATCCACTGCTGCAGAGATGAAAATCTCAGACTGCTTTCTGGTTCTAATCCACTATTGCATGCAATATCGCGCATATAGTGGATAAGAACCAGGAAGCGGTCAGAGATTTTCATCTCTGCAGCAGTGCATCACGCAAAAGTTAAATTACTTACTGTACCTTCTTCCTTGGCTGCTGCTCAGTTGATAGAAGAACGGGAGGTAAGGCAGAGCTCCTTATCCTGCCGGCCTTCAATCAATACATTTAAGGAATATTTCACTATAGTGTGGCTAGGCCACACTAGTGGGATTTTGATGCATTTGCGCATGCAATTTTTCCAAACATTGCAATCACAGCAACGCACCGAAAACGCGCGTTTTGAGGTGTGATGTGATTGCGCGTCCATTTGCAAATCGCAAATGCATGCGATCTGCATTTTTATGCGCAATCGCATACGTTTCCCTATCTCTAAAGAAAAAAGAGCAAACGCATCAAGATCACACCAGAATTGCACATGGAATCGCATGGATTGCTTGTGCGGCGCAGTGTGGCCTTGCCCTAAGTGGTTTTTGTGTGCCAACATAGGTTGAGAGTGGTATCTATTTTCTGGTTACCTGTTCTGTGGGGTTTGAAAGATGAAGCTCCACCCATCTGGTTTTATGGATTGGGGAGTGCCATTGTAATGTTTGTGCTAAACTAGCTACTAGGAAGATCTGGAACTGCTGCCTTAGTTTATTTCTTGATCTTTGCAGGGTTGTTAGTCTGATCCTTTGGCTTACATTTTAATAATTTGTCAATTGTTTCTGGCATTTAATTTAATGGATTAAGAGAGGTATAGAACAGGTATAGCAGTTTCTGTAGGATTATCATTTTAACTGTATGAATTCTACCAAAGAGGGAGATGTGGTAGTCTGACCATTTCAGAAGTAGTGTCTTGATAGTTTGGAATAGTGGAATGAAGTTTAATATATACAGCGCCTTAATGTTGAGGGTGATTGTAACTCGCTAAGTATGTAATATGTGATCAAGGACCAATTAATGGTATGTGTAAAGGCCGCATTGTTTACCTGAAATTGCTGCCCAAAGGGTTGAGAAGGTCCATCCAAATAACAACACTCTGGCTTTTTAATGAGCCACAGTAAAGGGGGTGGTCCATCTGGATTCACAGGAGAGAATAAAGTTAGCCTTAGAAATTCAAGGTTTTACTCCTCTTTTAAGTGCTTGTTTGTTCACTTGGTTCATTCATATTACAGCTTTAATTTACAGACTGCAGTAGATCGTCCACCCTGTATGTTTATTATATGGAATACCAGTTTTTATTTTTTTTTCTCCCTTAAAAAGGGAATGTATGCATGCAAAAATGTGATTTATGCATTTAATGTATACTAGTATAAATAGAATACATTCTGAAAACAGGTCTATTATATGTGAACAGTTATTACATTTCGAAGAACAACTTTAATTATTTTAACAGTTAATATAGGCACACATGAAAGATAATTGTTACTCTTTCTAGAAACAATTATCCAAATACATGAGTGTTAAAATAATTATCTTTTAAATAGTTGTCCTTTAAATGCAAAGAAGAGGGGGAGGGAGGGAGGGAACAAAGCATCGCTGCCTGACATTCAGAGGTGGGTTAAATTCCTTTTTGATCATAATCTATCTCTGGAATGGCTGTGCCTCCTTCTTCCCTGTATGTTTATTGTGTGGACTGTAATACTGTTTCTGTTCCTGAAGCTTAGCCCCCTGGAACTTCCTGGGCTCTAGGCAGGAACGTGCAATATCAGGGAGACTGTAATGCTATATAATCAACTCAAAGCCCTTCTTTATCGGTAGATTTTATTACAATGACATTATTAAGAGTATAGAAAAAGAAATGTACTAACAATGTTGGCAAAAAGTTTGTCAGTAGAATACACTTATTGTATTTTTTATTGGGGCACACCAGGAAGCATTAAGGGGCCAATTCAACTTTTATCTCTTCATTTATCACTCCTCCTCAGGGGTGCCCCTACCATGAAGGAAGCTGAAACATTTGCTCAGGGCGCGCCCCTGTGGTCAACTCAAAGGGCAGCAATTTTAAAACAAACTGCTCCCTACAATACTGCATTTCAGCACCAGTCCACCAATCAGTGGTGAGTCAGCCCTCCAGTTCACCAGTCAGTGTTAGTCAGCCCACCATACCCACCTCCACAAGCCACACCTATGTTCCCTGATGAAGCCATGCCATGCTTCATGTGCCGACCCCGTCTGCCAATAGGCGGCATTTAAAAGGATTTTCAGGTGTCAAAAACCCTAGGAACACCCCTGCTCCTCCTGACTCCTTAGGTTTATTACAGGGGAAATGCGGTCTCCATACTAATGACCTTTATTAAAAAAAAGCACATTCCTACCTTTAAAATGACTCCAGGATCATGGTTCTAGCTTCATTCTATCCAAAGCAATATAAAGGAGAGGTTTCTTGCTAGTACTGTGATCTGTGACATTACTAGCACCACTGCTCTGCTACCAAAGCATTAGTCTTGATTAGAAATTACAGACGTCCTATTTTACTGCCTTTTTTGCCTGTGTGTGTGTGTCTGTCTGTCTGTGTGTTTGCCTGTCTGTGTGAGTGTCTCTGTCTGTCTGTGTGTTCTTCTGTCTGTGTATGAGTGTCTAGCTGTTTGTTTCCTGTGTGTCTGTCTGTGTGTTTGTGTGAGTGTCTGTCTGTTCCACAAGAACAAAAAGGTTAAGTAAGGCTGTTTCAAGGTGTTCGGATTATGATTTCAAAAACCCCACGGGAGCTTTTCCTGATTTTCCCTTCTTGTAGCATAGGACACCAAGCTTAAATGGGGTTTACGCCTAAAACCAGGACCACCCATCATGAATTCTATAATAATCAAGCCTAAAAAGGTAACTCTGTTTTACTGTTCTTTTAAATGTTAATAGCATTGGGTAAACTGTAGCCACTTGAACGCTGAGATAACAATATGTTAGGGATACATTCAGTTCTCTAAAGTTTGACTTTAGTTCCCCTTTAAACTTAGGGAACCAGATCCAATGCAAAGAATGGGATTTATTTAACAGTGCAAAGTTTATAAAGTTTATAGTGAAATGTTTTCGCTCTTGTTTTTAAGCAGTGTCAGAGAACTGTCAGAACGATATTAACACTGAACAAATGATGAAGACAGTTGGTGCATTTCCATCAAATGTGGGATTCTTTAGGAATATTGTTGGTGCCATTTATTTTAATTTTATTTTAATAATTTATTAGTTATTATTCAGTATTTGTTTGAACTGAAATGATTGAATCTGCAGCAGGTCTATTTTATTATACTGCTGTGCAATCCTTAATAGACAAATTATCATGGCAAACACTCTAATTGTGAGGATCTCTCCCAGTAACTATAGGATTTTAAAATGCCTGTTAAACATTCTGACATTTCAAAGCAGCTTAAAGTGCTCTGTTATTATTACCTGACTCCCATCATTCATCAGTCAGCTCTCAGTTCTGTTAGATATTTCAATTCTGTTTTGACACATGTTTAGAAGCTGTTAACTGTAATCTACCATTGGTTTTCTATTAACATTTAACACTTACATTTCTCTAAAGATTTTGTTCCAAATATAATTTTTCCAAATTCTTGTCTTGTTGACATAAATTACTTTCTTAGTAATGGATGGTTTTCTATAATCATCATTCAGATTTGTATGAATATGTAAAATGATCTCTATTTATACTCATAATTAAGTCTTATTAATAAAAGTGGGAGATATTTATCAGAAACAATACAGCTTACAAAATGGTTGACACCTGTCACTGATTTATAACTCATTTTCTAACGCAGAATATCTAAATTTCATTTTGAGTTTAAATATACCGAGCCAGTCTACATACAGAACCTTTTATTTGTGTTGATTAAATACAAATTAAAATGTTTTTTTATTGAAGGATATTAGTCCTTACATGGAATTATGTTTTAGCAACTGCTATAAATAGTATTGATTAGCTGGATATCAATAATTTCCATTCAGAAATAAAGCCCACACACATTTTCATGCTGTTGCTACCCTTTGTAGACCTGAACCCTTTGGTCTGGTACACACAGTACAGTTTTGTATCTTTCTTCCATACCAACAGACTACCAATCAGTGGTGTAACTAGGGCCGCCCAGCAAAACTATGATGGGGCCCCTATCACTGCTACATCTACAGTGGTTTTCTTGGGGGAGGCTGTATCTGTCATAAAGTAAGAAGATGAGCCCCCCACCCGTTGGTCTGGTACACACAGTACAGTTTTGTATCTTTCTTCCGATCAAAGAAGTGTTTAAAGAGCTGACTGTTCTATCACCAGAAATTTACCAACATTGTCTGATTGAAGTTTCCTCCAAAAGATCTGTTGGTAGCTTCAAAAAGTACTGCTGATGTTTCAACCCCAGATAATTATAGGCTGATGTATAAAAAGCTGCTATCGCTATTGTTTGCCCCCATAAGGCAATGTTAGTTGCTCTCCATGCAATAAGACTGATAGTTACTCTCTTTTTATTGTGAAAGGGGTAAGCAAATAGCTGGCATAAAAGATTTTGTTTTAAAGAGCCACTTTATCTGCTCGGTACATTTGTTGCACGATACTCTTTTTGCACACTGTGGCCACCACAGTTGTTTTAGTCTTAAAGCCACGTTAACCCTTGGCACATCGCAGCAAATTGGTTTACGTGTCTTTAAGACTAGATAAACTGATATCGGCTCACCATACATCACCCTATTAATGTCTGCTACAGTTCTTTCTGTCTTCAATGGTCCTCTGTGTACCATCTTGCTGCTAAAAAAAACCTGTAGAATTGGGCAGCATTAACTAGAGGACTAGAATAAAGAGGACAGCAGCATCCATAACCATTATTATCCATAACCATAATTATCCATAATCATAATTAACTGGTTGCATTACAAAGATTTTAGCAATGGAAGTTTAGGTCCCAATAAGATAAAGAATCTTAAGAACTTGAGGTCTAGTAAACATGGACAAAAAATTCGGATTGATTTATAAACCAGCGGGATATTTTATGTAGGTGATTAAATGTAATTTCTGAGAAAACCAATCGTTCAGGACTGGTCATTATAGCAAATGATCTTCAATAAGCTACAGAATGAATCGGGCTGAATTATTAGCCATGTCACTTTAATTCCAGCAAACAAACTGCCGATCAATATTACCTCACAGGCCAGAATTTCAGGCCAAAGTTGGCCCGTGAGTTATAAGAAAACATTCTTTTAAAAAAATCCTAGATTAGGGTTACTACCATGGGTATCTTTTCCATTAGGCATTTGTAATGATCACTTTGGGCAGCAAAATCCTGTCCCCTAGACATCAATGGAGCATCACCACAGGAAGTGAGGGCAAGGTGGGAACTGCACCCTGGTAATAGCACAAAGTGACGTTTTGTATAAAGTCACTTTGTGCTTTTGCATAAAAGATTTTGTCTAAAACATACAGAAAGAGACAATTGCAGTCACTGGCTTTGTTTGTGGTATCCATAGCACCCAGAGCTTTCACAACCGCTAATAGCAAATTTGTCAAAAACATTTTGGAATTTGGAGTTTTGCTCCAGGGAATGTACTTAGCGTTCTGTATTCATGCAATTAGTGTCCTCTGTCTGTGGTGCTATTAATCTTGTCCAGTTGTATTCAGTAGTAACGAGTTCTGTTTTGAAATGAACATGGTTTTGATTCAAAACTGCTAACAAAATTTTCGAAACTCAAAACTTATCATCAAAAAGAAAAGGTTCTTCTGACACTGTCAATGTATGATTACTTTTTCAAAGAGAATGGAGTTCAATTTTTAACTACTTTAAAGACATAAGGAAAATGAAAGGCTGTATATAGAGAGAAGGCTATGGAGGCATTGAGAATGAATGATAAGACAGTGGTCTGGACATGCTATCATTAGGAGAAGGAAGGGATTTAATGAGAGACCCCTACGATGCTATCTTCATACATTGTTAACTTTAAATACACTAAACCTGGCATATGTGTGTGAAATTGGACCCTGAAAGCTATCAGAATAACTGGAAACAGTGCAGACCTGACCTATAAGGAAAGAAAGTATAAAAGGTAATGCTTGTAAAGATTCTCATTCATTCAGGTCATGGGAAGTCTGTGGTATTTAGTTCAACTGGATTGAAGTTTAGTTCTTGATACTTCAAGAGCTAAACTTCAGGTCCAGTTGATCTAAGTGAATACCACAGGTATAGACAATATTAAAATACAGCTAATGATTTTTAAAGGACTTGCTTTAAACATATCACTTGTATTATATCAAATGTGTTCTCTGTATCCGCTGAAAGGAGCAATAACCTGCTTGAACTACGTGCTCTCATTTAAGTATCATCTGGAAGATGCCTCATGCTCATTATCTGCTCTTACACTAGTTACTGTCAAGCCCACCTTAATATCTTTTAGCATTGGAATTGTAATGTAGCCATTATGAGCTACCACTCGGTGTAGTTGGCAAGTTTAAATGACAAATGTATTTTTAGAAATATTTGCTATGATTCTTCTGTTCTGGACACACCGTGCGAACACTGTAACTGTAACATGTATTGACATTTTTGGACTATTTAATGTGTGTGCAAGGATTTACTCTATTCAGTATATGCTTTACAGCTTACACAAGTTAGCAGATCCATACACACCTCTCTTTTGATCGATTAAATAAGTATGCTAATACTTCTTTATACAGGACAGATCCGCACACCCTGCAAACTAATAACAGGCACACTCACTGGTGTCTGTATCAGTCAATATGAAATTTGGCATGAGGAAAGTTTAATATAATATCAACGTTTAATAAAAACCAGAACATTATAAATATCTGTTTAAAGAAGAAATCACAGTCTATCTATGTACAGTATCTGCATAAAAATGTCAATACAATAAACAAGAATCTATTCCCAGTACAATAAAAAAAGAAACAGACAAGAAATTAAAAAGAAATAAGAATGTTAATAAATAAATCAAATTAGTGTCACATCCCCTTAGCTAATACTTTATTGAAGTTTTTGTTGGTTTTATTACAGCATTGAGTTGTTTTGGATAAGAGTCTATCAGTTTGCTATATCAGGACTTGGCAGGTGTTGCCTTCTATTTATAGAAATATCATAAGAAATGTTCACTAATGTATGGGCACCACTGACAAAATAACATGTAATACAGCTACAACGCTGAATGATGTTGAGGCTTGATAAAGGGAGTGGATAGCGGATGTCCCAAAACGTCGCCTGGTGTAACACGTTCTATTTAAATAGCTTTTATAGAGTGCTGCACAATCTTGGCTTTTTTTTTTTTCTATTTGGAGTCTGAGGACTGCAGGTAGGCCTCACCACACCTTATACACACCCTGCTATATGTGGAGCACTGTTGGTTTACTTTTTTTTTTCTGTATATATATATAATATATATATATAGGAAGAACGAAGGGAGGAGCACTCGTAGGACCTTTAACAAACTTAAAAACTTTATTCCACAAACATCAACATGTTTCGGCTGACTGCAGCAGCCGTCCTCATGATGTGACATCACTACAGGTAAGTGCTATTTAACAGTTCGAACATACCCAGCCCCACCCCCAGTGACCCTCCCCCTGACAGCATTAACCCTAACACTGCCGTTCCAAGAATAAAGTGAAAAATATAGAGCAATGTGGTAAAGTGCATGCAAAGATGCCCTAGGGCAGTGCTAGCTCGCAAGAGAAAAATATACTACACTAGTCCTGAAACCAACTTAGCATATGTTATGGTAACATAATATATTACGTGGCATGCCACCGATTATAAACGGTGGCGTGTGCTCACATATACCATATTGTAAAGTGCTTCTGCAACATTCTCAACCTTAATTTCTAAAACCAAAAGTGCTAAGGTGCAAGTATCATAAAGTGCAAACTACAACACCCCTCAGATAGGATGGCAAACCACCATTCATTTATCTGCTCCACATTGTCTGCCAGTAAGGATTTCACTAACACCAAATATGGGGAACAAACAGTGGCTCGCCACCTTCTGGATTAAAAAACTGGGGACACTAGCCCCCAAGGGACTTAATGAACAGATGGCCCGATCCTGTTTTTTGTAGTGCCCCCCCCCCCTCTTACCTCTTCCATATAGGATTCCAGTGTAGTGTATCGATTAGAATATCCTCTGTAGCAATGTTCCCATAGAAATTAGAGTTGGAGCTGTAATTTATCTGTGACTCTCTAAGTATAGGCTCAAAATAATCATTTTGTTACATATGGATGTTATCCTCCAACAATGTAACGGTTCAGGAAATACATGTATCTGACAAAATAAGTGGTTACTGTACACCTGGTTTAATTTGACTATGTTTTTGCTTTTGTACGGGCTTTTTATTGGTGTCTCACTATTTAGGTGTTTTAATATCTGTATTTTTACGATGTTTGCACTTTATGATACTTGCACCTAAGTACTTCTAGGTTTTAGAAATTAAGGTTGAGAATGTTGCAGAAGCACTTTACAATATGGTATATGTGAGCACACGCCACCGTTTATAATCGGTGGCATGCCACGTAATATATTATGTTACCATAACATATGCTAAGTTGGTTTCAGGTCTTTGTATTATATTTTGCTCTTGCGAGCTAGCACTGCCCTAGGGCTTCTTTGCATGCACTTTACCACATTGCTCTATAGTTTGCACTTTATTCTTGGAACAGCAGTGTTAGGGTTAATGCTGTCAGGGGGAGGGTCACTGGGGGTAGGTATGTTCGAACTATTAAATAGCACTTACCTGCAGTGATGTCACATCCTGAGGACAGCTGCTGCAGTCAGCCGAAACATGTTGATGTTTGTGGAATAAAGTTTTTAAGTTTGTTAAAGGTCCTACGAGTGCTCCTCCGTTCGTTCTTCCGATATGGTATTATTGGACGCACAGGGGCAAAGGAAACACAGGCGAGAGTGTGAGACCCATGAACTGTATTTATATATATATATATTAGCAAAAGTGTGCCCGTTGGTGCACAATGGAGATTGTCTGTGTATGTTTTGCTATGTGTGGATATAGTGGATATAGAATCTTTACACAGGTATATTTTAAACTGTTACTCAGACAGTCACCAGCTTCCAGAGGAACCAAATATGATAATCCTGCAGGTCTGAGAGTAGACCCAGGCAATCCTGCTACACTGTGTGGTTGAAACTAAACATGCTAGGTTAATACTTATTAGTATTCACCACGGCAAGTGGTGATGGCACCTCATATATTATAACAGAAGGTACCTCACAGCATCATGTTATTATTATAGCATTGCCCTTATAATCTAACGTATAAACAAACATTTCTCATTCCCAGTTTACCTAAAGAAATGGATTTATCCTATATATACTATTTTATACAGATCTAATTGAAAAAAAATAGCTTCAGAGCAATTTTTAATAACTGATAACTGCTTTTTATTTCAGTATTACAGTAAATCCTTGGCATACCTGCCTGGCTTTACCACTAAGCAAAAGGCTAAGGACTTGCAAGCGAGCACCTTCATCTCAACCATTAGTAGTGGCTGCCAATTCAAATTGTTCTAGCCAATTAGTCCACTCCCTAGTTACCCCATCAAATGGATCAGGTTTAAAAATAGGTTTGGCAATTGGGCCTGGTAGAGCTACTGAGTCTAATTGGGGCATTTCATCTGCAGGTACAAGGACAGGAGGATTTAAATTAATATTATCAGTAGCAGCCTCCATAGCTTAATATACACAGAATCTTATACACAGGGTCTTATACACAGGATCTTATACACATGATCTTACACACAGGGTCTAACACACAGGGTGTTACACACAGGATCTTACACACAGGATCTTATACACAGGATCTAATGTGTTGTAGTCAGTATCTCTCCAAAGCACACACCACAATCTACTTTCACATTCTCTCTTCCTAGCCATAGAGAGCAGGGATGTGTTGTCTTTTATTACTCATTGACACCACCTGCAGGCTGGAGGTGGTATATAAGGAGCCTTGGTGTATATGTCCATTACAATACATAATATAAGTTGGACCATTACAATACACATCACACCCTGTGTAGCAGACAGAAACTTTTTTTGGATTACACTTCCTTTCACATAGAGCTGACACATGGGTGTGGTTTTAGCAGCCATTTGACCATTCCATGTTGAAATAGGGATCTCAGCTCTGTAAGTAAGTTTATGTATTTTGTATATTTTGTGTTGTACCTAATATAAGTCAGTGCTATTCTTTATATACATTTACTGATGGTCATTAAAATGGTAATAGTGAGATAGTACACACATACATATACAACTTTCCTATATGTAATATCCTATACCCCTCACCACATTGGTGGCTCCTAAAAACTCAATGCAATCTCCTATGAAAATATAAATATATTTATATAATATAAAGAATATACATAAATATAAGGAAATGCTGCTCAAACCTTTATTCAAAATTACTTTCAGGTGCGGTGCAAAGGAGGACCGGCAATTTATAATCAACTACACATATAATCACAAATAAATTAGGTATAAAAATGAAACATATTGGCAAGCAATGAAGTAGGGTGGATTTTTTTTTTATTTAAATCCGACTTTTTTTGATTTAAATCAGTTTTTTTTTATTTAAATCAGATTTTTTTTTATTTGAATCGGATTTTTTTAAATAAAAATTATTTTTGAGGAAAATATATTACCATCCAAAGGTTATTCCATCATGAAATAAAGATTAGTTTTTTAATTATGTAGAATAAGGCTGAGTATGTTTAATTTTCTATGTAAACAAATTCCATTAATCCATTCACAATGTCATGCTCTTCCAGAGGTTTTTCTAAGATTATTGAGCAGTTTCTCTGCCTACTAGATTATCACAGATGCTTGGTTTACTTTTTTGCAGTTCTCAAAACTGAATTTGACTCAGCAGAGTTCACATGCCTGTTTTTCACAGCAAAAATGTTATAACGTGAACAAAGTTGAGAAAAAGACCGTAATACTATTACAAACCTATTAATACAGAATCAACCCCTTCAGTGCTAAGTTTCAAGAAGTTCAGTGAATAGAATAGAAACAATATTTTTCTGATTGTTTGGAATCGAATAGATCTGAATATTTGTTTAAGCAAATAACATATGCTGTTATGTTATTGTTTCAGTTGAGTAAATCTATTTAAATTGTTGTTATTGTAAAAATCTTGTATCTTCTAAAACTATAATTTAAATCAAGCCTTACTGACTAGTGATTTAAATCGCGATTTAAATCCTGATATAAATCAGTTTGATTTAAATCAAATCCACCATCAGTTTGATTTAAATCAAATCCACCCTGCAATGAAGGGTAATTACCTGCGCTGTACAGACTTGCTTAAGCTGATGCGCGCTCCAATCCAAGTCTACATGGGTTGACTCCACCTCTCACTGTACTCTCCAACTGAAGTCTAAACCAAATAAACAATGATTTACCTAAATACCTACTGATGCACTGAGCGGATGGTCCTGGTGGCTGGAGCGGCAAGAACGACAACTGATACGTTAACAGACAAAATAAATCTAGACAAATAATGTTTTGTTTAAGTTTGAAGTTTATTGAAAATACTTTATTTCGCCCTAATGCAAACTGATATTACAATGATACTGTAAACAACAAAAGAAGGTAGAGACCGGACCAAAATTGCAGGTTGCAGTGGTGCTTTAGTAGCGAACACCACTGCAACCTGCAATTTTGGTCCGGTCTACCTCTTTTGTGTTTACAGTATTTAGTGATCCTGGACAGAAGCACTAAGAGCCCTTGGACCTGCCGTTTGGTATAAGACCAGGAACTATAAATATTTGGTATTACAATGATACTGTCTATTTTGAAATTTGTAATAATTCTTGTATAATTATGTACATTTTGAACATATATATGTTTTCAATACAGGCGATCAAAAATAAAGCGAATTTTAAAAAAATCTATACAGAACGAAAACTGAAAAGTGTGAGTGGATTGTGTGAATGGGCTGCAATGAAACTAGTTAGTAATTGCTGGAACCAAGGATCATAGAACTAGAGAGCTAGAAAACTACAGAATTACAGTGAATTTACACACTCAGTGCTGGTCATTTCAGAGATATATGGTTTTAAGAAATTGTAGAATTCATTAAGGCTTATTTATATTTTACCTTTTCTTTTCCTTTATATAAGGAATATTACAGACTACTATTGAAAAAGCAGTTTTAATTTAACATGTTTTTCAAGTGCAAAAGTAATTTTATAGAAAAAATCGTAGTGTACTATTTAAGTTATTTTAATAGGGTTCGATGATTAAAATAATATACAGTATGTGCCATGTTGCTTTTTAACACTGAAAACTGGAAAGAAACTGGAAATCTATAGCTTTTTGTTGCCTTCTCACAACATCGTCTGTGTTAATAACTTTCCAGTGAAATAATGGCAGTTGGTACATGTCATGCACAGCAGGGATGACATATTTCTCTGAACTGTTGTTTAATTTGAAATCAACTGTGCTCCTGTTTTTAGGCATTTTTTAAGCTGATGAAAACATTTTGTACCACTATTCAGATGTCTTTAGCTTTACACAAGCAAAGGATGAAAAGGGCTTTATAAACTACACACAGAAAATGTGAAATTACATTGCTCCAATCCTACACTGCAATTCCACCAGAACCAAAAAGAAGCAAAATAGATAAGTTACATTAGCAACACCCTTAATGAGATGCAGAATACATGTATGTACATATGTGTGGGTGTCCCCTAGTCATGTGCATCGATAATTGAACATGTAATTTTACCAAAAGCTGTGCTTGAATGGCAACAATGTGTAAAAAAAAAAAAAAAAAGTACCAAGAAAAAATAATTAAAATCCAAATGTTTCTTTCCCAGGGAGGTAGGAAAGCCTTTTCTTACCTCCCTTGGTGGCAACAAACACACGCAGTGAGCTGTCAAATCTTTAACTTCCATTCTTCTTTATAAGTGGGAGGTGCAGTGTAGAAGACTCATATATGAATTTCCATTCTTAACTACCCAGTTGATCTCCTCCTGAGAAAAGTGAGCTATGAAAAAGCTCTTGCAGTGTTCTACACTGAACCCCTCTGCTTAGAAAGAAGGATGAAAGATACAGTGAGAATACTCTCTCCTAGCTCCCATTATATCATACTATGAATGTAAAAGTTTTTTTTAAATTGTCTTGATTGCTATCTAGATGTCTTTTAATCAATTTCAAATAAGATTGAAACGTCTTTCATCTAAAACATAAAAAAGCAAAATATTTCAGAGATATTTTTCACTGGCATTAATTATTCTTACATTAACATCACATTAAATATGACTGATTGACAAATGCTCTCTTGGCATTATTTTAAGTGCTTTAAAACTAAAGGAACAAAAAAAAAGCCAAATTCTTTTCCCCAGGGAAGTAGGTAAGCCTATTTCTACCTTCCTGAGTGGCCACTAAGAATGAACAGTGAGCTGTCATGCAGTGGCTGAAAGCTCTGCGTCCAGAGGGTGACTATCTCTTCCATAACTAACATTAAGAGAGCTTGTCACACATGCACAAAGTTAAATTCTCATTACAATTACCTTTGCAAAGTAAGTTATATACTAAATGAGGTTGAATTAAGACATACATCCATTAAGTCAAAACTTTTCACCATCCTTTTTAACCCTTCCTAAGGGCTAGGCCACACTGAAACGCAAACGCAAACGCAATCGCAATCGCATGCATTTCTGTGCGATTTTTTTTGCGTTTGCGCTTGCGATTTCTTCATAGTATAGGAAATCGCATGCATTGCGATTAAAAATGCAGAACGCAAAAGCAAACGCAAACGCATCGAACGAAAACGCGCGTTTTTTTTGCGTTGCCGCGTTTTCAATAATTTCGAAAAATCGCAAGCGCAATCGCAAACGCAAACGCAAGCGCAAACGCAAAAAAAACGCAGCAGTGTGGCCTAGCCCTAAAAAACAGCTAAAAAGTGTGTGGGGGGGGATTCCTTCCTGACTACAAATATCCCTGGATCAACCAGAACTGCAGTAAAGTTATTAATAACAGTCATTCTAAATATTTTTTAGTTTTAGAAACTTATCTAGCCCACTTTTAAAGCTATTCAATGAACTTGCCATTACCACATCTGCTGGAAGACAGTTCCACAGTTCTCACTGTAAAGAAACCTTTCCTAACCTGAAGATGAAACTTCTTTTCTTCCAACCTTAAAGGATGTCCACGAGTCCTCTGATATGACCTATTCATGAACAATGCACCAGAGAGTTTATTGTATGGCCCATTAATATATTTGTATAAGGTGATCATATACCCACGCAAACGTCGCTTATCCAATGTAAACAGCCCTAACTTGTCTAATCTGCCTGCATAGTCAAGCCCTTCCATTCCCCTTATAATTTTAGTTGCCCTTCTCTGAACTGCTTCCATTTCCAAGATGTCCCTTTTGTATATGGGATTCCAAAACTGCAATGCATATTCCAAATGAGGTCTTACCTGTGCTTTGTAAAGAGGGACAATAATATTTTTACTCCCTCTTTACACGGCACTGGTAAAGCCTTATGTATATTTATGTACAGTATCTTGTTAAAATGTATCATGTGCAGGATTTTTGTATTTTATACTTTATATAAACAAATGTTCACAAAGGCTTCCAACATTGCCCTTTTTACTCCTGAAAGTATAAATGCAGAATGCAACTATGGCATGCTGGGAGTTGTAGAGTACCAAGATTTACCATCACTACATTAGACTAATAGAAGTTAGAGGCACAGCACAATATGATAAAAGGAGAAGCTAAATGGTTTGTATCGACTTTTGTTACAAAAATAAATGAATAATGTGGATTGTTGTGAAAGTTCTCATTCATCCAGGTCATGGTATATCTGTTGTATTCAGTCAGATCAATTGGACTTAAAGTTTAGTTCTTGAAGATGTTCCGCTAGTCATCCGACTGGCTTTCTCAATACATTGACTTTAATATACCTTATATACTCAAATGTAAGTTGAGTCGCGGTACCTGTTTTTACCTGAAAAATAAGTTAAACATGACTGACTTGAGTATAAGTCGAGGGTAGAAAATATGAACACTTCTGCATTCTGATTCTGTATTGTTTTGAGGTTTTAGTTTCCCTTTAAATGGACAGCAAAATTCCAATACAGTAGTCCCATACAGTAATAGCCAAATCCATTACTGTATGGGACTACTGTATGGGAATTCTGCTGTCAATTTAAAGGGCAACTAAAGCCTCAAAACAATACAGAATCAGAAGGCATCTTTTTAACAATAGATACCATCCTACTGATTCTGTATTGTTTTGAGGTTTTAGTTTCCCTTTAAATGGACAGCAAAATTCCAATACAGTAGTCCCATACAGTAATAGCCAAATCCATTACTTTATGGGACTACTGTATGGGAATTCTGCTGTCAATTTAAAGGGCAACTAAAGCCTCAAAACAATACAGAATCAGAAGGCATCTTTTTAACAATAGATACCATCCTACTGATTCTGTATTGTATTGAACCATTAGTTGCCTTTTAAATGGACAGTTATCCCATACAGTAACATTCATTCCTTGGCACTCCAGGTGTTTGGAAACTACAAATCCCTGCATGCTTTAGTTGCTGGGAGTTGTAGTTTTCAAACTTCTTCAGTGACAAGGAATTGTGCTTATTATATGGGAATACTGTCCCCCCCACCCCCGAAGCAAAGATTCTGTATGTAGGATCAGAGTATTGTAGAGATGGTACAGTATGTAGGGCTGGAGTAATGCAGAGAAGATACACTCACCTCTTATCAATAAGCTGGCTGCCGCTCACCCGATCCACTACTCTGGCGCCTGACGTCACTACTAAGTCCCAAGAATGGTTCCCTCGCACACCTATACATATATATATCCATTCGCTGGGTGCTTTTTATATATTGTTTTTTCAAGACTGGTGTGCGCTCTTAATTTGCTGTTCTTGTGATGTCACTACTTGGCACCGGGAAGTGAGACCGGTGTGAGAGTGAGAGTGGTGACGTCAGCTGGCAGAACAGTGGATCAGAGTGAGCGGCAGCTGGATTACTAGATAAGAGATGAGTACTCAAGTATATGTTGAAGTTTTTTAAAGCCTAAAACCTCAACTTATACTCGAGTATATATGGTATATAGATGTCTGCAGTATTTACACATTGATGAATATTGGAGTTTATCTTCAAAGTTGTGTTCCAATCATAGAAAATTCCATTCATTATTTTAAAGAAAATTTCCACCTTTTTTAAAAGCAAAAAAGTTTTTATGAAGCATTTCCAGGGTTAAAGCTATCAGGGGAGCAGGGGGTATGACCACACAGGGTCCCAGGACAAGGGGGACCCAGACTTTATACACTCCCACATATACAAGGCCACAGCAAGTGGCTTTTATTGACTTTTATTGACTTTATTGACTTTTATTGAGTTGTGTAGTCTCAGAATTTACCAGTGATTCCTAGTTAGGTTTATCACTGTTTAGGTGGATGTCTGCCAGACCCGCACTGTCTTAACAGCTTAACAGCTACATCTTCAGAGAGTAGAGGGACAAAGGAATTTATCAGCAGCTATGGATGTATGTATGTAACCAGCAAATAGGAAATACCAACATGCTGCAGCTATATAAGCAAAACAATGTAATTTCTCCACCATGCTGAGATGATGGCACAGTTAACAGATTTAATTACACAGAGATTTATTTATAATTTGGCTTTAGTTTTCCTTTAGCTACCTGAAACATGGGCCTGTGGATTGTAAACTTGTTGCAAACAGTGGACATATGGCACATTTGTTACATTTTACACTCCTTAGGCCTCCCTACTAATGTACTTATTTATCGGTATAATTGCTTCCGCTTATCTGTGTAGTTTATTGTATTTTTACAATGTGCAGTTCTGTGGTGCTTTCTAAATTAACATATACATACAGATAGAGAGAAAGGCACATAGAAGTTCAGACAATTACCGAATGTGATGTACTGAATGCGTTAAATAAATATCCTTTTATTTGATATTTTTTTCCTTTTAGTTTCATCAACCTCTTCAGAAAGTGAAGACATCCCCTGTCCGCTTGGGTATTTTCCATGTGGCAATTTGACCAAGTGTCTTCCTCAGTTTATGCATTGTAATGGTGTGGATGAATGCGGGAATCAGGCAGATGAAGACAACTGTGGTAAGCTAAAGGGGGAATGCCAGGGGATAGGGACGGTGTCCTGTTTAAATGTATTGTTACATTAAATTACTTGCAAATGACACAACAATTTGTAACATGTAGTAAACACATATGTATTTAAAGGGTCAATATAGACAAAAATAGACCCACTCTGTATAGACTCTATAACTGAAAAGTTATTTGTATGTATGTATGTATGTATAGTTTATTTATAAAGTACCACTTGGGGACGTAGCGCTGTACAGTAATAAAATACAATAAAGTCATACAAGGGGGATAAATACATAGATAATTGAGTACATAAATATATAAATTATATAAATAGAAGTGCTAGAGCTTTGCCACAAGAGGCAAGGAGGTCCCTGCCCCATAGAGCTTACAGTCTAGTTAGGTGGGAAACATACAGATACAATGGAGTGGGTATAAGTGCCCGAGTGAGATGTATGCAGTGCAAATAAAACAATCTTATACTTTGCTGGTTACCAGATAGGTAGGATGTAAGGATAGATGTAAATCTGCTAATAGAGGTTTCTTGATGTTAAGAGAGGAATAGAATTCCAGAGGATGGAGCAAAAAGAGAGAAAGGTGTAAGGTGAGAAGAAGCAGTACGTGTGAGAGCAGGAGAACTTACCGGGATCGTTCCAGCGCTGACAGCCGCGGCCGAAATCCCTAATACCTCCGCGTTTCCACTCTCCTTAGCACAGTGTGCGCATCGCGCCACTGTGCAAAGGCCTGGAGATGCATTGAGGGCGTCGGGGATTTCGGCCGCGGCTCTGTCAGCGCTGGAACGATCCCGGTAAGTTCTCCTGCTCTCCTGCAAGATTTACTGAAGAACGGGAGGTAAGAAATAGTGCATTTACCTCCTGTAAAACAGATAGAAAGCAAGTTAATTTTTGAGTGGACATACCCTTTAATCTGTTTATAAATGACTTAGAAGGGAGCATTGAGAGCAAGGTCTCTGAGTTTGCTGATGACACTAAACTATGCACAGCTTTGGAAACTTCAAATGATGTGCAATTGCTGCAAGCAGACCTAGATAGATTATCAAAATGGGCAGCAGAATGGGAGATGAGATTCAATGTTGATAAATGTAAAGTGATACATCTAGGGTTTAACAATCCTTGTGCCACCTACACCATAAATAACTCTGTGTTAAAGGGCATGTCCACCCCCAAAACTATAATCCCCCCAACTACTGGCCCCATCATGTAGTGTAGTTTAATCCTTACCTCACATCCCAGCTCCATATGGTTCTCCTGTAGTCCCCCCCCCAAAGTCCCAAAAACTGCCCACCAGGAGGATAGCAGAGTCCATATAGGACTCTGCCTCCTACCTGGCCTCCGGTAGAAGTTTGGCATGCGTACTGCAGCCCTTCTCCCCCTCCCTCTCCCTCCCTCTCCCTCCCTCTCAGATTCCCTCCCCCTAGCATAAATCCCTTAATATATAGTATTGCCCCTGCCAGCCCAGCCCAACCGCTATATTTATATGTTTAGAAAGCTCCCCAAACTTTACTTACCTCTCCTCTTTCCTCCCCCGAAATGAGCTGCCAGCAGCCGCGTCCATGATTGGCTGCCGCTCAGCCAATCACAGACGCGACTGCCGGTCCCGCCCCTCTGCTTGCACTTTCTCGCAAGCAGAGGGCCGGGAGCGCGTCGGAGGAAAGAGGGGAGGTAAGTAGAGTTTGGGGAGCTTTCTAAACATATAAATATAGCGGTTGGGGCTGGGCTGGCAGGGGAATCTTATATTAAAAAATTATTTTAGGGTAGACATACCCTTTAAGTGAATCTCGACTGGAAAAAGATTTGGGGGTTCTGGTAGATAACAGACTTAGCTGTAGCAAACAATGCCAGACAGCAACAGCTAGAGCTAGCAAGATATTGTTTTGTATATGAAAAAAAACAAACATTGTACTCCCTCTTTACAAGGCACTGGTAAGGCCTCATTTGGAATTGCAGTGCAGTTTTGGAATTCAATATACAAAAGGGACATCTTGGAATGGAAGAAGTTCAGAGAAGGTCAACAATTAATAAAGGGAATGGAGAGGCTTGACTATGCAGGCAGATTAGACAAGTTAGGGCTGTTTACATTAGAGAAGCAACGTTTTGTGGGGGATGTGATCACTTTATACAAAATATTAATGGGCCATACAATAAACTCTCTGGTGGCATTGTTCACGAATAGCTCATATCAGAGGACACTGGACATCCTTTAAGGTTGGAAGAAAATTTCATCTTCAGGTTAGGAAGGTTTCTTCAATGAGAACGGTGAAACTGTAGAACTGTCTTCCAGCAGAAGTGGTAATGGCAAGTTCATTGAATAGCTTTAAAAGTGGGCTAGATAAGTTTCTACAACTAAAACATATTGAGAATTACTGGTAATAATACATATACTGCATTTCTGGTTGTTCCAGGGATACTTTCCGATTTGGAGTCATTTGGAGTCAGGAAGGAATTTTTTCCCCTTTTTTAGCAGTTTTTTTTTGCCTTCCTCAGGATCAACTGTTAGGTAGGGTTAAAAAGGAGGATGAAAAGGTTGGACTTGATGGGCGTATGTCTTTATTCAACCTCAATTACTATATTACTATGTTACTATCTCTATTACAAGCTCTATTCACAAGATCTCTTCCATTAACACCCCACACCACACCCCAACACTGAAGCACCCTGGTGCTTGTTCACTGGATCCTGGCACCCTGTGACTGAGTTTGAGTAGGACAGGCGAGTGTGCATCATTAATATGTTTTCGATTTCAACTATTATTGCATGTAAGGTGAGTAAAGGGTCAAATCAGAGATGACCAGCCTGTGGCCCATCAGACATTTAAAAACTACAACTCCCAACTTCTGAAACCAAGAAAACCAAGAAAACATCTTGAGTATCGCAGCAAGTTTCATATATTATGAGATCTGCTCCAAGGATGCAGATGGAGCTAGAGAGTAAGCATCACCCATCAGCACTGATACAAACTGACACTTCGACTGGCCTGTCAGTAGGGAATGGGGTCTCTATACACAAGCTTGCTTCCCCCCCGATGATAGCTGGAATTAATAGTGTAAACACTTCAGCTTTATCTGCTGATCTCTTAGGCTACGTTCACACTAGAAACTGACAGAAATGCACAGCATGTGTTTCTGTCAGTTTGTATCCATTTTTTCATACATTTGTATCCATTTTTTCACAATGTGTATTCCATAGATTTATATAGAAAATACATGAAAAAACGGACAGAAATGCTGCATGCAGTGCGTTTTTTAAACAGACTGGAATGGAACGGAATATAATGCAGCAGGTGTGAACGATATTATGATATCCTATGGGGTTTTACTGTCTGTCCATTTTTTTAAACGCACCCACGTATGAAAAACAGATACAAACTAATGTAGTATGAACGAGGCCCAAAAATGTGAATTTTTAACAATAATAGGCCAGAGAAGCAGGTTGCTGAATCACTTTTTCCCCCTCTTTCAGAGTTTCATATTTAATCTTTAGTTCTTCTTTAATTAATCTCAAGATGAATAATGTTTTGAATAACAAACAGGAATAATTGTCCACATCAGCAATTAAGAGACCAGTGATGGACAAAGAACGCAAACCGTGTACTTGATTAACTCTTGATTTACTCTAGTAAAAATAAGGGTCCTCCCTTTAAATTTCCACTTTAAGGGGAACTGTGGTCCAAAAATGACTTGGGGTAAATTCACCAGGTCCCCTGCACTTCCTGCTTCCTGCTCTGAAACTGTCAGTCAATCTGTCCTGTTTCTCCTCCTCCCTTTGCACCCACCCCCTGGCCCTCCTCCCACTCATGGACCCCATGGTCCCTCCAGTTGCAGGCCCCCCATGGCCCATTATCTTACAGCCCCATGTGACCCCGCCCACTTGCGGGTGACGTGGCCCCGCCCACTCGTGGGTGCCTAAGCCCCACCCACTTGCGGGTGCCATGGGTTACTCAGACACCCCCCCTCTACCTTCTCTGTCAGGACTTCACACATCAGAGAGGAGGGGGGACTTCCTGTCTCCCTTACACACTGAGGCGGCACTGTGCAGGAGAAGCCTCAGGAATGTCACAAGTCAGCCTCCCACCCATTAACTTTCTGGTCAGTCATTTCTGTATATCTTGGGCTGTGGAGCACGTAGAGAGGTGGTTGATGGCTCGTTTTAAAGGTAGGAAACTGGTCTTTAATTTAAACTTAACTTGTTTGGAGACCAAAGTTCCCCTTTAAGGTAGACTCTTTCAGCAGGACCCTAACTAAGCTAACTAGTCTAAGTCACAGTTCTCCTTTAAGAAAAAAAAATTGCCTTCATGTGTACTTAAGAATCAATCAATAATATGAATTTCTATGGCTCCAGTATCTTATTTTTATTTGTGAAACAGGATTCTTGCTTAATATCACTTATTAGTTAAAAATTGCTATTCAGTTTTATTGAAGAAAGGGAGGTAAAGGAGCTGTTTCTTACCTCTTGTTCTTCAATAAAACCTGCATGAGCCGAGAGAGAAGGTACTTAGCCAATTGCTCGCTTGTCTCGATGGACTGTATTCTCTACCCATGCGCAGACAGTACAGAGTCGGTTGGGACCTGTCAGAGGATGGGGCGGAGAGTACCTTACTTTCTATCCTGGCTCCTGCAGGTTTTATTGAAGAACAGGAGGTAAGACACAGCTCCTTTAGCTCCTATTCTTCAATAAAACTGAATAGCAATTTTTTAACTAATAAGTGATATTAAGCAAGAATCCTGTTTCACAAATAAAAATAAGATACTGGAGCCATAGAAATTCATATTATTGATTGATTCTTAAGTACACATGAAGGCAATTTTTTTTTCTTAAAGGGGAACTGTGACTTAGACTAGTTAGCTTAATAAAATACCATTAAAGGGCATGTCCATCCTCAAAACTAAAATTTCCCCCACTACTGGCCCCACCCTGCAGTGTTAAAAACTCCTTACCTTACATCAGGAGCCTGGCTGTGAATGAAAATGTTTCTGCCTCTTACCTTTCCTCTGAGAGGTTTCTGGCATACATTGTGAAGGCCCCAGATCCCTCTTTGCAGCCGTGTTTCCCCATTTTTGTGTACTGTAGTGGCCCCTATCCCACCCCCAAATCCCACCCCCAACGGCCATGTTCATTTGGCAAAACTAGAATCCGAAATGTACTTACAGAGGTCTGTTCCTGCGCCATTCTGCACTGACTGCAGCAACATCCGTGATTGGCTGACTTTTAGCCAATCACAGACACAGCTGCTGGTCCGGCCCCCTGCTTGCAATTTCCTGCAAACAGAGGGCCGGATCAGAACGCATGGGGATAGAAACTCGGAAAGTACATTTCTGATTCTTTTTTTGGCAAATGAACATAGCGGTTGGGGGGGGGATCGGGGCCAATACACTACAGAAAAAACTTGTTTTATAGGTGGAGATACCCTTTAAGATTGGGCTGTAAACTGATTGTTAGGATAGCTGTTTGCTTCGTTTTCACCTGTCACAGTTTTTATGAACAAAAATGAAACATCATATTTTACATAATGTAACACCCTGGATCAAGAACTATGTGGGTCATTTACGTAGAGTCCCTATCGTGAAATTTGGTGCTAAACCTTGTGCCACTTTTGAATGTGTTTGCACCAGATATGTGATGACATTGTGGTACACATACAGTATTGTGTAAAATGTGCCTTTTTCAAAATTTTTACTTTTTTTACACAAAATTGCACTGTTTTTCCACCAAATATTTAACAACTGCTAGGGAACTGGTCTTATTGCTAAGAAGATCAGCATGATTGCAGCACAGAAATCCCTTTTCAATATCCACTGCAAAACCTTTGATGGATACTGTTTTGATCTTAAATTAGCTACTCTCTGTAAATGTCCCCCTTTATGTATAATTTATTTTAGTAAAAACTAAGATATTTAACTTAGAAGTAGGGGAGTTAAAGAAAAAATCTTGACAAAGAAATTATTAGAATAAAGTAGAGATACACAAAATAGCTTCTAGGCAGGGGCAGATTTACACCTCAGGAGCCTGTAGGTTTATAAAGCCTAGTGCCATAGCCCCACCCCTAAACAGACCACATCCTTAAACCACACCCATTTTTTTATTTTTTGGGAAGTAAATAGACTATAAAAGGCGTGGATTGTTGTGGGCAGATTGAGAGGCGCCCCTAGGCCTACTGTTCCTACTGTGCCTTACAGTAAATCTTTGTTAGGGCTAGGCCACACTGCTGCGTTTTTTTTGCGTTTGCGATTGCGTTTGCGATTGCGCTTGCCATTTTTCAAAATTATTGAAAACGCGGCAACGCAAAAAAAAACGCGCGTTTTTCGATGCGATTGCGATTGCGTTTTGCGTTCTGCATTTTTAATCGCAATCGCATGCGTTTTCCTATACTTATTGAAGAAATCGCAAACGCAACGAAAATCGCACATGAAATCGCATGCTATTGCGTTTGCGTTTGCGTTTGCGTTTCAGTGTGGCCTAGCCCTTACTGTCTTTTCTACTTTCTTACTGTCCATTGCTAGAGAGTAATTTAAAGAAGGTAATGGAAGCAAGGAAAAGTCAAGGTATAGTTTAGTGCTGCTTCTATATTAGAGTTCAAGATGGCTTTTTGCTTCTCTTAAATATTGTAAATTCAATGCCTGGCAACCATCGCTTTCCATCTACTGATTTCATTGGATATTCTATAATTTGGCAATGCATTTGACTGGTCAAATTATATGAGCAGAACCTAGCAGACCCTGAACTTTGAGCAACTGAATGGCTCAGGACATACAAAGGGCCGCATCGTGCCTTTTATTGGTTAGCTGATTACCTAAAACGCAAGCTATTTGTTGTAACAAATTGTCTTTTTTCATTAATGAAATTAATGAAAAAAGACAATTTGATTTAAAACAATGGTTTACTGTAAATACAGTTTATACAGTATTGTTGAATGCCATTTTAAACCCTTTTATATCTGCATTTATTATTCTTGCCAATAGTTCCATGACAACTTTACTATGTGCCTGTCTAAAACAGAATGATTCTGATATCTCCCTTTGCCACCTGGGAAGTATATGTTTTAGCTATAGCACATTGAACAGCTGGGAAAATGTCAAAATATTCCTACACCAAACCACTTTCAGTTTTAAAAAGATAATACACATGGAAACTTTTCAGTGTAAATAAAAGGCAAAGGACCAAAAACCTGTCTCTGAGAGTTGGCTGCGCTCAAAATAATCTTCTGGTATAAAGAAACTGATACACGCTCAGACATTTGGTAGCTGCCTTTCAAATGGCAGGTAATAAAATGGAATAGTATCAGTGCATAATGCAGTATTTTTATCATTTTCAGACAGGCTGACTTATTATATATTAATTAACTTGTTAAAAAAGTAAAAGCAAAGAATGCCCAAATACATTTCATAAGGTTTTACTCAAGGGAGCCAAATGGCACTTTATTCCAGATTTAAAATGATCTGAATATTATCACCAAGAACCAGGCCTTGCCTTATAAATGATTAGTTCTTATAGTTCCTCTTTAAAGAGAGTTTAGTTATTTTATACCCCTTCATACAGCAGAATAATGTTAGGGGGGACTTTGCAACTGACCCAATTAACATCTAAACCTCACGCAAACTATTCATACATGCCTGTAAATCACATATAGCCCTGACTGTATGTGTATTAGGGCCTAAACTAATATAAAAAAGATCAAACCCTTCTAAAAATTCATAATTCCAGACGCAGACCTCTATCCAGCAGGAGTCCAGTCTTTTAAAGGATACAATATAGCGCCATTAAAAATTACTGGTAGCACAAAACAAGTGCGAAAAGTCTTCTTAATGGAAAGATATACCCTTAGATTTAAAGGGAAAGTTCAGTGCAAATACAAATGCTTTTCAGAAAAAAAGCAGTATTTTATCATCCCAATGACCTTAATCTGCCAATTCAGCATTTTGTCTGTGTATAAATAAATACAACCAAAATACTGACTTCCTGTTTGCAGGACCCCTAGTAGAGACCATTATGGTCTTGCCCTTGACCCAGCGCCTGGGTTGATTCAGTTGCTCAGTAGATATCTGAGCATCTTTGACCCATCCAACAGCCAGTCAGTAGAAATTACTGTTAGGAACATTTCAAGGTAGTGGTGCATCATGGGAAGAAGAAGGACTGTTAGAACCTGAAATGGCAGCTCACTAATGTCAACAGCAGGGAACAGCAAAGGGTATGAAATCAGCTGATTTTTCAAAATGGGAGAGAATATGTAGAATAACTAAGAAGGCATTACACAAACTAACAATTTAACAGATATTGATATTTTCCACTGAACTGTCCCTTTAAAGTTAATAAAACCAAACTTTCAATATTATTGGAAGTAGAACTGAGTATTTCTCTGCTTAGTAGCATCATTTAAAAGATCCCTATTTGGTCTTTACTTTTTAGAGCTGCCACATCTCTATTGTGAGGAGAAAGAGATAGGTAGGTAGGTGGTAGGAAGGAAATCATCAGGGATAGTTCTCCTTTAAAATTCATGTGTATGAACTATCCTCTAACTCCTCAGAATATGTGCTTAGATCTTTGAACAAGTATAGTGGGTGTGATGCTAATTACCCTCCCACCTCTTTAAGTGCACATTATCTTCTATAAAAAGACTGCACAAACATCAGGAGTGTATTTTTTATCATTTATAGTTAGTTAATTCTAACTCTTGCACCGATACAGGGCTCACATTAGTGCTCCCCTGTTAGTTACTGAAGAAGAAAACACACATTCACTTTTATTCATTTTATAGACTTTACAGTATTCATATATATAATATGGCAGCAGAGGTGCAGGGAAAACTGGTTATCTCTAAGGTACACATGGGAAGATCATTTAGCCGGCCCAAACAAACAGCTAGGCTAAATAGCGTTGGTTGCATAGAAATTACAACCACTGAATGTGCATTCCATAGGAGACCTCACAACCATGCATAATTTACCAACATGTCCAATCGTCCTTTCATCCAATTTCAATATAAAGCCGAAAACATACCACAGATATTCCGTGCCGACTGTGTGACACATGCCTGTCAGTATTGTGTGACACAATACTGTCAGATCCAATGGTATCATCCCATTTTTGGTACTGTGTGTTGCGCTTTTCGAACGAACGTGAGGCAGACCAACGTTCACCATCGACCTTGCAATCGTTTGGAAGTGCCTGAAAATTCCCATCAGCCGCAGTCATCTCCCTGTACTTAAAGTTATTTAGTATGTTAATCATTATTAATACATTTATAATAGACTGAGAATCATTATACCTTTGACTGTCAGGGTAACAAATATAATGATTTATTGAATAAGAGGTGCAAAAATGTGTGCAAATTATTTGCAGCAATCAATCAGATGTTAAAGTCAAAGTGTTGCACCTCTTATTTCATTAGCATAGTTTGTTATTAATTACATAAGCACTGTTTGTTATTTAGTTACATCCATTAATATTGACTACTCTAAAGGGATGGCGATTTATACAAGAAAAACTTGTGGCTATTGATAGATACAGCAAGATCCCACTCCTCCAAAACCAAAACTTTTTTTGGATTTTAAATCTCAGCTGTAGATTCTGAGAAATTATCATTTGAAATCACAGCATTTACAGGGAAAGACCTGTCACTCCAGAAGCAGAAATTGTAATGTGACCCATGCTTGACCACTTTGCCTGCCTGCTAGCACACTTTCTGTAACATAAGAGAATCAGCAGAGAAAAGAAAGAAGGAGGAGGGAGGGGGAGATGTGTAAGCATAGCAGTGTCCATGGTGAGGCTGTGCAGAACTTATAAGTGTCGCAGACACTACAAGAAGGCAATGAGTAAGGGAGGGTGGGGGGAATTAGGAGTACACACTAAACATTAATAATTTAATGACAAAGCAAGCACAGATAAATATGTGAGTGCCACCATTTTACTTATCTCAAATTGTAGTTTCAGAAAATGTAAAGTTGTTTCAGTGAGTATAGTGACCCTTTAATTCTGTGCTTTTACATGTTGATGCTTTCTGGCAGTACATGAAGACAGTGTGATAAACAGTTCCACCTGTTTTACGGAGTTCTTGTTCTTCTTCGTTTTACAAATGTCATAGGAAAGCTTTCTACGAAACAGAAAAATAAATAGACTATAGTCTTTAAATTACAAACTTTTCTTCTAAAGCCAGCAAATTCTTGGTTGATTACAAAAGCATAAGCTAGAATTCAAGCACAAGCTTAATTTCTTTTTATTATTTTTCAAGTGCTCTGGTTTACTATTGTGAAATCAGATATCAAATAAATTGTATCTGCCAGGGAAATCAGAGAGGATCTGTACTGTGTAGGGAACCATCTGAATGCAAATCTTATTATACAACATAACCTATTGTACGAATGTAATAAATTAGCAGTCAATTGATAGCAAAATTCTGTATTTTATAAGCTAAGAAAAGGATTATTAAAGGGAAATTAGAGTTGTAACAGAAATGTAAAATGCTTTATTTTAACCTTTGGATGATTATCCTAAAAGGATTTATTAGCTTTACAAACGCTGGCTTTGGTGTGGTTGCCACCCATTTACTTGGCCAGAGGTCAGAAGAGCTGTTCTCTGTCTCCCTGGATGAAGCACACTAACTATTTCAAGGCCGTAAAACAGCACAGGGGCAGACACAAAGATTTTTCTGCTGGGATGAAAGATATACTTTATAATGCTTTATTCTGTAAAACAAAACACTTAAGCTGGGTTCACACAGTACCAATCTTTGAAAGATGTGGCTACACACAGTCACAAGCGTTCTCCCTATATAAATATATAACCTGTTCGGGCTTTGGGCCTTGCCTGCCAAATCGGATGTTTGTACTTAGCTTTAGAGGTTGGTGGTCACTTACTATTTAAGTCTATGGGGTTGCCTGAAACATGACTTTCAAAGCTCTTTGAGTTACAGAGACCATCAAGTGAAGAGAGGGAATAGCAAAAACATTTTCGGGGGGATCCAATACTGGATGCTGCGTTACTTACCTTAGCCCGATCCCGCGATACAATAATTGACGTAAATGAGATTACGTCAGTTATTGCATCGCGGGATCTGGCTAAGGTAAGGAGCGCGACCGTAACACTCCCCAACCTGTACCGTTAAGTTTCGCGCTACGAGGTAGCGCAAAACTTAACGGTAGGGGTTTGGGTTCTTTAGCACAGCGCTATTTCCAAAAACATTTGGAAATGGTGCTGTGCGCTAAAATCTAAAAAGGGCCATATTGTATCTTCCCCTTTATTTGCCATAGAAGTGCTCCCACAGCCCCCTTTTCTGTTTACAAAACATTTTATAAACATAATTTCATTAATAATTCATAACTTATATTTAAAGCAGTTCATTTTCTATTAAGGTGAGGAATCACATAGACAAACTTTACTTTTAAATTCTAATTTAACGCAAGCCAAATACTGTGTGATTCTTGACATCATAGAACTGGTGGATTTTAGAGACCTTGTGCTCCTCCACCTGCTCAATAGGGTTTAGTTCTAGGACATGCTTTGCCAGCCCAGCACCTTTACCCTTAGTTCAGAAAAAGTATTGATCGTCTTGTAGGTGTTTTGGGTCCTTACCCTGCAGCCCAGGACTCTGCACACTCTGAGATTCACAGCAGTCCACACAGTTGGATACAGCGCAAAAAGAAATGTATTAGTTACATATCATATACATACTGACACAAAGCATGGCTTAAAGGGCAAGTCCAGCCCCAAAATGAAAACTTACATATAGGTAAATCTCCCCCCAAAACCCTAAATGATAATAGTTTGAAATCTGAAATATATAAGTCTAACCTGAAATCCTGCACAATGTTCTGTTGCCGTTTCTGCTTCCTGGTTCTTCCAGTTAGCAACTGTCAGTTATGGATTTGACAGTTGACATTACAGCCAATGACAGAATGCTAATCCTCTAGCTGCATCTTCTGAGCATGCTCAGGCTCAGTACAGGACACTAGATTGCTCAGTTTCCATTAGGTATCCAGAAGGCATACAGTAATGAATTCAGAGTAAAAAGTAGGATATATCAACATATTTTAAAGAGGCCATTCTTTCTAAAACATGTTATTATGAGGGTGGAGTTGCCCTTTAAAAACGTCTGACCCATTTTGGGTACACCGTTACCCTTAGTTATAGGCCACCCTTCGTCAAAGGCTTGTATGGGACAATTTGGAGTGGAGTACTCACTTTTGTTGCCAGCATTAATGACTGTTTGTTGAGTTTTTTTTAGGGGACAGCAAATTTTCACTGTTATACAAGCTGTACACTAACTACTTTACATTGTATCAAAGTGTCATATGTTCAGTATTGTCCAATGGATAGATACAATAAAATATTTACAACATGTGAGGGGTGCACTCATGTTTTTGAGATACTGTAATATGATAATTTGGATTTTAGTTGGCCATTAGTAGATGAACTGACAGCTGTAGATTCAGGGAACTTATATTTCAACATGGGTGGTTAAGTTTTTAATTCTAATGAAAATTAGTATTTTATTTCCAAGAATAGTAACAAAACCATATCCTTAATAGATCAACAACACAGACATCTTGTACTTGGTAAGGGCAATATTCCAAAGAGATGGGAAATATGTCATGCTAATTTCTTTCTTCAGCATCTAAAATGCATTAGCTAATGTCTAAATTCTAAATTAATAACATTGGTAGCTTAATTAGTTATTCTTGGAGGACATAGGCAAAGACTAAATACGCTTGAACAATAATAACAAGAGAAAGCACGAAAGGCAGATGAAATGCTGTAATGCTGTGGGTCATTAAAGAGATTAGCTGACTTATAATATGATAGCTCTGTCCTTTATTGAATGGCACGTTGTCAGGAAGCAGCAGGTGATCATTTGATGGTTAGTAAGAGACCATGAGGGTTATTCAATAAAAGTTCTTATCGTTTAAAATCGTTTAAAACATTTTGCCCCAACCAATCAGATGTAAGCTTTCAAATGTTAAATAATATCTGATTGGTTGGGGCAAACAGCCCGGCGATATTATATGCCGATAGCGGCTCTCGGTGCTTCGCTAACTGGCTTTTTTCTATAACGGCACTTTTATAGCCAGCTATTAGCTGGCATTAAAAGTGCCGCAATAGAATGCCACTTTCAGCATATAACATCACTTGCGGAGGCTGCAAGGTTAACTTTCGCATTAGCCACTCAGCCGCTGCAATGAAGGAGTTTAAAGGTGACCATACATTAGGCCGATTTTATGTACAATCCAACATACAATCCGACATTTCCATCGATTGGCCGAAAAATTTAAAATTTTCCCATTTTTATCACACGACATTAGATCGGGATTAGTCGGTTTTTAAGTCGACTGGTAAAATGATTGTAGTGTTTTCTAAAGTTTCGATTAAATGTGAATGTAATGTAACCCCACAATGGACTACATTCGACATTAATCATAAAACAAATTGAATGTCGAACAATATTTATTGTACATCTTGGTACAATTAACATTGTACATCTGTTTATCAAAGTATCGGTCAGTTTAAGATCGTAATTACGATCGTAATAGTGTATGGCCACCTTAAGTCACGTTAATCAATATCACATTGGTTAGCGTGGCTTAAACTCACAGGCAGCTTACTGCCTGAAATATTGCTCAACAGTTTTTTGTAAGAAAAGTATGCAGCCAACGTTTCAGCCTGACCACCCGATCCGGCCTAAATAGTTTAAAATAGCATTGGCGATGAAGTCCTGAGTTCAAATCCCCCAGTGTTCTCTGGTTTTTCCCACAATTATAAAGACTTACTGGTTGTACGTGTTTGATAAAGTGATTAGATTGCAAGCTTTTTATATATTATTCATATAGCGCCAACATTTTCCGTAGTGCTTTTCCGTAGTAATAAAGGTTGGAGGTCCACCCATAACGTTGCCTGTATCTCACATATTGGGTGAATAAAGAGGAACAATTTTTTGCAACAGACTTTGGTGTATCCTACTGCAGTTTGTTTACAATCACATTGATTCAGATAATACAAACTAAGTGCTGTTTTTCACACATTTAACCTATCAGCGTGTCTTTATGATTGTGGGGGAGGCCAAACAAGCTCCTTTCAGATTTGTCCAGGATTTCAGCAGTGTAATTAACAACCACTGAGCCCCCACGCTGCCCTGCTCTGTGCTTGTCTTATTGGTAGAAAAGCAAATCTCCCAAACTGTAACTTTTTCAGAAATATGGATTTGAGTCTTATTTAGCAAGAGCCTTTACATGAGGAGCAAACATAATTTTCTCTCCCCAAGAAACATGTCCTTATAATGTCTGCTAATGTTTGGTAATCACTGTTTCAGTTATTTTTTATTGACTTAGTTAATATGATTATTTCTTTATTTTGCTAAATTTTATTATTGCTCAAAAGTCTCCCGTTATATTACGGGAGACTTTTATAATAAATTATCAAACAAAACTTTTTTTTAGCCCTCAGTGTGATCCAAATTTCAGTTTTATAAATATCTCAAATATGCTGTTAAGATAACATGAACCAAGATATTAGGAAACAATCATCTCACTGTTTGGAGAACAGGTGGTAGGACGATAAGTTTGAAATTAGGACAATTATTTTTGGCAAAATAACAAAGAAAATCTAGCAGTCAAAATGCCCTTGTCCCAAGTGTTGTAATGAGACTGTACTCACCATAGACATCTCATTAATGCAAGTATTTTAGGCATAGTAAGGAGGCTCATTAAGAAAGTGAAAGACTTCATGAATGTTGAATGCTTTGATGATCTTAAACAATGCAGTGCAATGTGTATACCATCATTTATCCATTATGTTCACAGAGGAAAACAATTTGGATAAATACAAGTGAGATTTTTTCACCCATATAATAATATACAAAACAGTCTCAGCTAAGACCTACTGCAATTATGTCAATTAACACTTTAGAACAAGTTGTAAATCAACATTAAAATGTATTGTTTATTTAATTAACCACTTTAATGTCACAACTGGAAGTGTTGTGGTTCTAAATTGCTATCATAATTTAAAAGAAAAGGAATCAATAGGGAATTTTAAAAACCTTTTTGAAACATAGCACAGTTAGCAAAGGGTAGACCAATGGAATCTCCCGGTAGTATTGTCAGTGGAAATAAATGGACATCGGGTCAGCCTGAACAATCAGCTTGGAACCAGCGAGCACGTTGCTTGCATGTAAGTATAGATCTGCAGTGGTTTAGTTGTATTGCACAAAGGGAGCTAGAAAAAACCTTTCCTACCATCCTGTGAATTCTCGATCCCCTGGCCTCTACAGAATATATTCAGTTTTGTATCCCTTTAATGCCACCTCAGTCTATGAAAGATATCTTGCACATTATCCACATTTGTTTGCACATTTGTATAATATTTACATTTCAAGTTTAGTGAAAAAGTCCTTTAAAGGCCACGTCCATCCCCATTCTGCTTTTATTTAAAGCCATGTCCACCCCCATTCTGCTTTCATTTAATAGCCACGTCCATCCCCATTCTGCTTTTATTTAAAGCCATGTCCACCCCCATTCTGCTTTCATTTAATAGCCACGTCCACCCCCATTCTGCGTTCATTTAAAGGCCACGTCAACCCCCATTCTGATTTCATTTAAAAGCCACGTCCACCCCCATTCTGCTTTCATTTAAAGGCCATGTCCGCCCCCATTCTGCTTTCATTTAAAGGCCACGTCTACCCCCATTCTGCTTTCATTAAAAGGCCACGTCCACCCCCAATCTGCTTTTATTTAAAGGCCACGTCCACCCTCATTCTGCTTTCATTTAAAGGCCACGTCCAACCGCATTCTGCTTTCATTTAAAAGTAATTAGCTTTAGATGTTTTGCAGTGTTTGCAGATTTCAATCTAGCTGGACACCTGTTTAAAGAAAAAAAATGTTACAAGTACTTTTAAGTGTCAGGAGTCAGACAGGGAAATAGCTTAGGCTGAGGCCCCACTGCAAAGCACAAGAAAAGCATTGCAATTTTTTTGTGAGCTTTTTAATCCTGTGTTTGCTTTTCCTACAATAGTCCTAAATTGCCAAAAATGTTGATTCCATGCATTGCGATTTTGGATCTCAACAATATTTGTAACAATATTTTTCTTTGAACTCAGCAAGGGGGATTGAAAGCTGCAAGCACTCACTAAATACAGTAAACTTCTATGGCTAATACTTGCTCCTGACTTTTACATAATTATAGATTAATAGGGACAAAAGTTGTTTATAGGGTATAGTGACCTTTAAGTTTGGATTTATTATTATCATATACTGTATGCAGGGTGATGCAATATCAGCTATTATCAGACATTACTTTTTTGCCACAGATATGTAATGTTGCATTCCGATTCCCAGCTCATACTTTGTGTGTATGTAAGACTTGATATTTTCAAGCTACAATTTTTTTAATAAAACAAGATTTTTTGAATCAAAAGCAGAATGAGAATTTATTTAAAGAGACAGTCAACAAAACTGAACAATGGAATATAAGGTGCAATCTCACTGCCAAATGAACATAAAAACCTAGAAAGAAATTGGATGCATTCTTCTGTGTCATTGCTTTATTACAGGTTCAAAATTGAGGAAATTGTTGTGTATTGCTGTAGCCTAAGATAAATGAAATACACTGTATTTCTTAGATTGTTTCCACATATGAACTCATTGTAGGTGTTTGTGATGAGGGTGATTGAAGTGTCACAATTTCTAATAAAAAATAAAAGTAATTTAAATGAGATCAGGCAGTTGTTGCTGCAGTTCTTGAAGCATCATGATCCCCGGACATATTGATGTGAACCACACAAACAAAGGCAATTTGACATGGCAAAGGCTGAATAAAAGGCGATAAATCTACTGTATTAGTTTAGGATTATCTGAAATTACAACTACTATGTAATTGAAGGTTAAATGACATGTCAACCCCCCAAACAAAAATTCACGTTACATCTCAGCCAATCACTGTCTGCTGGTCAGGACCCTTCTGCTGCTTCCTTGCATAGAAAAGGCACAGAACAGCAGCAGCAGAGAACTGCAAGGTCTAGGTATTGGGGGGGGGGGGGTTTAATTAATCCAAAATTTTGTTTGGGGATGGACATGCTCTTTAATAAAATCAGCAAAATATAAGAATGGTGGCACATTTCATGTTTAATTGTTAGTTTAGTTTCATGGCACTGTGTAAAATACAGCCAGACATTTTATCTGCTTGTTCTTTCATTTCTTTTCTTTGCCTAATCCAAATAGTTAAACAGTTTGTTTAACATTTTGTTTTAGCCCTTTTAATTTACTTTTATGTCTTTTGTAAAGACATACATTGACATAATATATTTACATAGATATTTTGTTTTTTAAACTGACAATAGTTGATCCAGTTCAACCCTTAATTTGGCCATACACATTGCGGATATCTGACTGTCATTGGCATTGCTGTAAGTCGTTCTCAACGAAAAATGCCTCACTTTACTTTAAGTAGAGGGAGCCAATATATTCGGCCCTGAGTATGGGCACATGGCTGAACAATCTCAATACCGCATAAGGGTGGTAACCGCATGTTGTTGACAGATTGCAATGGAATCTGCCGGTACACATGCAATCTTAATTGCATGTGTATGGGCTTATCTACATGCAAGAAATAAGAAATATTTACCCATGAATGTTGTAACCATCCTAATTACTACAACTAAGTACAGCTAAAAAACTCTCTGCACAAAGATACAGTATATATATATATATATTCACCTATCATTGCATTTAAATACTTCATCCTGGTTGTCTTACCTGAGAAATATTCTCAAGGTATTAAGGTATTTTACCATCAGAACATTATCAGGCAGAGCATCCTACAACCTTACTCAAAGTAAGGCCTTACAAGGTCTCTATAAAGGGGCAAGTCAATAATTTCCAAGTCCCAAATACCATTCTATTAGAAACATCCATGTTATTTCTGCTGAAATGTACCATTTTAAATGTATTACTATTAAATTTAATTTTGCAGCCCATTTGTTAAGTTTATTTAAATGGTTATTGAAGTTGGGGACAATTTGCCACCAATTACAACGCTGGTCCAAAAAAGACGATGTTCCATTTATCATGTTCCACTATTTGCACTATTCCTAATATAATTGGTAACTTTTTATAAGTTAGCATATCAACTGCATTGGCAAAGCTAGTATAAACTTGAATTTGAATGTGTCTGCGTGTGCTGGGAATTCTTAAAGCTGCACTTGCGACACAGATGAATGCAATCAAGAGAAATCAGTGCTGATTAGGTAAGTGACACAGCTAAACACAATCAAAAGAAAAGTAATTAGCGCTGATGATGTCTGACTAAGCTGAGACAGGTTATATGTGCTGTTTAGGTCTGTGACACAGCTGAATCCATTCAAGACACAGGTAACCAGTGCTGATTAGCAGAGAGATTCAATAAAAGTTCTTATCCTTAGAAATGGGGCTAATTTTGCCCCAACCAACCAGATCTTATTTAACATTTGAAAGCTAACATCTGATTGGTTGGGGCAAAATTAGCACCATTTCTAACGATAAGAACTTTTATTGAATCTTCCTGTAGGTCTGTGACAGCTGAATGCAATTACTATGTAATATTTGACAAGTTCTCACTACAGGCACATCTACACTTTTTTATACATCTGAATGTTACCCACATAACTAGACTTTAAGCTCTATTGTAGAATCCTGCATTGTGTCGGATACATGTGGGTTACACGATTTGTGGGTGGAGTAAGCTGCAGTGAGTTTGAATGGGTTGCAGGTTGGGTTCCCCCACAAGTGTGCAGGTCAAGTCAGGTAGTGGGGCAGAGTAGGGTTGTGGGTCTGTTTAATTTTAGACATGGGTCAGACAAGTTGTGCAGGAATTTACGTGGCAGGGACCTCTTTCTTCATGTTGCATGGTTCAAGAAGTTTATACTTGTTATTGTACATAAATATTTATGTATTTATTTATATTTGCTGTCCCCCTATTTTATATTAGAATATTATACAGTGCTGCGTTCCCAAGTGGTGGTATATAAATAAAAATATATATGCATACTTAAAGGATATGTACACTGTAAAAAAATATTTTTAGCTTACTCAATAGCTGTGGCTTTAAAACTAAAGGTGTCTAATTTTTTTGTTGTATCCCCCCCCCTGACCCTTAGCATACCTTTACTCCCTGAATGCTGCTGGATTCATCCTCTACTGAAAGGACAACTTGAGCTCTGCCCCCACGAGATCGGTGAAAGCTAACGGCGGTTTGAAGCATGCGCGTGTGATGTAATTATTATTATTATTATGGATTTATATAGCAACAACATCTTCCGTGGCGCTTTACAATATATAGTCATTGTCATTGCGTGGGCGTGCGTTGACATCAGTGTGATTTTTTGTGCCGTGCCTGGTTGCGGCGCAATGACGTCACACACGCTCACGGCAACATCACTGCGCAGTGTGCATTGAGGTCATGTCACGTGCGCACTGATGTCGCATGTGCGTGCTACAAACGGACTTTTACCTTTCAAGACCCAGGAAGATGGAGATCTTGTGGGGGCACAGCTCAAGATGCCATTTCAGATTAGGCAGAAGCCAGCAACATTCAAGGATTAAAGGCTATGGGGGAGGGAATAGAAACAAAAATATTAGACACCTTTAGTTTTAAAGCCACAGCTACCCAGTAAGCCTAAATTTTCTTTACAGTGTACATATCCTTTAAGCTTGAATTTACACCAGTTATTTAAATTAAACAAAATGTGTACTATTACTACACATAGGCAAAAAATCCATAGCAATGTCCGATATGAAAAAAAACAACTAAATATAACTCTTGTTATATATATTTTATAAAAATTCTGATTACCATTTCAAACAAATGTATATCCTGTTTGTTGTTGATAAATGTTAATCTCATTGGTTTTACTGGTTTTGAAGTAAGAGGATGAGGCTGTATAGAATTCAAGGCACTATACTAACTGAGAGGCAGCCAATCAGGGACGCAGCTGCTGGCTGCTCAGAACGCCGGAGGATAGAGGGAAGGTAAGTAACTATCTGGGCACTTTCTATGAATTCTGTTACGGCGGTTGGGGCTGGGGGATCAATATATATAATATATATATTTTACACTAAGGGGAGGGAGAAGAAAACGGGAGGGAGAGGGAGGGGGGGGATGACTCTCCTGCGCATGCCTTAGACCTTGTCGAGGTTGAGGCTGAGACAGGTGCAGGATGAGTCACCCAGACCTTCTACACTACACTTTCCTGGACTTTGGAGGGGCATAGCATGGCAACCATAAGGAGCTTGGATGTAAGGTAAGGATTTTTGTACACTACAAAGTGGGGCCAGTATGGGGTTAAATTTAAGTTTTGGGGGTGGACATGCCCTTTAATAACATGTTCTACAACATCATAACAAACATGTTCGTGTTTTATGTGACCCTGTTGACATAGCTAAGTACCAATTATAACTAATACCCCACTGAACCTGTTCTTGCATTATATTTGACTAGCGCTTCAATATGAGGTTTAATGCCTGTGTCCTTTTAACCACTTTAGGCAAATGAAAATCCACTTTAGAAAGTATGAAAACTGTTAATTGAATGGAACTGTGTTTCATCATGTCATATGATTTTCACTTATTCATATTTTTTAGGAGACAACAATGGCTGGTCCCAACAGCTTGATAAACTTTTTGAGAAGCACTATGAGAAAATTGGCTTGAATGATTTCAACACGGAAGCAAAGCCAGCTGAATGCTGTAAGCTGTTAAGACGTTATTAGTTCTCAGATTTCAGATACACATTTTCTTTTGCAAAGGGGATAAATGTACTTCATGGGGAACATATAGCCAGGTGCTATAAGGTGAAATCTGAAGGGAATTAAGGAAGGATCTGTCCTACATTGATGGTGATTACATCATGTACTGCTCATGAAAAATGGAAATAAATAGTTTTATGTCTTTATGTTTTAATTTTTAGAGCCTTAATTTACTGTAGATCTTAGATCGCACGTACTTCAGTGTTAAATGCTTGGCTATGCACAAATCTAAAGGTTCTTACACACGTGCGATCGCTGGTCACGACCCACCGCACAAGATGTATGTCAGGAAAATGTGTAGAGTGACTTGGTAAGAATGGGTTAACTAGTAGTATTGGTTCTTGAAAAGGACCAATAAATATTCCATTCCACCCTGGAACAGTCCTATTGTTTATATTACGATTAGTCAAGCATGGAACCAGATCTCCTTTCTCAGACAATGTGGGGCCGAACCGTGCATCTGGAATTCTCTTCAGCTAGGGGTCTGGTGGGTACTAAGAGGTCATTTTAAGGACAAGTCATACATGTAAAATAATTGTATTTCGGTATTGGAATGTGTAAGACAGAAACCAATGTTATATTTGTAAATATAATAATATGCCCATTAATAGGATACCCAACATGGAGCCCTTATTCCCTTGCCAAGGTGAGATATTAATATCTGGGGAAATATGGATTACACACAGGTCATGTTTGGTATTGGAGGAATTGATAATTAATAAAGGAGAGGAATATGTGATCAATATCCCAATACAATGTACATATCTACATTTATATGGAATCTGTCTAACTGAGGGGGAATGAATGCTTTTGGCTAGTCGTAAATCTGGACATTCCTGGACACTCCCACCTCATGTGGAGGGCGTAGTTCAACAAATAGTTTAAAAGTCCTTGTAGTCCAAAATAATGTTGTTCATACTTTGGGGACATGCTAAAAACGTGTGTATGGACCCAATGTTTCTTCCTGCCCCAGGATACAGGACTTCTTCTAGTGAGTAGGGTCTGTGAATATTTTATCCTTTTTATTTTATATAACTGTTGTACTTATTGTATGTCATTTTATTGTAACACCATTTTATTTTATTTTTGTATTATATGCACTGTCCACCTTTTGGAATATTAAATCTAAAATTTAATAAGTTTTGTCTTTGATGCTCTAAAAGAACTCAGTTAGCCTCTGATAAGTTTATATGTGTTTGAATGGAGTGTGCAGTGTAAATGCTAATTAACTCTTGTGAAGGACTGATGCTAATTAACCAGTTAGTTGCTGGAGTGAATGGTGTAGTGTTAACCATTTAGCTGCCAGGACAGGGGTGTGCATAGTCAGTGAGAGTCAAGAGTGGGTTTTTGGGGCGTCTTTAAGGCCGTAACTTAAAGTGGTGGCAGCGAATACCGATTAATTAGTCAGATCACGTGCCCAGCGAACTGGCGTTCGTGACAATGTATACGAACTAACATTTCAGATGATAATCGACTTATGTGTAGGCACTTTATCGGCCGAAACAGACATTCGGTGGTTCGTACACATCGTGCGTTGCGGGTCGGGACCTTTACAGTTCTTTTATCGCTATTTCTAAATGTTATTTGCTTTCTTCCCATGTTATTATCAGTGTAATCCCTTGTATACTTTATGATTATAAACATTGTGTGCCACTAGAGGGAAAGCAAGCTATTGCTACAATTATGCTTTCACAGCAGAAATTTACTGTATTGTGTATTTGTCCCTTTCATTTCTATATAACTAATCAAGGTACGAACATCACAATGCAACATGACTGCTTCATTAACTCTAGCGGCAACATAGTCTCCTACCTTTACACCTCAACCAGTCTGTTTATAAGCAGGGGTGTCCCTAGAGTTTTTGGGACCTGAAACAACTTTTGAGGCGGATGCTGTGGCAAAATGGGTGTGGCTTTGTGGGCATGGCTTTGTGTTTGGGTGTGGCTTCTTTGGTGGGTGTGGCAAAACTTTTGATTATTTTGTATTTAAAAAAACTGACTTTTCCCCCACAAACCAACAGTCAAGCCTGCACACAGCACACAGCATTCCAACTGTCAAAACTCTAGATTGGATATCTAAAGAAATAGGGGGCAGATCAACGAAAAAAGACACAATGGTGGTTGGGAAGAATTATAGTTTCCAGTTATGGTAATTTAAAGTAACCTTTTTTTCGGTATAGATGCCCTTTAAGTACACATTTATACATTTTTCCATTGTTATAACGCATAAAACATGTTGGTGCAAGTGGTACAATACATTAAAAATCCCTACTATACTTTATATAGAATAAAAGTTGTTGGCCAAAAGATTTTTAAACCTGCCACCACATCAAGCTACATTCTTGCTTAAATATCCAATGTGACTGGATGGTGCTAACATCACCATTGATAAGGACAGAGGGTGTGTCATAACTTTAACCGTAGCGTTTCAGCCACACTCCAGGCTGGCATCATGGTCACGGTTCTCTTTTAATCTGCTACCTTACAGTGTCAGACACTCCCAACATAGGGAACCCTGTGAGAGTGACATCACCAGAGTTAACAGTAGGAGACACTGCTTTATGGATGGTGTGATTACCCTGAAAAATAAAAAGCAAGTGCAAATGTAACACAGGTACGCTGTAAAAGAGCAAATACCGCTGCACCTCGGTTGAAGCCTGCCACACGTAGTGCAGCGGTATTTGCTCTTTTACAGCGTACCTATTTGTGTGCTAGCACACGAGTTGGCTTTGATGGATTAGAGCGGAAGCATCCAGGAGGACGGGAGCCGCCATTATGAGGTTCAAATGCAACACAGACCCGAAAACAGCTGGTATTGTTTGTTATACAGCTTCTCATTCAATATCTCTTGGTACTGAATAGGATTACAATTGTAACAGTATAATTACAACACTGGATTATCTACAACTGTAGCTGTATAATTACAACACAGTGTTATCTACAACTGTAACAGTACAATTACAACACAGTGTTATCTACAACTGTAACAGTACAATTACAACACAGTGTTATCTACAACTGTAACAGTACAATTACAACACTGTGTTATCTACAACTATAGCAGTGCAATTACATTACAGTGTTATCTACAACTGTAACAGTACAATTACAACACTGTGTTATCTACAACTGTAAAAGTACAATTACAACACTGTGCTATCTACAACTGTAACAGTACAATTAAAACACTGTTATCTACAACTGTAGCAGTACAATCACAACACAGTGTTATCTACAATTGTAGCAGTACAATTACAACACAGTGTTATCTACAACTGTAACAGTACAATTACAACACTGTTATCTGGTTTTTTTTGCAGCTTTCATGTTTTTTATTGACTCTTATGTTAATGCAAGGCTCAAATGCAGGTTTAAACTGTAACATAAACAACCTGGAATTGCGAATGCCAGATTTCATAGGAATTAATTTCATAGTAACATAATAGTGAAGGTTAAATAAAAACATACACCAAGTAAGAGGGACACTATTCTGAAAAAATGTCTCTTCCTCATCTTAATCTATAAATAAATACGTGTTAGTACCAGGCCACACTATCGCGTTTTTCTTGCATTTGCGCATGCGACTGCACTTGCGTTTTTTCAGATTATTGAAACCGTGGTAATGCACCGAAAATGCGCAATTTGCGTTCCGCATTTTTAATTGCATGCGTTTTCTTATACTTAATGAAAAAACGCATGCGCAAACGCAATGAAATCATATATGAAATCGCATGCGATTCCGTGTGCGATGGCGTTTGCGGTGCAGTGTGGCAGTGCCCTAAGTAGCACTTACTCTAAGCTGTGTGCGTTGCTGCATGCCTTCAATCCAGCACATGTTTTGCTCAGGAGCAGTACCCCCCCTTTTAACCACTCCCACTTCCATCTGACCTGGCTTTTTTCCCTACAAACCAACTGTCAGACTGCACACAGCATACAGCATTACAACTGTCAAAACTCTGTCACCATTCTAGCTACAGTAAAACTGCTCACAGAAGAATAGTTTATGAGAGCAAGGCACTTGGATTGACAGCTGAAATGTAAAAATATTTTTCTACTGGATATCTAAAAGAAATAGGAAAAAGATCAACAAAAAGTGGTACAGGGATATTTGGCAAGAATTATAGTTTCCAGTAATCGTCAATTTAAAAAAAATTTTTTTTTTTAGTATAGATGCCCTTTAAACTATTTTATCCCACCAATAATGCCTTTTTAAGATTTGGCCAAGCGAAAGGCAAAAGATTAATTTTCTTTTCTATTGAAGGACAAGAAAAAAAGACTCTCCTGACACCTTTTGGCAGTAAGAATTATCTCTGGGCTGACCTGTAACACTATTTATAATACCAGTAAAACTTCTAGTACATGGCACAGCTAATCATAGATGGAGACAGTTTGCTGAGTTGTTGTGAGAAGGTAGGGTTTATTATACTGCCAAAATTATAACTATAACTAATAGTATATTGTAAAATAAAATCTACTTCTCCCAGTGTTTTTATAGCCCTGACGTAATATGACAGCAGCTCCCTAGGCAACTAAGCTGTAGAAAGATTGGAAGACACACATCTGACTCTTTCAAGGCACTCCTATTAAGAAACCCTGGTCTAGAAGACTTCTGTGCCTACAAATAAATTAACACCAATTGAAGAGGGAACATAAACTTAAAGGACAATTATACTCACCTTCCCTCTCTGGGTTCGCTTAACTTTCCGCATAGACTTACTGACACACTGCTCCGGTAGGCTCTGCCCTTTCTTCCCCGTCAGCGATGAGGCCAATAGGAAGACACGCTCTGCAACGAGCATGCCTTTCTATTGGCCTCATCATGCAAGGAGAGGGGTCAGAGCCTACCGTAGCAGCATGTCAGTAAGTCTATGCGGAACGTTAAGCAAACCCAGGGGTGAGAACCTAGAGGTTCAGGTCCTCCCCCTGGGTAGAAGGTACTGACCAAAGAAGAGGAGAAGAGGGAAGGTGAGTATACTTGTCCTTTAACATGAAGTACCAGGGGCATAGCTACCCAGGAAGCAGGCCCATCTTTTTATTTTGTTAATGATGGAAACAGCCCCCTAAACATAGTAACATAGTAACATAGTAATTAAGGTTGAATAAAGACATACGTCCATCAAGTCCAACTTATTCACCCTCTTTATATATATTTTTTTTTCTATTTTTTTTTTTTTTTTTTAACCCTACCTAACAGTTGATCCAGAGGAACGCAAAAAAAAACAGCTAAAAAGGGGGGAAAAATTCCTTCCTGACTCCAAACGGCAAACCACTGTAGATCAAGCAAAGAGGGGGCCCCATCATAGTTTTTCTGGGGGGGGCAGTTGAGTTATGTCACTAAGTACTCTCTTTGTTTACAAATAGAGTACACATTCACTAATATTTAGACCACTCACGTAAGGAAGAGATAGTGAACATTCTATCTGTAAAGCATTCTCCTGCCTTGTTTTTTAAAGGGGAACTACAGTGGAAGAATTACCTTTAAAGCTAGAAATGCTGCACGTAACACATTTCACTAAATTTGCTGACCTTTAAATTCATCGGTAGTTTCAAAATGACTATATCCAGAATCATTATCCATAGTCATTACCGAGTATAGACATACACGGTAGAACAGAGCTGCAGAGAGAGGATAATAAAGTGAAAATATTATGTTTTTATTCAGATGGTAAGGGATGATGGAACCTGGTGCTCAGCCATTCATAGTTCAAATATGAGCTTTTAAATACTAAAAAAGGATGCTGGGATTAGTAGTTCAATATCAACTCAGATTATTTTAACAATGTGCTGTTATGACATAATTATTCAGTACAGCAAAATTGCTGTGCTGAAAGATGCGAATTTTAGTAAAAATTGAGTGACACTGACCAGTAAGAGATGGTGTAGTTTAACCATCAACAGGGCAATGAAAAAAGTGTTCTAGGGACATAGTAATTCCTGACCTAAATGTTTATTAAACAAGTAATTAAATGGGTCTTCTAAGCAAACTTCAATAGAGAACATTCAATTCACGCAAAGAAGCAGATTTTTGAATACCCTCCAACATTCCCTTAAATAATGTGCGCTGATGAGGAACACATTGCACAGAGCTGTGCTGTAACTACCGCCCCCGCCACCGTTGGGGGGCCCGGACAGTAGTAGGACCTGCCACAAGCCCAAATCCCTGCAGTATTGACCCTTTTTTAAAGAGATGATTGCACATATGAAGAAAACAAACGCACGATCAGCTCTTTAAAACCGGACCCGAACTTCTGGATTGATAAGTTTTCTTCATACGCACAATCAGCACTTTAAAAATGGTGAATTCTGCAGGGACCTGTGTGAAGGAAGGAGGGAGTTAGGGGCCCGACCTCCAAAATCACGGGGGGCCCGTGCCCCTTCAGGTACGCCCCTGTGTGCTAAGATCTGGTTCAGTGGATTACCCTCCCCCTGCAGCTCTGTACAATGTTGTTTCTGTAAATGTACATTTTAAATGAGTAATGTTGCATGAGTATGTTTATGCACAATATTGAATATATTGCATCATGTATGACATTAATCTGACATAATTTATCCTTTGACACACACATCAACATCCCTCTAAAAACTAGACCATATGCTGTGCAGGGTCTGTGTAAAATCTTTACTATTTTAAAATACCATTTAAAGAGAAAAAATAAACTAATTACAGGGCTTCAGACCTGTAATTATAAAATATATATGCACAGTTTTAATGCAAATAAAAGTGTATTACCGGTACTTTTTCTAATCTAATGTTGGAACAGTAATTAGTTCTGATAAGTATACATGCAAAATAGAAATATGACATTTATCCTCAGTCCTACGGCATGGCTTTTAGGCATGTGTAATACCCAGTAAGTACAGAAGGATGAGCCAAGATGGCAGCCCCCATGGGATAACTTTTAAACCATGTATCTTCACTTTCATTGGGGTGCATTATGTACAGTGCACAATGTAGTTTGGTTCTATCCCAAGATGGTTTTTTTACTTTAGTTGCCCTTTAAAATAAAATTTGATTTGATCTAATTTAATAGAACATATTTATTTCATTGATTTTCCTTTTTATTCTAAACTGGTAAGGATTTGTCCTCCTACTCACAAGAGGTGTAGCATCAGAGCTATTTGACAAGATCATTATGGTATCCTAGCAGCATTAAAACTTTTATGCACTTTTGCTGCACTTTGATTCTGCCAGATTAACTCTTGATTTAAGCTGGGTACTGCAAGATTCTGCCTGTCATTTTCATGCTACTCACAGTCTTGAGTATTCACCCTATGTAAATCAAAGGGAGAACGCTCATGAAGGCATATTTCCCTCAGCTGCAGCCAACTCCCTATACTTTAAGTACAGGGACAAAACCGCAACCATGGGAGATATTCGAGCATTTCCAAATGATCCCGAGGCCGACAGTGAACGTTCGCTGGCCTTGGAAGTACTCGGAAATGCACTAAACACATGAACGAGAAAGGGTGGATACTGTCAGATCCAATGGTATTGTCCCTTTCTCGTTCGTATGTGTACCCAGCTTAAGAATTAAAGGAAGTATAAGAATACACACTGAATGACTTTCAGACAGGTATCTGAAAGTCACACTTACCATACTTTTCAGGTGTCTGAAAGTCACACTTACCATGCTTTTCAGGTGTCTGAAAGTCACACTTACCATACTTTTCAGGTGTCTGAAAGTCACACTTACCATACTATTCAGATGTCTGAAAGTCACACTTACCATACTTTTCAGGTGTCTGAAAGTCACATTCTACCCATACTTTTCAGTGTCTGAAAGTCACACTTACCATACTTTTCAGGTATCTGAAAGTCACACTTACCATACTATTCAGATGTCTGAAAGTCACACTTACCATACTTTTCAGGTGTCTGAAAGTCACACTTACCATACTTTTCAGGTGTCTGAAAGTCACACTTACCATACTTTTCAGGGTCTGAAAGTCACACTTACCATAATTTCAGGTATTGAAAGTCACACTTACCATACTATTCAGATGTCTGAAAGTCACACTTACCATACTTTTCAGGTGTCTGAAAGTCACACTTACCATACTTTTCAGGTATCTGAAAGTCACACTTACCATACTATTCAGATGTCTGAAAGTCACACTTACCATACTTTTCAGTTGTCTGAAAGTCACACTTACCATACTATTCAGATGTCTGAAAGTCACACTTACCATACTTTTCAGGTGTCTGAAAGTCACCATACCATACTTTTCAGGTATCTGAAAGTACACTTACCATACTATTCAGATGTCTGAAAGTCACACTTACCATACTTTTCAGGTGTCTGAAAGTCACACTTACCATATTTTCAGGTATCTGAAAGTACACTACCATACTATAGATGTCTGAAGTCACACTTACCATACTTTTCAGTGTCTGAAAGTCACACTTCCATACTATTCAGATGTATGAAAGTCACACTTACCATACTATTCAGATGTCTGAAAGGCACACTTACCATACTTTTCAGGTATCTGAAAGTCACACTTACCATACTATTCAGTGTCTGAAAGTCACACTTACCATACTTTTCAGTGTTTGAAAGTCACACTTACATACTTTTTCAGGGTCTGAAAGTCCACTTACCATATTTCAGGTGCTGAAGCACACCTGTTTTTCAGGTGTTGAAAGTCATCACTTACCATACTATTCAGATGTCTGAAAGTCACACTTACCATACTTTTCAGGTGTTTGAAAGTCACACTTACCATACTTTTCAGGCGTCTGAAAGTCACACTTACCATATTTTTCAGGTGTCTGAAAGCCACACCATGTTTTTCAGGTGTCTGAAAGTCACACTTACCATACTTTTTAGGTGGCTGAAAGTCACACTTACCATACTTTTCAGGTGGCTGAAGTACACCAACTTTTCAGTGGATGAAAGTCCACTACCATACTTTTCAGGTGGCTGAGTCACACCATACTTTTCAGGTGTCTGAAAGTCACACTTACCATACTTTTTAGGTGGCTGAAAGTCACACTTACCATACTTTTCAGGTGGCTGAGTCACACCATACTTTTCAGGTGGCTGAAAGTCACACTTACCATACTTTTCAGGTGGCTGAGTCACACCATACTTTTCAGGTGGCTGAAAGTCACACTTACCATTGGCGGGGCGGCCGGCCGGCCGGGGGCGGGGCCGGCAGTTGAGTTTGGGCAGTGGCAAGGGCGGGCAGTTGGGCGCGGGCCCGGGGCGGGCAGTGAGTTGGGGGCAGGGGCCGTTGTTGGGCGGCGGGGCGGAGGGCCGGGGCGGGGCGGCCGGGCAGGCGGGGGGTGGGCGGCAGTTGAGTCGGTCAGTTAGAGTTGGCCAGTTGGGTGCGGCCGGCGGCGGGGCGGCAAGTGAGTTGGCGGAGGGGGGGGGGGGGCGGGGCGGGGCGGGGGGCCGTGGGGGGGGCGGGCGGCGGCGGGGGGGCGGGGCGGGCGGGGGGCGCCGGGGCAGTTGAGTTGGCGGCCAGGGCAGTTGAGGGGGGGGGGGCAGTTGAGGGGGCGGGCCGCGGGCGTGGGCGCCAGTGGTAGTTGGCATGTGAGGGGGCGCGGCGGGGGCGGGGTGGGCGGCAGTTGACGGCCGGGCCCGGCCGGCAGTCAGTGGGGCGGCCGGGGCCGGCGGAGGTGAGTTAGGCGGGGGGGGCAGTTGGGGGCCCGGCAGGCGGGGGGCGGCGGCAGGCGGCAGTTGGCGGGCCGTTGGGGGGGGGGGCTGGCGGGGGGCGGCGGGCGGGGCCGGGGCAGTTGGGCCGGAGGGGGGCCAGTTGTGGAGTTCAGGTTGGCGGGCGGGGGGCGGCGGGGGGGCGGCGGCGGGGTGCCCCGGCGGAGGCGGGACAGTTGGGGGGGCCTCAGGGGGGGCGGCGGCCGGGGGGGTTGCCCGGGGGGGCAGTGCGGGCCCCTGTTTGGCCGGGGGCGGGCGGGCAGTCCCGGGGGGGGGGGGCGGCGGGGGCGGGGCGGCGGCGGCGGGGCCGGCCCCGGGGCGGGCGGCAGGGGGGTGGGCAGTCGGGCGGGGCCGGCGGGCGGGCCCGGCCCGGCGGGCCCGGAGGCGGCCCCGGCCGGGGCAGTCAGTTGAGTTGGCGGCGGGGGCGGGCCGCCGGGGCAGTTGGCAGTTGAACAGGGGGGGCAGGGCCGGCGGCGGGGGGGCCAGTCGGGGGGCGGCGGGGGCAGTTGGGCGGGCGGCAGTGGCCGGGGGCAGTTGAGTTGGCAGTGAGGTAGGGCGGCGGGGGCGGACGGGGGGGGAGGGGGCAGTGGCGTGGGGCGGGGCCAGGGCCGGCGGCGGGGGCAGTTGAGTTGGCCGGCAGGGGGCAGGGGCGGGGCGTGGAAGTTGAGTGGCAGTCGGCGGCGCCCTTGAGAGTTGGCCGGGGGCGGGGGCAGTTTGAGTTGGCGGGGCAGTTGAGTGGCAGGGCAGTTGAGTTGGGGCGGCAGTTGAGTCGGGAGGGGGCGGGGCCGGGCAGTGAGGAGGAAGTGGACGGGGGAGGGGGGAGGGGACACGGGCGGCGGGGACGGGGGGGGAGGGGCCGGGGACGGAGGCGGCGGAGGGGCAGGGGACCCAGGACACGGCAGTGAGTGAAGTGGGACAGCGGTGGCCAAGGGCGGGGCAGGGGAGGCAGGGCTGCGGCCGGTGGGGGGCGGGCGGAGGCAGTTGAGTTATAGGGGACGGGGGGGGGGGGGGCGGCAGGCAGTGAGTGGGCAGTAAGTTGGGAGCGGGGGGCGGACCGGTGGGGGAGGGGGCAGGAAGGCAGTGGCAAGGCCAGGGGAGCGGACAGGGGGGCGGCGGGGCGGCGGGGCGGGGGCAGTGGCGAGGAGGGGCGGCAGTTGAGTTGGCGGGAGGGGGAGGGGCGGCGGGGGAGGCAGTTGAGTTGGCAGTTGAGTGGGCGGGGGGGAGAGGCCGTTGCGGGAGGCCGGGGGGGAGGAGGTGAAGGCAAGTTGAGGCGGAGGGCGGGAAGTGGCTAAGGGGGCGGGGCGTGAGGAAGGGCGGGCAGTGGGGGGAAGTGAGGGGCGGGGGCGGGGCGGGGGGCGAAGGGGGGGGCAGGAAGTGGCGGGAGGAAGTTGGGCGGCAGGGGGGGTGGGGGGGCGTGTGCGGACCGGGGGGGAGGAAGTTTGGGCGGCGGGGACGGCCGGGGGGGCGGGGGGGGGCCACACCGGCAGGGGGCAGTGGGCCGGCGGCCAGTGAGTTTGGGTGCCGGGCGCAGGGCAGGGCGGCCGGCCGGGGGCGGCGGCGGGCAGATGATGGCAGTTTCCCGGCAGTTGAGTTGGCATGGGGGGCAGTGAGTTGGGGCGTGGGGGGCCAGTTGAGTTGGGGGCGGGCGGGGCCTGGGAGGCCGGCGGGCAGTTGGGGGCGGCGGCCAGTTGCGGGGGCCGGCGGGCCGGGGGGGGGCAGTGGCGGCGGGGGGGCGCGGGGCCAGTTGAGGCCGGCCCAGTTGGGGCGGCCAGTTGAGTTGGGGCGACGGCCGGCCGGCCAGTGAGTCAGCGGGGGCGGGCCCGCCCCGGCGGCGCGGGCGGGCCGCCGGCGGGCAGGGGGGGCCCCGGGGCCCGGGGGCCCCGGGGGGGGGGGGGCAGTGGCCGGCCGGCGGCGGCAGTGGGGGGGCGGCGGCGGCCATGCGGGGCAGTGCCGGGGCGGCGGCGGCAGTTGAGTTTGGGGGCGGCGGGGGCCCGTTGCGTTCGGCGGCCTGGGCCGGCGGGCGCCCGACTAGCCCTTCTGTCACTTTCTTGCTGCCCCCCCCCCCCCCTCGGCCCCAGCGAGGCGCTTCTCCGTGTCCGCCACGCCCGCCGGCCCAGCCGCGCCGCCGGGACCGGGCGAGTTACCGGCGCCTCCTCGGCCGCGCCGCACGCGGGAGGGAGTGTAGGCCGCCCCGAGCGGCGGGGCGCCGCCCGACAGGTGCCCCCCGTGCCAATCGAGTGCAGGCCAAGAAATTGAGGCCGGGCCCTCTTCCCCCCCCGTCTTTCCCCCAGTGAGTCCCTAGGGGGGGTGCGGGCGTGGGCGGCGGCAGTGTTGAGTGGCCAGTGGAGTGACGGCGGCGGGGCGGGTCCGGGGGGGCCAGTGGCGGCCAGCGGCAGTTGAGTGGGGCGGCAGTGGAGGAGAGCGGGAAGAAGAAGTTGGGCCCGCGCGAAGGGCGGAATTCCGCCAGTGCGTGCCGCGATGGAAGGCCCGCACGGGAAGAGCCACCGGCAGGCCGGTGGCAGTGGAGTTTATTGCGGCAGCCAAGAAGAAGCGTTGCAAAGCCAGTTGGGGGCGGGGCCAGTTGAGTTGGCCGGCCAGTTGAGGCGGGGGGCGGCAGTGAGGGCGGGCAGTAATGGGGGCGGGGGGGCAGTGGGGGGGGCAGTTGAGTTATGTCACTAAGCTGGCCAGTGAGTGGCGGTGCGGGGGGCAGTTGAGGGGGCGGGGCCCGGGCCAGTGGGGGGCCGGCGGGGGGGGCGGGGGCGGGGGCGGGCGGGGCGGGGGGCGCGGGCAGGGCAGTAAGGGCCGGGGGGCCGGCGGCGGCGGCAGTTGGGCAGTTGAGTGGCGGGCGGCTGGCCAGTTGAGTGGGCCCGGGGGGGCGGGCGGCAGCCGGCCCGGCCGGCCGGGCAGTGGGCGCGGCGGCAGTGGCGCCGGCCGGCGGCGGCGGCGGCGGGGCAGTCGGGGGGCGGGCGGGCGGGCGGGAGTTGGGGGGGGGGCGGGCCCCACAGTGGCGGGGGGGCGGCGGCCGGGCGGGGGCCAGCGGCGGCGGCCGGGGCGGCGGGCCGGCAGGGCGGGGGCGGGGGCGGGCAGTTGAGTTAGGGCGGGCCGGGCAGGTTGAGTGACAGGAAGTTAGGGGGGGCAGTTGAGGTCCCAGTGGGGGCGGCGGGGGGGCGGCAGTTGAGGGAGGCCGGGGGGGGGGGGCAGTCGGGCCCGGCGTTGGGCGGCCCGGGGGGGGCCGGGGGCAGTTGGTTATGGCAGGCGGCGCGGGGGTGGGGGCGGCAGCTTTGCGTGGCGGCGGCGGCGGGGGCAGGGGGGGCGGCGGGGGCGGCGGCCAGGCGGGGAGGCGGGGGGGCGGCCCAGTTGAGTTTATAGGCGGCGCCCGGGGCGGGGGCGGGGGGGCAGTTGAGTGGCGGGCGGGGCAGTCGGCAGGGCAAGTTGGGCGGGGGGGCGGGGCGGGGGGGCCGGGGGCAGTGGGGGGGGGGCGGGGCGGCCGGCGGCAGTCGGGCGGGGGGGCAGTGGTGGCGGGGCAGTTGAAAAAGTTTGGGGGGGCGGCGGTGCAGTTGGGGGGGGCCGGCCGGGGGCGGCCGGGCCAGGGCAGTTGGGGCCAGTTGAGGGCGGGGCGGCGGGGGCGGCTGGCAGCGGCGGGCGTCAGTTTGGGCAGTGGGGCGGCAGGGGCGGGCGGCCTCCGGGGCGGGCGGCCGCCGGCCAGTGAGTTCCCGCGGAGCGGCGGGAGGGCGGGGCGGCATGTTGGGGGGCCCCGGCAGTGAGTTATGTCACTAAGTACTCTCTTGTTTACAAATAGAGTACACATTCACAATATTTAGACCACTCACGTAAGGAAGAGATAGTGAACATTCTATCTGTAAAGCATTCTCCTGCCTTGTTTTTTAAAGGGGAACTACAGTGGAAGAATTACTCTTAAAGTAGAAATGCTGCACGTAACACATTTCACTAAATTGCTGACCTTTAAATTCATCGGTAGTTTCAAAATGACTATATCCAGAATCATTATCCATAGTCATTACCGAGTATAGACATACACGGTAAACAGAGCTGCAGAGAGAGGATAATAAAGTGAAAATATTATGTTTTTATTCAGATGGTAAGGGATGATGGAACCTGGTGCTCAGCCATTCATAGTTCAAATAGAGCTTTTAAATATAAAAAGGATGCTGGATTAGTAGTTCAATATCAACTCAGATTATTTAACAATGTGCTGTTTGACATAATTATTCGTACAGCAAAAATGCTGTGCTGAAAGATGCGAATTTTAGTAAAAATTGAGTGACACTGACCAGTAAGAGATGGTGTAGTTTAACCATCAACAGGCAATGAAAAAAGTGTTCTAGGGACATAGTAATTCCTGACCTAAATGTTTATTAAACAAGTAATTAAATGGGTCTCAAGCAAACTTCAATAGAGAACATTCAATTCACGCAAAGAAGCAGATTTTTGAATACCCTCCAACATCCTTAAATAATGTGCGCTGATGAGGAACACATTGCACAGAGCTGTGCTGTGTAACTACCGCCCCCCCACCGTTGGGGGGTCCGGACAGTAGTAGGACCGCCACAAGCCCAAATCCCTGCAGTATTGACCCTTTTTAAAGAGATGATTGCACATATGAAGAAAACAAAAGCACGATCAGCTCTTTAAAACCGGACCCGAACTTCTGGATTGATAAGTTTTCTTCATACGCACAATCAGCACTTTAAAAATGGTGAATTCTGCAGGGACCGTGTGAAGGGAGGAGGGAGTTAGGGGCCCGACCTCCAAAATCACGGGGGGCCCGTGCCCCTTCAGGTACCCCCTGTGTGCTAAGATCTGGTTCAGTGGATTACCCTCCCCCTGCAGCTCTGTACAATGTTGTTTCTGTAAATGTACATTTTAAATGAGTAATGTTGCATGAGTATGTTTATCACAATAATGAATATATTGCATCATGTATGACATTAATCTGACATAATTTATCCTTTGACACACACATCAACATCCCTCTAAAAACTAGACCATATGCTGTGCAGGGTCTGTGTAAAATCTTTACTATTTTAAAATACCATTTAAAGGAAAAAATAAACTAATTACAGGGCTTCAGACCTGTAATTATAAAAATATATGCACAGTTTAATGCAATAAAAGTGTATTACCGGTACTTTTTCTAACTAATGTTGGAACAGTAATTAGTTCTGAAGTATACATGCAAAAGAAATATGACATTTATCCTCAGTCCTACGGCATGGCTTTTAGGCATGTGTATATACCAGTAAGTACAGAAGGATGAGCCAAGATGGCAGCCCCCATGGGATAACTTTTAAACCATGTATCTTCACTTTCATTGGGGTGCATTATGTACAGTGCACAATGTAGTTTGGTTCTATCCCAAGATGGTTTTTACTTTAGTTGCCCTTTAAAATAAAATTTGATTTGATCTAATTTAATAGAACATATTTATTTCATTGATTTTCCTTTTATTTAAACTGGTAAGGATTTGTCCTCCTACTCACAAGAGGTGTAGCATCAGAGCTATTTGACAAGATCATTATGGTATCCTAGCAGCATTAAACTTTTATGCACTTTTGCTGCACTTTGATTCTGCCAGATTAACTCTTGATTTAAGCTGGGTACTGCAAGATTCTGCCTGTCATTTTCATGCTACTCACAGTCTTGAGTATATCACCCTATGTAAATCAAAGGGAGAACGCTCATGAAGGCATATTTCCCTCAGCTGCAGCCAACTCCCTATACTTTAAGTACAGGGACAAAACCGCAACCATGGGAGATATTCGAGCATTTCCAATGATCCCGAGGCCGACAGTGAACGTTCGCTGGCCTTGGAAGTACTGGAAAGCACTAAACACATGAAAGAGAAAGGGTGGATACGTCAGATCCAATGGTATTGTCCCTTTCTCGGTCGTATGTGTACCAGCTTAAGAATTAAAGGAAGTATAAGAAACACACTGAATGACTTTCAGACAGGTATCTGAAAGTCACACTTACCATGCTTTTCAGGTGTCTGAAAGTCACACTTACCATGCTTTTCAGGTGTCTGAAGTCACACTTACCATACTTTTCAGGGTCTGAAAGTCACACTTACCATACTATTCAGATGTCTGAAAGTCACACTTACCATACTTTCAGGGGTCTGAAAGTCACACTTACCATACTTTTCAGGTATCGAAAGTCACACTTACCATACTATTCAGTGTCTGAAGTCACACTTACCATACTTTTCAGTGTCTGAAAGTCACTTACCATACTTTTCAGGTGTCTGAAAGTCACACTTACCATACTTCAGGTATCTGAAAGTCACACTTACCATACTATTAGATGTCTGAAAGTCACACTTACCATACTTTTCAGTGTCTGAAAGTCACACTTACCAACTATTCAGATGTCTGAAAGTCAACCTTACCAACTTTTCAGGTGTCTGAAAGTCACATTACCATACTTTTCAGGTATCTGAAAGTCACACTTACCATACTATTCAGATGTCTGAAAGTCACACTTACCATACTTTTCAGGTGTCTGAAAGTCAACTTACCATACTTTTCAGGTGATCTGAAAGTCACACTTACCATACTATTCAGATGTCTGAAGTCACACTTACCATACTTTCAGTTGTCTGAAAGTCACACTTACCATACTATTCAGATGTATGAAAGTCACACTTACCATACTATTCAGATGTCTGAAAGTACACTTACCATACTTTTCAGGTATTGAAAGCACACTTACCATACTATTCAGATGTTGAAGTCACACTTACCATACTTTCGTGTTTGAAAGTCACACTTACCATACTTTTCAGGCGTCTGAAAGTCACACTTACCATATTTTTCAGGTGTTGAAAGCCACACCATGTTTTCAGGTGTCTGAAAGTCACACTTACCATACTTTTTAGGTGGCTGAAAGTCACACTTACCATACTTTCAGGTGGCTGAGTCACACCATACTTTTCAGGTGGCTGAAAGTCACACTTACCATACTTTTCAGGTGGCTGAGTCACACCATACTTTTCAGGTGGCTGAAAGTCACACTTACCATGCTTTTCAGATGTCTGAACACTATATTTTTCAGGTGTCTGAAAGTCACACTTAACATACTTTTTAGGTGGCTGAAAGATACATTTACCATACTTTTCAGGTATCTGAAAGTCACACTTACCATACTTTTCAGGTGGCTGAAAGCCACACCATGTTTTTCAGGTGTCTGAAAGTCACACTTACCATACTTTTTAGGTGGCTGAAAGTCACACTTACCATACCTTTCAGGTGGCTGAGTCACACCATACTTTTCAGGTGGCTGAAAGTCCCACTTACCATACTTTTCAGGTGGCTGAGTCACACCATACTTTTCAGGTGGCTGAAAGTCACACTTACCATACTTTTTAGGTGGCTGAAAGTCACACTTACCAGGGGCCAACATTCACCTGTGGAATGTGTGCACACCAGTCAGTTTTAAAACCCATGCCTCTATCATATTCTGGGGAGTTTATGTTATGGAGCCATATACTGCCTACATATAGTTAATTCTTATTTGTAGTAAAGAGAATCAAATATTAAACTGTACTGAAAGTCACTGCCATGTTTACGCTATCCTTAAATATAGCAATACAATAAATGTATAATTCCACATGTTTCCTTTTATAAAGACAAAGAAATGTATTAAAAGCTTGCATTCAAACAAGATTAAGGGGCATATTTATAAAGGATTGTCTTTTTCACCAAATAATTAGCGCAGCACATCGCAGCGAAAATAGCGCCATTTGGGGCTTCATTTCGCCTTATTTATAAAAAAGCAAAAAAAAACACACTTCACGGCTGAAAAAGGCGAACGGGCGCGATAAAGAGCGAAAAGTATTGCAGCAAAAACTTAACGCATCTAAGAAGACTGCATTGCGAAAACCATTCAAAACCAGAAAAGCCCACTAGAAAATTATGTCAAGTTCAAAATTGCCACCTCACATTTACCAAGAAGTCAGCCATGTCTTATTTAGTCAATCTTCTTAGAATTTCTCAATTGGAATACAATTTTCTTTTGCACTGCACATTCGCCTTTCTAATGCGCGATCGCTTTTCCAAGGCATATTCCATTATAATGCGCAGTCGCCTTTCTAATGTGCGTTCGCTTTTCCAAGGCATATTCCATTATAATGCGCGGTCGCCTTTCTAATGTGCGTTCACTTTTCCAAGGCATATTCCATTATAATGTGCGTTCGCCTTTCTAATGTGCGTTCGCCTTTCTGATGTGCGTTCGCCTTTCTAATGTCGCTTTTCCAAGGCATATTTCATTCTAATGCGCGATCGCCCTTCTAATGTGCGTTCGTTTTTCAAGGCATATTACCCATTAGAATGCCTTTTCGCTCAAACAATGACTTTTCACCACCTTCAGGGTGCTAATCTTTTGCTCTTTTTAACGCAAAAACCACCTTTCGCTCTTTTATAAATCACGTTATGCCTTTTCGCTCCCTTTTCGCTAAAATTACCATTGCGAAGTAAGGCGAAAAGGGTTTAGCGATAGCTCGCGGAAACGGTTTCGCCATTCGTTAACGCTACCTTTATAAATAGCGTTAACTGTCTTTTTGGCGAAAACCCATGCGAAAAGCGAATGAGAAAACATTTCGCTACTTTTCGCTCTTTTATAAATATGCCCCTAAGTTTTGTTGTCAAATTAAATGGTACGTTCCTTTAAAAATCGTTAAGTTTTCAGAGTGATGGAAGTCACAATTGTTATAAAGCAACACTTCAAATCACAGCAATATGTGGGCAGCTGTAAAGTTCTCTGGCACTAGCTTATTGAAACAAGCCATGGTGACTAATAAGATAACAGAACTTGTTAGTAAAGGAAAGGTCATTCTTCCAGTTTCTCTCTGCTCCCTGGAGATGGCTACTATAGTACATCATTAATTTTCAATTTCGTCTGGTAAGAAAATGGTAATTATTAATTGAGACCTCTCCATCCCATTCAAATTCAGCTGAACAAACCCTGTGGCATCTCTGGAACTGTTGATATATGCTAATAACTGGATGGAAAATAGCTATATAAAAGTGCATGTTTGCTTGCTTGTTTTTTGTTGCACAATCTATCAAATCAATGTATAAGCAGACACAGAAATTATATAAAATCTTGCCATTTTATATTACCCTCTGCAGTTTTCACAATATTAAAAATGAAATATTGATACTAGACTGAAGAGCTGCATTTATTTAATGGTGAAAAGACTTTTTGTCACTAAAAGGGGATTATGGAAATCTACAGTTTGTAGCCTTATTTTGGTTTTGTGTATATTAAGGGAATTAATGATAAAAAGTGAAACAACCAGTTCTAGAAGACTGAATAATTTATTGATAAATAACATCATAGTGTAAAATCTATTTCTCTATGACCAGATACACTTTCAGACAAATTTACAGATAGTCAACTCATGCTAACCTATTCAGTACCTGTCATGCCCATTTTAACACCTTGCTTGCAAGTCGTATAACAAAAGACACCCACACAGCTGGCGCAGGCTACTCAATATCGGTTTTGAACTTTTTTTTTCTATTTAACGTCAATAAATAAGGGCTTATATGCCATTTGGGATAAATCGGGGTAAATCTCAATTTGTGTTTTATTTTTTATTTTATGCTTACGTACAGTATTAATTTTCATGAATTCATTTTTTTCTCTAACTACAATGTGCACTCTGTCATTTTGTTTATTAGTTTCTCTGCAATTTTTAAATTATGCTAATGGTAAATTATCAAAAAGAATCCGTAATGCTATGTAATACCCCATGTTTTATAATGTACAAATAGGGTTCTGCTCCATTTTCCGATAACGACCGTTTTTTTCCGATAACGACCGTTATTTTCCGATATCGGGAAATAACGGTCAATATCGGAAAATAACGGCCGTTATTTTACGAGAGCGATCATTATTTTTTCGATAACGATCTTTTATAAATAGGGCCCATTGCCTCATTAGAGAGACACCACTGATAATGGCTTTACTGAATACTTGGACCTTTATTAATTTTGCTTGAAGAGCCAAATTACTGTTCTTTGTATTTCTTCTTTTTCTTCCGTTTTATTCTTCCGCTGTTTTGGACTATATCTCCTCCCACAATTGTTGAGCTAGAGACATGAATTTCGGTACAGATATGCGAGGCATATAGGAGAAGTGTGAAAAGTTCTAGCTAAGGAATCCGTGGAAGTGTTACGGCGTTATCTGTGAATTTGGGGACATTTTTTCCCGTGGACTATAATGGTTAACAATCGTCAAATTTGGATATTTCAAAACAGTTTGTTTCATGGTCATAAACACAAACGATAAACCCCCCAACCCCCCACACAAACAGGTATACCCACCTACTGACCTACCCTTCCATTCCCATGGAAGCCATAGGATAACTATAGGGTAACTATAGTCAAAAAATTAATTTTGATCAGTCAAGTTAGTTATATAGTCATACATGCAAAAACACATATCCCCAATCTCACATGGGTACACACACCTACTGGCCTACCCTTCCATTCCTGTGGCAGACATACTTAAAGGTTAAAAAAGTCAAAAAACTAATTTTGATATATTCTCAATAAAAGTTAGTCATATGCTCATACATGCAAAAACACATGCCTCAAACCTCACAAGGGTACCCACACCTACTGACCTACCCTTCCATATCCGTGTCAACCATATTTAAAGGGTAAAGAAAGTTAAAAAAGTAATTTGATATATACTCAAAAAAAGTTAGTTTTATGGTTGTAAACACAAAAAAGACATACCCCCTCAACTAGACCCAGTTACACACACCTACTGACCTACCCTTCCATTTCCGTGGCAGCCATACTTAAAGGGTAACTATAGTCAAAAAACAAATTTTAACTAATCATTTAAAAAGTTTGTTTTTTCAACCCCCAACCTGACAGAGGTACACACACCTACTGACCTACCCCTCCATACTGTTGCAGCCATACTTAAAGGGTAACTAAAGGCTAAAAAAACAATTTTGACCAATCATCAAAAAAGTTTGTTTTTTTAACCCCCAACCTGACACAGGTACACACATCTACTGACCTACCCCTCCATTACTGTTGCAGCCATACTTAAAGGGTAACTAAAGTCAACATTTATTTTTATGACCAATCATCAAAAAAGTTTGTTTTTTTTAACCCCCAACCTGACACAGATACACACACCTATTGATCTATTTATCCATTACTGTGGCAGTCATACTTAAAGGGTAACTAAAGTTTAAATAAAAAATAATTTTGACCAAGCATCAAACAAGTTTGTTTTTTTAACCCCCAACCTGACACAGGTACACACACCTACTGACCTACCCTTCCATTTCTGTGGCAGCCATACTTAAAGGGTATCTATAATCAAAAAACAAATTTTGATCAACAATCAAAACAGTTTTTTTTTATGTTCCAACCTGACACAGGTACATACACCAAATGAGCTACCCATTCATTCATGTGGCAACCATATTTAAAGGGTAAGTATAGTCAAAAAACACATTTTGACTAATCATCAAAAAAGTTAGTTTTTTTAATCCCCCAACCTGCCACGAGTACACACCAACTGACATACCCATTCATTCCTGTGACAACTATAAGAGTAGGAAAAAACCAACAATGTCCTCATCATTTCCATAATTGAGTTTTTAAATCTGCAGCACAAACACACACATTCCCTTCCAGAATGCAGACTTTCAAGCCAAATTCAAAGTTTATACTTAAACTTTCCCTTTCTAGTTCATGTTTATAACTATTATGGGCCACAGCCTATAGATTTGATTGTTTTTTACTGAGCTTTAGACAAATAATAGTCCCAAAGCAACATAAGCAGAAGCTTATTTTTCATATATAAAGGGTAACTCCACCCAAAAAATAAAAAAGTTCCATAGTGTAGGGAATTATATACTGGTAGCAACCAGGGAATTTCATTATATACTGGCAGCAAACTGGGAATTTCATTATATACGGGTAGCAAAGTGGGAATTTCATTATATACTGGTGGCAAAGTGGGAATTTCATTAAATACTGGTAGCAAACTACGAATTTCATTATATACTGGTAGCAAATGGGAATATCATTATATACTGGTAGCAAACTGGAAATTCTATTAAATACTGGCTGCAACCTGGGAATTCCATTAAATACTGGTAGAAACTGTGAATTTTATTATATACTGGTAGCAAACTGGCAATTTAATTAAATATTGGTAGCAAATGGAAATTCCATTAAATACTGGTAGCAAACTGAGAAGAACCACTTGGAGTAGAGGGTTAAGGTAAGGATTTTTGAACACTACAACTACTACAACTCCTGTTGAGAAATGGCTAAAACCCAAATATATAATAATAATTAGAGATGGGATCCAGGTTCGAAACGAACCCGGATCCGACATGGAACCCCTTGGTTCCAAAATCCGAAACATCCGTCAGAATCCGGATGGATTCTCCAGATTGAACACATTTTCAAAGATTTTAGAATGTACGTAGCTATTTTCGATAATTTTTGAAAATATCTTCAAACGTTCAAAAATACGATCGGTCTTTTGAGTTTCCGATCGTATTTTTGAAAATCGAACGTTCAAGGCTATTTTCGATAATCTTTTAAACTAGCCTCAAACGTTTGAAAATCTTCGAAAATACGATCGGAAACTTGAAAGTGGTCTCCGATCGTATTTTCAAGGATTTTCGAACGTTCGAAAATTTTTTCGAAAATTATCGATAATAGCTCTGTACATTCGAAAATTCCCATTTTTGGATCTTCGGGATTTGCTGGAGATCTGGGAATCTGAAAACGGAACAAAACTATGTAGTTTCAGCCATCTCTATTAATAATAATATAGCTGGCCAGCTACAACATTAAAAAACATAAGAGCGTCAATATAGATAAATATGCTATAAAGCAAAAATCTATTCCAAATAAAGTCCAGGAAGTCTGAAAAGCATTAAATGAGATTTACAAATGGAAACAGAGTGGCAAATAGTGTCTAAAGTTCCATCCACATATAGAGTAGAAATCCTCTAATCAAATAGCAACAATGTATACATACAAGTAACCTCATGCGTTAGCGTAACAATGTATACATCACCAGTTCATTGAAGGAGCAGGAGGATTCCGTAATCCTCAAACCCCCCAGACCCATTGCAAATTCCAGATCTGTAACCGAAATCAATCGGTAGGTAATAAAGAAAGAATGCAAGTGTGTTGCAACAGCCCCCAAAATGAAAATATAACATATCAGAGAATGGTACGTTTTAATATCACCATTGTCATACTTAATGGGGAAATAGTTTTAAAAGAGAGAGGGCTGGATGTCATTCTAGTAAATTGAATTCATGGCCAGAATATGTGATACTTTATACCCTGCTCTCCATAACCCCTTCATCATTTATCTGTAGTTTCTTACACAGTAATGGAGATGAATATTGAAGATACTGTACTGTAATGGGATTTCATTTAGGATGACATGACTACAAGATGGCATTTTATTGCTGCCCTTGTTCTCCTTCCGTAATACCATAATTTTGTTTTTATTCAGCAATTGGATCGGTACCAGCACAGTGTTTGTGCCGAGGTTTGGAACTTTACTGTGATGAAGCCAAAATACGCACTGTCCCTTCTGTCTCTCCAAATGTGACAATTATGTGAGTAAAATAGGGCAAGTTTTTTTGTTGTATCTGTTAACAAGTTTACTCCATTTCTCATTGTGCCTTTGAACGTGTATAGACCACCTCATCATTCATAAATATACTGATACAACCAGTTGTACAAAGATACTGAAATACAAAAGGTCACCCAAAAACATCTCTGGAAGTGCATAGTAAAATAAACTGTTCAACAGTCAAACAGTAGGATGAAATTGAAAAATAAACCAGAAATTAGAATGACTGACTGCATAAATATGCAATGATAAAATCATTCTACACATTCCATACACTTTATTGAGTTACAGGAAGCTCTGGATCAGAAATGCTCTGTTTGTTTTTGTATATTGGAGTATAGAAACTGCATCTTGAAATGATCATAGAATCAAATCAGTATTTTACTTCTTCATTGGTATTTGTTAGAATTTACTCCTGAATTGAGACATTACCTAGGCCATGTGATGTAAGACACAAGAGCCACAATCGGCAAATTTCCATTCTGCGATTTAATATCGCATTAGTGCACGTGGGTAGTCCCTTTTGGGATTTACCTGCAGCTATAATTTAAATAGTGAGTGCTGGATGCGCAGGTGTCTTTTGCCTAACCCGTAATCTGGAGTTAAAGTAGAACAAATTTAATATCCATTTTGCACTAAATCCAGAGCAGCTTTTTAATGACATTTATTAGCTGGCATTAAAGTTGTACTGTGGGTAAATCCAGAGGATATGAAACAGATATTAAATCCGTGGAGGGAGATTTCCAGTATGTGCTGGCTCACTGATAGGAATAAGAGTGTAGCATCTTCACAAATCTAAGTTCTAACTGTAAAATATAATGTTAATTTACAAAAATATATTATATATATATATTGTATAAGTAAATAAATATAATTTTTATTTACAAAAATATAAGTAAACAGCAAACCCTAAATGTTCCGTATTGGAACATGGAGAGCAGGAATAGGAACAGGGAGAGTTCTTTGGCCTTATGTACGGAGGAGCGTTGCGGCCACGCAGAGTTCTCTCCTGCTCCTAAAGTCGCGCTAATCGGTTAGCACGACTTTAATCCTTGGTTTGGACAAGAACCAGAAGAAACTCTTGGCTTTCGCAAGCTTATTTACCAGAGGCTGCTGCATGTAAGTATTTAAAGGGCATGTACACCCTTTAAATACTGGACTCTGCAGTACTCCTGGTGGGCGTTTTTTTGGACTTTAGGGGGAGGTACAAGAAGAACCAGATGGAGCTGGGATGTAAGGTATGGATTAAACTACACTACACAATGGGGCCAGTAGTGGGGGGGGATTATAGTTTTGGGGGTGGACATGCCCTTTAACGCCAGCAGGTAGATCTGATTGGTTGGGGCAAAATTAGCATCATTTTAAATGATAAGAAATTTTATTGAATCTCCCTGTAAATCTTAAAGGTGCTAAACCTTTAGGTGTAGCTCCTCAAAATGTTGCCTTTGGTACTTCACAATGTCTAGCAATACATTGTCCAGGCGTCTTTTATATCCCTTATATGGTTCTGTGGGTGCAATCACTTTCATTTTTATTAATTGCAGTTTGTGGTAAGCACACTTCCAGGCGCCTGCACCACATGCATCTGTATGCACATATCATTCCTGGGGGAACAGTCACCGTTTTGGGATTGGTTTGAAAACAATCAGTGTGGTCTGTTATGATTTAAAGTGTCAGTAATGGAATTCTTTTTAGCAAATAATGGTATGTTTGAAAATTAGCCTTAAAATAAATAAGTTAGTCTTATAGGAGATACATCTTCAAACACCTTAAATATTTTTTACCTCTACATATTTAACAGGTCTCTACAATATAACTTGCTGAGAAAACTTGGACCTGATGAATTCCATAAGTATTCAGATTTACGGAAGCTGTAAGTCAAATTATTTCTCTTTATAGAATACTGTGTTAGAAATTGTTACTCAATACTGTCAAATGTGTAGTAGTGCCAATCAGGCAGCAATAAGAGGAGAACAATATATGATTATTAGTTATAGTTTAACTTGACATTTCTGGCTTTTTTATCTCCTGCCTTTATCTATTTGATATTCTTTATTGCCATAAATGCAGATAATTACTATGCATGACATCCATTCTTTGTTATATTCACAATGTCTACAATGCTTAGCATTTGTTGTTAATAAGATATTTCAGTATTATTTCTGGTTCACTTTAGCTTGTTACTAGTTAACTTGGAGTGAATTTCTCTTCTGCCCTTTAAAAATGGCATTTCTATTCTGCTGAAATGCATTATGCTTCAATCTAGGAAATGGTTGGATGTCAGTCAATGCAAGATAAAATCCTCAATGCTGATATTCTAATCAGAAATGACGCGTGTCACTGTATTATCCGTACAGTATGTAGAACTAGGCTTTAAGGAATGCACATTAAAGGATATCTATTCCCTAAAAATAACTGTTTAAAAATGCAAAGTACCTGGGGCAGGGAGGTAGGATTGATTATTCTTTCCTCACAATATAATTTTGTTGAGGAGCTACAGCATGTACATTTTTCATTTGCCAGGTTAGTCCTGGACTAATCCTTTATCAAAGATAGTGCTGAAGCCAGGAGGATGACTGGCAGAATAATTTTTTTTTGGGCTGGTGCTCCTCACAGTTATGAAAGGAGTAATGGCCTTTTCCATATTTTAAAGGTTTATTTATATATAGGTTGAAGTAGCTGCCATGTGCAAGCAGGACTATTGAGTCTGAGTATCTTGGTATCTCTGAGTTCAATGCTGCATTTAATTTAGATCCTTATAAAAATGAAGAATATAGTGCAGTCTTTAATATGTTTCTAATTAGATGCTTAGTAGTAATGCAGCATGCATATGGACAATTTTAAAAAGTTAAGAGGGCCAGAACAGGAGCTTGCCCTCGAGAAGGAACCCCTCAAGTTAAAAAAAGATGAATCCCTAATCTGTTAGGGTTCGTTCACACTACATCAGTTTGTATCCGTTTTTCAAATGCAGATGCGTTTAAAAAAATCGACAGACAGTAAAACCCCATAGGATTTCATAATATCGTTCACACCTGCTGCGTTATAATCCGTTCCATTCCAGTCCATTTAAACAATGCACTGCATGCAGCATTTTTGTCCATTTTTTTATGTATTTTCTATATAAATCTATGGACTACACATTGTGAAAAATGGATACAAACTGTCAGTTTCTAGTGTGAACGAGCCCTAACAGTATGCATGTATACATACATTCCTAGCCTAATTAGTAATTGGACTTAACTTGATAGAATGCTACTGAGCATTTTGCTGGGGACGCAAGATGATTTGTCTTAAAAGGTACCTAAGTATCTGGTTGCGCAGAGAAGCACCAAATGGTAGAAACACAAAAAGTGGAAAAACAGGAAAGTGTTACTACCGTAAGTATTAATAAGGGTTAATGCAGTAAAACAATTAAAATAATTTTTTTGGAAAAAAAAATCTACATTTCTTGGAATTGCTACCAGATGATTATGTGCACATTTCTGTCCTGCCTGTTGCATCCGTGTTCTGCTGCACTGGGCTACTGGTAGTAAACAGGGTATACGCTGGTTCTACAAGTGAACGCATATAATCTTTTCTATGATGTTCCTGGAGAACCTGTACAATAGATCTTTTAATGATATTTAATGAATTCAGCCACCTGGGCAGTAATTTTTATTGTCATAACAAGATGATAACTGTCATTTATGGAAACACATGGAAAGAAATAATAGTATGTTACAGAAATAAAGAAACCTGACATATGTTCCAGTGGTGAACTAAAGTGAGTAAAATAGTAAAGATCTCAGGACAGGAGGGATTTGGGTCTATTCTGTTCTTTATGCATTGGCTGCCATATTTTTGTATGTGTTTGGTATTTCCTAATAGCAGAACTTAACACTCACAGTAAAACATTACATAAATAAACAGGATCCTTTGTAGACTAGCTGGAAAAAGTCTAAAATTACCAAAAATGTTCTTTGTATTAACATAGTAATTGAGGTTGGATAAAGACACACATCCATATAGCCCAACCTTTATACCCTACACTTTAACGGTACCTAACAGTTGATCCAGGGGAAGGGGGATGGGGGGGAACAGCTAAAAATGGGGGTGAGGAAACAGCTAAATGGGGGGGAAATATCCCCCAATCGGAGGAGAGAAGAAAAGAACTACAGTATACGTATATGGAAGCTGGGGACATGGGTGTAACTAGAGGGGAGCGGGGGGAGCAACCGCAGGGGGGCCCGGGAGCCAAATCTTATTTTTCCTATTACAGATATAGCTTTCTCCCAGAAAACCACTGTGAATAAAGCACAGATAGGGGCCCCATCATAGTTTTGCTGGGGGGGCCAGTGATTCCTAGTTACGCCACTGGCTGGGGATGCTTCCCTTCTACCCATCCTGTATCATAGAGATTTTAAGATGCCTAGACTAGGAAGTGAGGAGGAGGAGCCAGGTATCCAGGAAATAATCAGGAAGTTAGAAAGTGAGGGGGAGGAGCCAGTTAACCAGGAAGTAACCAGGAAGTTAGGAAATGAGGGGGAAGTAAAGAGAGAACCGGTATGATAGAAAGTGACTATGATGAAGGTGTAAACAGAAAGAAGGAAACCCTTGTCAGGAAACTGTTTTCTCTCCAGTAATACTCTCCAGCATACAATGGATCAGTTTCTGGTTCTGTAACACTCAATCCTGGCTGGCAGATTGTAAGTACTGGTACAAAGTTGATATCTGCCTTAAATGTACTTTTCCTTTCTGTTCAGTGGAATAAAGTGAATACAGAGTAATTACTTGAAGTTCACAGGGAGTCTGTCTCAATCCTTGGTGGAGGCATGCCAATCTGTTATTTCTGCTCTCTCATATTGCGGAGACACAGGACTCCTGTAGCGCAAATCCAGACTTATAAATACCAAACTTCTATTCTGTGTAACCAGAGGGCTACATATTTATTACTGTATATAGGTGGAGATGGCTGAAAACTCACTAGGTTCGTTCCGTTTTCGGGTTCCCGGATCTCAGGTAAATCCCAAAAATCCAAAACCGGAATGAATTTTCGATAGTGTTTGAATGTACGGAGGTATGTTCGATAATTTTTTAAAATAGCCTTGAACGTTCTAAATTCTCAAAAATACGATTGGAGACCATTTTCGAGTTTTCGGTCGTATTTTCAAGGATTTCCGACCGTTATTTTTAAAAATTATCGAAAAAACCTCTGTACATTCGGAAATTATCGAAATTATCGAAAATCATTTTGATTTCGAAACCAAGGAGATTCGTGTCGGATCCGGGTTCGTGTCTCACCCTGATCCGATCTCTACATATAGGCTGCCTGTGTAAAATTGCATGTCTACATATTTTGTCAGAGAAGTAATTTTTTTTTTTTTTTTGCTGTTCTTTAAGAAAACAAATAACAATAGCCTCAGCTTCTTTGTTCTGAATGGCGAAGCTTCTCTTACTCCATCTTGTGTTCAGAAATAAATATACATCTTCAGGCTTATTTTTATTACTATCCTTCTTTTACTTTAGGTACCTGCAGCATAACACCATTCGGACAGTTTCTGTGCATGCGTTTAAGGGACTTTACAACCTAACAAAACTGTAAGTTTTAATCCACTAATCTTTAACGTTGTACAACAACTATACTGCAAAACAGGAGATATTTTAAAAAGCTTATAATAGAAATACTAAGAAAGATAGATAGGTAGAAGAAGTCCCCCTCAGATTTCATGACCTATACATCTAGTATAGCAAATATATTATACGCTGGCTTGTTTTTTAGCTTGTTTTTAACTGGTCTGAGATGTGTCCAATGAAAAGGCATGCTTTGTGCAGATTGTGTCTTCTTATTGGGTAGGTGCTGGGAATAAAATCTACATCTACAATCAGGCTGCAATTGGAATTTCAATGTTTTACATCTGATAAACCTAAACACAAGTCTGAGGACCTAGCCTAGCGGTTTAGGTCTTCTTGGTATTCTTAATGGGAGGGGGCATGTTAGTATTGTCTTTTAAAGGAGGAGCCTGAATAGATTTTGCAGTTCTAAAATTAGCAGATAGCTGTATCTCTCTTAAGGTTTCGTGCCGTGTATGTGAACTTTATTGGCCGAAACAGCAGCTCGCTTGGAGATCCGCCCGGCTGGTCGGGCAACGATCCCCTAACGAACGTTTTGCCCATACATGGAACGATTATTGCCTGAAACGGCCATTCGTACACATCATGCATCGCGGGTGTGTACAAACCTTAACTCTATAGTAAATCTGCAGCAGTAAACCCTTTTTTTCCATTTTAGTTTTCTGACAGCTTGGTCCCAGGTAGGTCATCTAATTGTTACTTGACAGCTCTGGAAAGAAGTAAAAAGGATGCTAGAAAAGTGCATGAGTGAATGCAATCACATATCACATGTCTCTTAACCTTTCAGGCCCAAGCAGTGCTTTTTATTTCAGGGGTAGAATTTACTGCTGTGTGCAAGTTAGGAATTATAATATCAATCCTGCAAATAAGGAACAAAGACTTCTGGGAATTTACCATGTTTCCATGGAAGCTCTTAGGAAAGCTATCAGGGAGATTCAATAAAAGTTCTTATCGCTAAAAATAGTGCTAATTTTGCCCCAACCAATCAGATCTTGTTTACCATATAAAAGCTAACATCTGATTGGTTGGGGCAAACTTAGCACCATTTTCAAAGATAAGAACTTTTATTACATCTCCCTGTTAATCTTTAAAAGACTTTTACAGCATTCCACAAGCTAAATGCAAAACCAGAGCGCCAACTACAGACCGGTTTTGGGTTAATTGAGCCATCATCAGTGTAGTGCAGGGCTCTGGTTTTGCAGTGTGAAGTGCCTATAGACAGACGTCACTAATAAATTAAATAGGATAGGGAGACAATAAAGGATTTGAAACTCCTTAAAGGGGAGTTTCAAAGCCTTTATTGTCTCCCTATCCTATTTAATTTATTAGTGACTAATATCAATCCTAGCAAGATACATTTGTGCTTTATTTTCCATTTAAACTGCTAAGCAATATCCTTGTTCTTTTTGCACTCATTTTTTTTTCTATTGTTTAACAAAGTCCTTAATATATAATACAATTCTAATAAACTACAGAAAAAAATATTACTGTCAGAGTTCAGAGAAATGGTCATTATTTGGTCTAATGCATGTTTGTCCTTAGGTATTTGAGTCACAATGAAATAACTGCTCTTAAACCAGGAGTCTTTGAGGATCTTCACCATTTGGAATGGCTGTATGTTACTTTACACCTTTACTATGAATTCCAGTGATTACATTTCAACTATTTCTTTTTGAAGGATTTGGCAGGGTTTATAGGATTTTTAATCAAATCTCAAATGTTGTTCTCTAAAGATGCTGTGATGGTTTTTATGAATATTAGATTCATATTAACTTTTCTCCAATCTGTAGGCACAGGGACCATGTACTACATACTGCAAAATGGAAATAATGAGAACATTTTCTTAGCTGGGATGAGTATTGTCATAAATGCTATTTTTAGTAACCATTCAGTTAAAAATGTTACCTTCCATTTTTTTTGTATGTATTTTTCTTGAAAGGACACAGTACATTGCTGGGCCTATAAAGATGAATGAAAAATAAATGGCTTGAGCACGATGAATGTAGTATACTGCACATTGGGTCTCATTTATCTTTAGCTGCTATTTATGCGAGGGTTAAATATTGCACTTTTGACTCTTTAAAAGAAAAGAAGCCCCAAGCGTGATACTAAATCAATAGTGGTAGCAGCATGGGCATCTTTTGTGAAACCCACACATCTGCAGCAAACCCACTCTTCCTCCCTAAAAAGTACCCAGGGTAAGTACCTCAATTGTTAGGTTTAGCATACCTCTGGGTTTGCCTAAATCTAGCATACCATAGCTTCAAATTCCAAATCACAGTGCCTGTTTTCCCCACCCCCTGTCAGGGTTTGGGACTCTTTTCAGACTGCAGCATGGGAAAATGCTCCCATTGCAGAGAGCAATTCTTCCAATTAACTCATGCTGGCCATACACATAGCGCTTTAATAATCACATTGTGTGTGGTGTTCTGGTGACAAATAGGGCCATGAGCATCAGACTGTTATTGATATCAGACATTCCCCAATCAGCCATTAATATTGATGTTTAAATGGTCACCCTAATTACTGGACTCTGGGAAAGGGCAGGGCTAAACCAGCACTGAGATCCAAATTTTGGAACTATGATATGCTGGATTTTGTGCAAACCCAAAAGTAGGGCCCTATAGATTCAAGTTCAAATCCTGAGTATTATTAGATGAAGGGGTGGTTTTGTGTGGTAGAACCTGTTTGGTTCTACTTTAAAGGGTATCTTTGGTCTCAAATTCTTCACAACTTATATAAAATGCCTTCCATCACAATTTCCATCACCTTCTAGATAAAATTTGTGAGAAGTTATTGCTGGAAAGGTTCAGCAATGTAACTTCCTGGTTGAACTCTTCCTGTTTTTAGGCATGTGACCAGCTTGTAGTTATGTGACCAGCCTGTCTGCATTAATAGGCTCCCCTTCTCAACTGTCAATTTTTTCCTCACTTATTGCTGGGGAAATCAGGAAAGTCTTAACTGAGTATGCTTCTCCCCAAGGGGAAAAGGGCCGGCAGAGGTCAGGTGATGTCACTCAACCTACTGGAAGCAGGAAGTTTGAACATTCACCCCAATGTAATTTCTCACAGGCTCCAGCCAGAGATTGTTGTCTCAGTGTAAAGGAAATACTGCAGGCTTTCATTTATCCCTAACTTGTTTTGAGACCACAGTTGCCCTTTAAGTTCACACTAACCCTTTGTAAGACTGGAAGTTGCACTTGTTATGCTTGGTAAACAAATTTTTATTCCACCTGTGGCATTTTATGTTTGAAAAGTTTGGGACAGCTTTAGGCAGAAAATACATGTTTTTTTCTTTTCGCTTTTTATAATTTATTAAAGTGCCTCCATTTTGAATCAAACTGCATAGACAGTTTAGATCACTAAACTTTTTATAAATATTACATATATATTTTTTGCTGATGAATCTCTGAATATATGAATGAAATGATTACCAATAAATGAATTACATCTTCACTTGAAATAGAGACAAAAAAGGTAATAAAAACTATTCTAAAAAATCATTTACTTTTTCATTTTCATTCAACAGGATAATTGAAAATAACAAAATCACACGGATCACCCCTGAGACATTTCAAGGACTGAACTCTCTGATTCTTCTGTAGGTATTATTAGAAGAATGAGGTGTTTTGTTGTCTAGTAATACACATTGCTTAAGTTGCAGGAAACTAATAAGACTTTTTAAATACCCATGAATGTTAAAGCATGAAGATCATGCTTAAATTATGCTACTTTTATTCTTTTTACCTACTGTTTTTGTTGTATAATCCAGTTGTGCCTAATATGAAGAACATTCTGGAAAAGTTTTGAAATCTGCAAGGCCTGTCTTTACTTTAACAAACCTCCTTCTTTAAACAAGTACATTTTGTACGCATAAAAGTAAACTACGTTGAGCACATTACTCTTTTGATGGGTGCAGTACTCAGCTACACACGCCCCACATACAACAGCTCAATGAATCACAACTGCACACTATTATTTACATAATACTTTATTGGAAGGCAATGTATTTAGTTTCATGTGCACCTTAATCGCCTGTTCTGATGAAGGTGCATATGGCATTGAAACATTGACTTGCAATAAATTAATCCACCATTTCAGTTCCCAAAGCTGTAATTACTTACTGTACTTAAGTACTATAGCTTTTTGTGTATTTCTACTTAAATATTTTTATTTAGGGAGACTTAAAATTTAGCTTGGCTATATTTTGATTTTTTCCCCTCCAGTATATCATATGAAACCTATTGTTCCAGTTTACTTGTGAGTGAAACAGATTTAAAAATGTGACATGTTAAAACCGTCACAATAGTCATATAGCAATCACACCAATCAGGAATTAGTATAAATCAACACAATCTTAACAACATTCTACTAAAATCTTTCAAGATTGTGAAATCTAAGGGCCATATTTATAAAGGGGTACTATTGGCTCCTTTTTTTATCACCAACCATTGCAACAAAAAAATCTGATTTTTTAACTATATTTACAACAGCAAATTTTAACTGTGTTCATTTTCACTGTGGTGATATTTTACCTTGACTATCCCTTCTTTAAAGGAAAAACATATTCATGTTAAGTCCAAAAGTATGGAAGGTAGAAATGATTATTCTTACCCACCAATACTTCTAATTTGCATTGCAGCAGCCTTTGGAAGATCTGCTCCTAGACTTTCAGTGCCAGATCTGTCAGGCTTCCACTCAGCTTTAGCCTATTCTTTAAAATGACAGTGTCGCCAACATAGCTGAAAAGGAATTCCACAACCTCAAAGGCAGACAGCAAAGGTTGTAATAGACCAGACGAGTTAGCAAATCTTTCAGTTAGTATTAAAGCTGATAGAGAGCGTACTTAGGAGTTGGGACTTAGCAGTTATGGTGAAGGTAAGTATAATTTACCTTAAAAAAAATTTTTTATCCTAACTTAATCTGCAATATAGTTGTCTTTTAACAAAGTACAGCATTTGTGTACTTTCTGCATCACTGGTTTTAGGTTTCAAGCAGCCATACAATAATTGACTTACCTCCCGACGTTCCCGCAATGTTGTGAAGATCACACGACTAGATCATTTTGTGAAAGTATGATCGTAATAGTGATCACAAACAACAATCTACCTGGGAAACATCATGGGACCATTAGAAGATTAAACCGCTGTCCTGGTTGAATGTAGATTCCATCTAACGTTGAGCCAGTAAATGGCCAGCATTAGACTGTAATGTTATTTTTTTGGGCAACAATTTCCTGGATATATTGTAGCTATTTTCCAAAACTATATTTAGAATGTTAGGGTGAATTTAACTCTCTTTGACTCTTTTTGCAATATAAGGTTTTTTTACTCTCTATTTCACACAAAAATGATTGAGGTCTGTTTCAGTACACCAAGTGGATTGAGATCAGAGATCAGTCAGTGAACTTTCATTCACATTTCCAGTATCTTTCTGGTGTAGTAAAGTGGCAATATTTCATACTTTTTTTTATGTTGTCAATTGCATTGTGACATTTCTTGTTTATCGAGAGCTTTAATTATACTAGAGTGCATAAAGATATCTTTATTATAAAATATGTCTTGAATAATGTAATATATAATTATATATATTTTTAAACATATAATTGTTTAAAAAATTAAGTTAACCCTTAATTTTTCTTTTTTCTAGAGTTATGATGAACAATTTCCTTGATCAGTTGCCTGACAAATCACTTTGTCAGCATATGCCTAAATTAAATTGGCTGTAAGTATTCCTCCTTTTATTTTGAATTAATTGTAATTATTAAAAAAAATGAAAGTTTAGTTTATTTACAAAATAACATGTTAAATAGTTAGCAAAACTTATACAGGGAGATTCAATAAAAGTTCTTGGGGGAGATACAGTATAGCCCTTTTCCGTCTAAAACCCACGTTAACCTGAAAAAAATTCGGGTTAACGTGGGTTTTAGACGGAATTTAGAGCACAGCGCCATTTCCAAATGTTTTTGGAAATAGCGCCGTGCTGCAGATGTAAAAGCGCGACACTTAACGGCACTGGGTAGGAGGCGTTAAACCCACGCTCTTACCTTAGCCCGATCCCGCGATGCAATAACTGACGTAATCTCATTTACGTCAGTTATTGTATCGCGGGATCAGGCAAAGGTAAGTAACGCGGCGCCCGGCTTTGAATCTCCCCGTAAATCCGTTAAAAATTGTGCTAATTTTGCCCTAACCAATCCGATTTTATGTAACATTTGAAAGCCAACATCTGATTGGTTAGAGCAAAATTAGCACCAATTTTCAGGATAAGAACTTTTATTGAATAACCCTGATAGTGTTCATGGACCAATAATTGGACATGCTAGTTTTTGTTGTGTGTTTAGGCAGGTATTCCTAGTGGAAATGGAGAAGGACAACTACATTTATAAAATGGAGGGTCCACACAGACACATTTGATAAGCTAGGGTTATTCACACTGAAGAAGAGGTTCTGTGTGGGAATTTAAACACTATTGGTAAGTACATTAGTGCCCTATCTAATAAACCTTATGGTCTTTTGTTCATCAAGAGATAACTTTAAAGGACAAGTTGGCATCCCTTAAGATAAGAATTTTTTTTTTATATCTGTTTATGAGTAGAAAGGGTTTAGTATATACTGGCAGGTTAATTGGATAGTTTCCTACCCAATAGTTATAATGATATTACCTAAAGTGACTAAACCCTTAATGTATAAAGACCCAGGAGCAGTTAAGGGCTTCATTTTTACAAACAAAAAAAATATTGTTGAAAGGATCATTCACTATGTTTTCTTGATCAATTGATATTGGTTATTAATGATCGTCCAATGCAGTTGTATATCTTTAGTAATACATTGCATAATGAATGGCCACCAACATAGTAACATAGTAACATAGTAATTGAGGTTGAAGAAAGATATATGTCCATAAAGTCCAACCTTTTCACACTCCTTTTTAACCCTACCTAACAGTTGATCCAGAGGAAGGAGAAAAAAAACAGCTAAAAAAGAGGAAATAATTCCTTCCTGACTCCAAATGGCATTTGGAAAGTATCCCTGGATCAACCAGAACCACAGTATATGAATTAATAACAGTCATTCTAATTATTTTTTAGTTTTAGAAACTTATCTATCCCACTTTTAAAGCTATTCAATTAACTTGCCATTAACACATCTGCTGGAAGACAGTTCCACCGTACTCACTGTAAAGAAACCTTTCCTAACCTGAAGATGAAATTTCTTCCAATCTTAAAGGATGTCTACACGTCCTCTGATATGACCGATTAGTAAACAATGCACCAGAGAGTTTATTGTATGGCCCATTAATATATTTGTATAAAGTGATCATATACCCACGCAAACATTGCTTCTCTAATGTAAACAGCCTTAACTTGTCTAATCTGACAACATAGTCAAGCCCCTCCATTCCCTTTATTATTTTATATAGAAAATTGGGCTGTTTTACATCCATATTAAAGTGCAACAATAGACCAAAAATATACTGTATATACTCGAGTATAAGCCGACTCGAGTATAAGCCGAGGCACCCATTTTTGCCTCAAAAAGTAGAAAATAGGATTGACCCGAATGTTATGTACAGCCGAGGGTATACAGTAACCCTAATACCTTTCCACTGTAGATGTTTGGAAACTACAACTCCCAGCATGCTTGGTTGCTGGGAGTTGTAGTTTCCAACCACCTATAGTAGAAAGGTATGGGGGTCGTATATGGCATACTGTCCCCCACCCTAATACCTTTCCACTGTAGATGTTTGGAAACTATAACTCCCAGCATGCTTGGTTGCTGGGAGTTGTAGTTTCCAACCACCTATAGTAAAAAGGTAATGTGGGGTGTCTGCATGGCATACTGTCCCCCCAGCCCTCCCCCAGTACTCCCAGCCCTCCCCCAGTCCACTTACCGTACCTGGTCTTCAGTCTTCCTCTCTCTGCATCCAGAAGCAGCCGCGAGTCCGGACGGCAGTTCCCATTACTGCTTCGTGCTGCGCGATGACGTCATCCGCCAGCGTGCGTGATGACGTCATCGCGCAACCGCGAAGAACTACTGGGAACTGCCGGCCGGACTCCCGGCTGCCTCTGGATTGCAGGTAGTTCCTTGTGACTCGAGTATAGCGAGTCAAGGTTTTAGGTTAATTTTAAACCTAAAAACCTCGGCTTATACTCGAGATATACGGTAATACATACAAAAAAAAGAATTTTAGTGCACAAACAATTCTAATTGCATATTGGCTAACTCCATAAGGTCACTGCTACAAACAGCCTGCTAAACCCTGGATAAATAAAATTAAATAAACAATTAGTTCAATAAGTTGACCAAATTATATATTTTTTTTTTAAATCCCCTCCTGAAGGAGGTGTTTTATTGAAGCAATAAATATAACATATCTGAACATACAAAATTATAATCTGTTGCATTTTTTAACAATGGGGCTCAAGGCATTACTTCATACATTTGTTAGCTATTCCCATTGTATTAACAACAGTAAATTTTCATACATTATATGATACTGAGCTGCTGAGAACATTGAAGCATTTGTTGGTAGGTGGCTTTTTGGTTTCCTCTCCTCTCCCCATCTCCCGCAGTCAAGGTCAACAAGAAAACATGTTTGAACATACAGAGTTACAATCTTTTGCATTAATTGTCAGTGGAAGCTGAGAGGTATTGCTTCATACCTTTTCTAGTTACTTCCACCATATTTTTTGTATGTATTATATTTTTGTTCTCTAGTTGCAGTTTAATATGGATGTACAACAGCCCAATTTTCTATATATTGTGTGTTAAAGTGAAGGTTTGACCAAGCCTTCTGGGAAATTGTATTCCACCATGGCCGGCCTTAGGTTAAATAGCATTCTGTGCAAGATTTGTTACTGGCACCCAGCACCCCCTCCAACCCCCCAACCCCCCCGGGGCACACAGAATACGCTGCTGAATACTGCTTGCCTTGGCCTGCTTCAAATCAAGTCCCCCACCTGCACTTACTGTCTTTCATTATCTTCAGGGTGTGCTTGTATATATCGTTCTTACATCATTACATAACACATAACGTACTAAATGCACAGACAGAACAGCACAGCATACAGACGTCTTAAATAATGCTTACGTGCGCTGGGGCTTTGTCTGTGGGGTGGTGCTGATACATGTATTTGATCTGCAGGATCGTAACTGGGGGACTGTGGCCCTGATGCACAACAGGCCCGGGACCTAAGACTCCCAGCTGGTGCCCCTCTGGTATTGCAACCTGTGCGGTCGCACAGTTCATCCATATCAAAGGCCGGCCCTGTACTCCACCCAGAGTTAGTTCATGTACTCGTTTGAGCAAAGTACTTTAAACTAGAGAGTATTCCTTTATTATTTTAGTTGCCCTTCTCTGAACTGCTTCCATTTCCAAGATGTCCCTTTTTTATAGAAGTGAAGAGCAACAGAAGAGTAACTCAATACAATTATTGTGAAAAATGATTTTGAGCCCTGAAACACGTATGAGAAGTCCTTCAAATTAAAAGAGTGGAAAATCTATCTGATTTACTGCAAGGCAGAGGATAATTGTGGGATAATTTGTGCTGTTACATACACATTTATACATTAACAGCCAACGCACGAGAGCTGCTATCGCTACTGGGAACCCAGTGCCAACAGCCGTTGATGCTATATGCCGATAGTGGCTATTGGTACATCGATAACTGGAGATTTTCTATTACACCACTTTTTTAAGCCAGCTTTCAGCAAATAACATCGCTGGCGGTGGCTGCACAGTTATTTTCCGCATTAGCCACACAACCCCAGATCAAGAGCAGTGCGCCCGTTGGTGCATCGCCCTGTAAGTATCGTTAAGAAAGGTTTGGAGGATTATCAGCAAAGCAAAAGTGTTATTGGTGTTTAGATTAAAATTAATTATTTTCCAGGGACTGGATTTATTTCCAGTTTACCTTACATAGCAAAGATTACGGTGTAAATGCAAATATTTGCCCCCATAATATTAACTAAAAATGTGCATCTAATAAGGTGACAGAGATACTATACAGAGGGCATACTGACAGCAGTCGTTTATTGTATCTCCCTGAATGTCATAAGATTTTTTCTCTAATCTGCCCATATAATATGTGACAATGCTAATGGTAATGTGAGGCAAGGGGTGTTAGTAGTTGTAGCAAAAGATAAAGCAACTTGCTTTGGGCATTCAGTGAGACTGCAAAGTCAAAATAACCTTTGTTTGAATCAACTGGCTGGTAATATTCTGTCCAAACCCAGGGAAATACGATTTATTATTACATTGATTGGGCAAAAAAAATCTGCCCCTGTGTGCCAGGCTTTAAATAATTGTTATAATCAATCTGTCAATAACTATCTGAACCTTTGCTTTGTTTTAGAGATTTTGAAGGCAATAATATACAGAGTTTAACGAACACAACTTTTACTTCATGTGCAACCTTAACTGTTCTGTGAGTAATTATCTATGTCCATATTATTACATAGCGCCAACACCTTCTGAAGTGCTTTACAATTACATGTATACATTCACATCTGGCCCTGCACAGTCTAAGCACATTTATTTGACTCATACAACCTATCAGTATGTCTTTATGATTGTGGGGGAAACCCACGCGAACACGGGCAGAACATACAAACTCCTTGCAGATGTGTCCAAGGGTGGATTCGAACGCAGGACTTTGCTGAGCCACCGTGTTGCCCATAATAACGACCAGGTGGGAGCTGCAATAGTAATTTTTTTTTTTTAAAGTTAAAAAAAACTTTTAAAAAATTCCTGTGCAATTAAGAGAAATAAATACATTTGCCCTGTTTATTTAATGAATGTAGCATATTAAACTAAACAAATATGTAAAGTCTAGTGCGGTATCCAAACCTATAAATAAGGGGTATGTTCCAAAATCTATGTAGACCATGTGTGGAAAAAGAGTCTTTTAACATGTAAAAAACATTCTTAGAGTGTTTTCTGTCCAGTTAACCCATTTAAAACTAATGATGATGACAAGTAACAATTCTATTTTCTTTTTTACTGAAACTGAGAAATATAAAATAATTTTATTAGTAATAAACACATCTTTAACACATTTGCTGGGTATACTTCATCATAAACAAAAAAAGTCAATTAAGTTCAAAATAAAAATAATATCAATCCTGCGCAAGTTTTGTGGAATGAATAGAATACGCTAGACACAGTGCAGCTAACACTGTAGGACAAGGGTGGGCAATTACATTTCACAGGGGGCCGCATGAGAAACTCCAATTGTTGTGAAGGGTCTGCTTTCTAAACAATTGTACATGAAGTGTATATACATTTAAAAGCATTTTCTATGGGGGCCTACATTTTTGCAAATTATGTTTATATATACTTTTATAATACAGTGTGTATCTAATATATCGTATGAGTGTATATGCAGGGTATGTAACAAATTGCAAAAGGCATGTACTCCTACTTCCTTTATTTCCCAGAATGCTAGGATTCCTTCAGTGTCTTTTCTCCTTTACAACTCTTTTATTTTTCTTTCCTCCAGGGTAATGCGAAAAAACCAAATCAGTGCTATAAGTGAAAATTCATTCTCATCTCTCCACAGACTGGATGAGCTGTAAGTTTTACAATTAATGTCAAAAATGATTTAGGGAAAATATATCAATCATTCTTCTTCATAGTGCTATGTATGTATGTATAACTTTAGTTATAAAGTGCCACTTGGGTATACAGCACTGTATATTATAAAATACAGAGTATACAAACAAGCCATTATACAGATAAATAAAAATTAAATACAATTTCATATATCGGATAAGAATGCATATATATCTAAATTATGTATAAATTGATATAAGTGATATAATAACATGAGCTTTCAATGTAAGTGGGTGGGAAAACATTCAGATAACCAATCAGATTTTCCGAAATCTGATTGGTTAATGTAAAGCATGTAAACCAAGCATTGAAAAATTGACCAATCAGAAATGGATTAGGGATTTTCTGCAAACCTATATAAAGAGGTGCACTCCGCCGCGGAACTCAGATGCCATCGCAGAAAGAAGCGGCTGGCAACATCGGCTCCACTGAGGCCGGCGGTGCCAGCGGGCTCACTGGCGGCCGCGGTCACCTGCCTGGCATCGGTGACCTCTGGGGTTGGTGTCGCCAGCACGAAACGTCTCAACGGATCAACGCTGGCAACATCGGCCTCGTTGAGGTCGCCGGCACCCCAGGGGTACCTCTTGGGGGTTGGCGGCCTCAGCGGAGCTGGTGTCGCCGGGACTGGAAGAAAGAAGATGCTGCCCAAGGGCTCTTTTAAGAGCCGCTCACTGGGGTCCCGGTTCAAGCTTCTGGGGAGGGGGTGCGGGGCGGGTGGTCGCGACCACCTGCTGCGGCCCCTTCCCAGCAGCCCCTCCTAGCCTCCTGCTCCATATGTTTGCTGTAAGCGGGGATGGAGTTGGGAGGGGCAGCTGGGAAGCGGCGGCGGGTGGTCACCGCCGCCGCGGGGGGGTCAAGGGCGGGGTGGGCATATGCCCCGCCCCTGTAGTGGAGGTGCCGGGAAGGGATTTAAGTCCCTTTGCGGTGATATTACACTATATTATAAGTGCAGTATCGCCGCAAAGGGACTTAAAATTACCGCCGGACATAGCGGCCGTGATACATATCGTGGCGATGGTGCTCGCCGTTATAAATATGGCAATAGCGCTATATTCGCGGCCGCGGTGTGTGGCGGTCATTTTTGGGCACAATTTTTGCCCCTTTATAAATATGCCCCTAGGTCAATTTAGGGGGGAAAATTATTAATTTCGTTTTAGAGATTGAGTTTAAGGTGGAGGTGTGCCATCCAGGAAGAGATGGAGAGCAGACATTTAGAGATTTGGGATTGAACTTGAGGGGGTTAGCATATAAGTGATATTTAAAGCCGAAAGAACTGATTATTTCTCCCAGAGAGAGAGAGTAGAGGGAGAACAGCAAGGGTCCTAAAACCGAGCCCTGAGGGACCCCCCTAAAAAGAGAGAGAAACTTTATACCACATCAATAAAAAAAATTCCAAGGGGGGGGGGAGAAACAGTTTGTAAGAATGAATGTCCCCGGTTATATTCAGTTAATAGCTTTGATTTATTTTTAACAGATTTTAAGGCCCTGCCAAGTTTAAGTAGAGGCCTGGTACACATGACTTGGTTGGATTGGCCAGGGGCATTAGGTTTGATTTAGGATATTGCAGTCGTCCACAGTCAGTTTTGATGGTTGGTTATGACAGTAATGTACAGTATATAAAGGCTATTATTTGTGTTAAAGCCTTGTAGATTGAATCATGAACATATCCCCTTATAATACTTCACATAATATACATTTTTTCAGTAAGATTTCCCTATTTCTTTCATGTTCATATTTCACCGGGGGTAAAAAAAAACTCCCCTGGATTACTACAATATGTGCTCCAGAAATACATGTGCCAAAAAATATCAATACGTGTTATAGGAATTTGTTTCTGTTTTGTATGCTTTAAACAGGTAAATCTATCAGAAATATATATAATTTTAAAATGTGTAAATAGTTTTCAAAAAAAACTTTTGTGTCTTTCACTAGTTGGTGAAACTTTTACTCAGTGAATTCGGTCTACTTTATTTCTTTGATTCTTCTTTGAAAGGGATTTGGCTAGCAACCAAATTGAAGCCTTCTCTCCATCTCTGCTGAAGGATGTTAATGAGTTATCTCAGCTGTAAGTTTTGGAAATTAATTTATTTTGCTTCTGTTTTTGTGCTGTCATGTCATTGAAATACGGCAATAGCTATCTGGGCATGGACTGACTGACTGAAAACCTGGATTCAGTTTATTAGTTCCTTTCAATCACAGCCAAGAGAATAACCTAAAACTTTCTGATTCTGTTTATTTATATAACTGAGTAAAGTAGATATAAAAAGGAGAAAAACAAAATACATAAACAAAGTATCACAAAGCTGAACACTTAATTACAAGTCGATGATTGTGTTTTTGTCCTAAACTTTGTGGCAGCATTTAGGGCTATATAGAATAGCCATTATTTATGACTTTTAATTCTCTATGATCTATTATTTTATGGGAGATAGGAGCATTTATTCCAACCTCCTGTTCAGGATAATTAGTTTTAAAAGTTTTGTTGCCAAGCGCATGCAACTTTCAATCTCTATGTCTACATTCAATAAAAAACATTGTTACAAATATTATTCTATGTCAGGTTAAACTATTGCCCTGTCTTACTCCTGACTTATAACAAGATTTTCATTGGACTTAGAGAAACTGAAAGCTGCAAGAACTTAGGGACAAAACATCTAAAAAAATTTTACTTTAAAATTAAAGCAATATGGGAAACCCTTTTATAGAATTATAGATTCTTTGGGACAGTGGCAAGCGCAGGGGAGCCCTTCCCCCCCCCCTCACCATCAGGATCCATCCATTGCTGGACACCCACCTAGCGTAAAAAGGGTTTTCCGTAATGTAGGGCATCTCTGCCTGCCCCTAACCGCTGTGTCATTTTGTTAAAACAAGATTTAGAACACCACAACTTTTTCCATTGATGGCAGCTGCATCTGTGATTGGCTGCCACTCAGCCAATCACACACGGGGCTCCTGGTCCGGCCCCTGCTTGCAAGTTCTGGATCAGTGTGCTGGAGGATCGAGGGGCTGTAAGTAACATTCTAAATCTTTGTTAACATTCTGACATGTGGTTGGGATTGGGCAGGGGTGCCCTACATTGTATTAAAAAAAAATGTATTAGGGTGGACATGCCCCTTAACTGGACTTTTAAAACATCTTATAATTTGCTTAAGACAAGAGGGCATATTTATAAAAGATTGTTACATACGCATTAACAAAAAAAAACTCAAAAATGGGCATCGTAATTGCTAAACATTGTCTGACATAACGTTGCCGATAAATTAATTTAAAAATAGGGACGAATGAGACGTGGTAGGGTCCTAAAAAGGAACTTTCCCAGTCTTTGGGCCCTTCTAAATCTTCTTTTCTTCCTCTTCCTCGCCTTCTTCTTCTTTATCTACTCTAGCGCCTTCTTCTTCTCTGCCACTGCCTTCTTTTCATGATCAGGGATTCTTCTTTTCTTGGTCCCTGAATCTTCTGTCTTCTTTTACGTTCTGGCATCTTCTGAGCAGGTTTGCACTGTTTTGTAAAACACTTGCAAACCCCACAACGTGCGCACCATTCCTGCACGCACAACCCCCCCCTCACCCGCGCGCAACCACCCCTCCCACATGCGCGCATTCAACTGCACAGATTGGTCCAGTGTCCGTGCGTATTTACAGGTGCGTATTAGTATATAGGATTTTTGAAGTACCAACTCCAAATATGATTGGTTATTATTCCAATCTTGACCAATCATATTTTTGAGAAAATATTAACATATGATTGGTTCAGGTATGGACCTATAATATTTTCTCAAAATTGGCCCTTGGACACACCTACATCACGCCCTTTCCCCCTGGCTTTTTCACTCGTGACCCCCGCTGGCCACCACTATTGGGATTTAATTTTTACTGCTGCAAACTCTAATAGCACCAGAAATCTCTGCGCATTACAAATTTTTCAGTTTTATAAATAAACATAAACTTTCTTAAACTTCACAGCAGCCTTTCAGCAATGTCCTATGCTATAGCTGCAAAGTGCAGCACTAAATAAAAATCCACCTTTTTTACCGCTACTTTATCAATATGACCCAAGGTGAACCATTGCAATTACTATTACAGAAGTAAAAGAGTTTCTTTTACTTTTCTGCTTCCAATATGCAAAAAACAAAATATTTTAAGAATAAGTAAAGTAAAGCAAGTAAAGTTGACAAAATAATTTTGGCACTTTTAATTTATGAATAAATATGACCTCAATAAGTAGAAGTAGAATACATTACCCCTACATCCTGTCGCCACTTATTATAGATCTGTGTAGTAAAAGACTACGTTTTTCAGCTGATTCCCCCTTTAGCCCTGCCTTCTTCTCTTGGATGCCGTGTCTATGTCAGTGGTCGATGGAGTGTTGCCATGTTGGGAAGTGGGTGGGACAGAGAGCAGTCAGCCATTCCAGGAGCTATCTTTTACTACAGAGATCTGCAATAGAGTAAAAACACGAGGTTGGTGTAATGTCTCCTAACTCCATGGAAATTATAGTCATATTTGTTAACTTGTTTTGGACACTTATAGTCTATTAAAATGTATTGCTTGCGGTGTCCCGTCACCATATCATACACAAGTAAACATATGTGGGGTTTGAAACTTCATTTAAATAATGTAAAAAAATTTCAGTCAGTAGCCTGCATTCAATTAAATACGGTAATAATACATCATGCTTTGTTTTATTTTGACAGAAATATTTCCCATAATCCCATCCAGAGGATACAAGCTGACCAATTTGATTATGTATTCAAACTGAAATCTTTGTAAGTTCCTAATAGAAAACAAAATCAAAGAAATGTTTGAATTTTTTTTTTTTAAAACAATTGGCAAAACAAAAAATATCATTCCCTTATTGGGACATAGGAAAAAATTTTATCGGACCAATCTCGGCACTAGTTTGTATTTTAAATTTAAATTGTGATCAATCAGCCAGATTTTCAGACCATTTGAAACAAAGATTTTCTCAGGAAATCATCCAAAAAAATTTGTCATGTCTAAAACACAGTACCAATCTGTTAAAGATGACAGGCAGAATCTGCAAGATTCTATCTGTCATCTTTGATAGATGAAAGTACAGACCAGACAGTCACGATCGTTCTCCCCTATATAAAGTATAGAGATGGCTGAACTTCCAAAAATCCCTTCCGCTCGAGGATTCAAAAAATTTCAGAAAATTTGAAAATCTGCCATTAAAATCAATGGGGGGAAAATTAGGAAATTTTCGCCTAATATAACGGTTTAAATAGCAGTGGCTCTGGGACCTTGGAAATGCTCCAGGAAACACATCTCCACGGAAAGAACAGTAAAAAAATGGAAGTAGTGCACGTGTGCACTACTTCTATTTCAAAAGGGCCTTTTTCGGTAATCCTCGAATCGCCAATTTAAGAATCCTCACACGTTCAAGGATTCCTGACTTCGGCCATTCAAGGATTCTCTAAGGGCCGAAAGTCCCACCACCGGACTTTCGGGGATCCCGCAGCTTAATCCAGGACACTCTCCCAGGTCCTTAGAAGGACCATTGTGGCACTGACAAGTGCCTTTTAAGGGGGTCCTGCAGCTCAAAACCAGGAACCCCATTGGCTCTAAGAACAACCCTTGAGGCGTGTCTTCTTTCTTCCCAGCCGGGAACACCAACTCAACTGATATCGCCAACTCTGGGCGATGCCACTGCGGCCGCCAGTGTCATCGTCAGAGTTTCCGGCATCTTCTTTCATCACTGTGATGACTTCTGAGCTCCGCAGGGTTTGCACCTCTTTATATAGGTTTGCTGAAGGACCAAATCAAATTGAGATTGGTTAATATTTTAATGCTTGCAATCACATAATCACACATTAACCAATCATATTTGAACAATAAAATTCAAATTGACTAATAAAATTTGGTTGATGAATTTCCAAGCACCACTGTATACATAAAAAACTGTTTAGTTTTACCTGTCCCCAAATACATGTGAAATGTATCTATGCCAGTGCTTTATAGACAGGGGCACACTTGGCATTGCCAATTTCTGTTGTAGAAACCTGTGTCTTTATAGCTGAACATTTTTGTAAAATGTAAATTAAATAAGGTAAAAAAAAATTAACTATCAAAATGTAATTTTGTTTACTAGTCAAGTAATCTTTGCCATTGTAATTATTTTTTTCAATAATGAATTTTATTTTCAGCAATTATCAACTCTCATAGTGTTTCCTTTTCATTTTGAGAATCATTCTGGTTTAACATCAATAAGGTTGGCAGATATAGCATGCACTGCTATAGTGTTTGCATTGACGTTTAATGAATCAGAGGTTTTTTTTTTTAAATACCTTTTCTCAACACCCACTAATTTTACCATAGAAACTTCAGAATTATTTTACTGTGTTCCTTAATGTTCTTTAAAAGAAAATGGAAGTCTACCAATGTTCAGGTAACTCTGCATGTAATGAAGATTTGAACTGCTATATTTTTAACCTTCAAAATGTTAATAGTTGACTATAAATGTGTGTTATTGCTGGTGCTGCAGCTCATCCAAGCTTCCATGTGAGCCAAATACTTATTTGGCACAATCCCATAGACCTGAATGAGGCTAACTTTACCACCAGCAATGGGCCATGGGAAACAGGAAAAGGAAGCTTTAATTATTAGAATGATTTCAATGTATCTTAACTTTCAAAAATGAAAATATATAGCACATTAAGTCCTAATTACATGGGGATCACATTAACTTTATTATTAGACTTTCATTCTCTTTACCTCTATTAATGTAATACGATATAAAATTGTGCAATGGTGATACTTATTTACTTACACTGCCTTTTCTTTTTTTTTTTTTACACCTCATGTGTTCTTTATAGAAGCCTGGAAGGAATTGAGATTACAAATATTCAAAGAAGGATGTTTGTGCCACTCAGAAATTTAACTCATATGTAAGACATTTTTAATACTATATTATTTATTTTATATATCGGTACCCATTTAAATGCAATGCACTTCTGTTCAGTATGCTTACCTAAGAACAAATCACCACAGTCTATGAGCTGGAGTGATTCTTTTAATAGCATAAAAATTAGCTTTCCTAAACTTATCAACCTATATGAAATGACAATATATCAAGATCACTATTCTCTAAACTTCCTATTACCTTCATCTCCAAAATGAGTTCAGGGTTAATAGATATTACCAGATTCAACAACGCATCATTTGTAGCAAATTAAAGGGTCACTATACTCAACCAACTTTACATTATCAGAATCTACAATTTGAGAGAAGTAAAATGGTGGTAACTAACATATTTATCTGTGCTTGCTTTGTCATTAAATTATTAATGTTTAGTGAGTGCTCCTAATTACCCCGCACCCTCCCTTACTTACTTGCCTTCTTGAGTTTTGCACAGACTCACCATGGATACTGCTCTGCTTACACATCTCCCTCCCCTGCCTTCTTTTCTCTGCTGATTCTCATAATTGTTCCAGAAAGTGTGTTGACAGGCAGCCAAAGATCTTAGTAAGAGGTCAGGTATAGGGCACATGTTAACATTTCTACTACCGGAGTGACAAGTCTTTCCCTGTAAATGCTGTGATTTCAGATGATGATTCCACAGAGTCTACAGCTCAAATTTAAAATCCAAAAAAAGTTTTAAAGTAGTGGGATCTTGCTGTCTCTAAAGGTATAATTTTTGAAAATTAATTTTTTTAAAGAACTTGATACCTTTTGAGGTGCTGGCATCAATCTGTATCAGGGTAATTAAAATCTCCCATTTCCTCAACGTGGCTTACTGTATAACAGACCCCCACAAAAAATGGACCCACCTTCTTGCTTACCGTACACAGCTCAACCCATATTGTTTCCGCCATCTATTCCATCATCTAGATTTGGCTTCAATTCTTGTTTTAACATGCATAACCTCCTTTCTTATTTACTCTAGTTAAACAAGGAGTAACCTTCAAAAATTTACTGCCCAGTCATGTGAGTCATTTAGCCATGTTTCTGCAAAACCGATTGCAGCATACTTTTCTTTTAAAGGGCATGTCCACCCCCAAAACTATAATCCCCCCACTACTGGCCCCAATCTGTAGTGTATAAAAATCTCTACCTTACATCCCAGATCCAAATGGTTGCCCTGTAATCCCTCCCCAAAGTCCGAAAAACTGGCCACCAGGAGTACTGCAGAGTCCATATAGGACTCTGCCCCCCCCCCCCCTTCCGGGAGAATTTTGCCATGCACAGAAGAGCCCTCCCCCCCTCCCTCTCCCTTCCGATTTGGTCTCCCTCCCCCTAGCATTAAACCCCTTTGCCATAATATAGTTATTGGTCCCCCAGCCCCAACCGCATTACTATTATAGCAAGAAAGTCCCCCGATCTTTACTTACCTTACCTCTCTCCTTACCCATTCTAAAATACCAGCAGCGGCGTCCGTGATTGGCTGCCTCTCAGCCAATCACGGACGCGGCTGCTGGTCCCGCCCCCTGCTTGCAGTTCTATGCAAGCAGAGGGCCGGGATTGTGCGGCGAAGGAGAGAGATAAGTAAATATCGGGGGACTTTCTTGCTATAATAGTAATGTGGTTGGGGCTGGGGGACCAATAACTATAATATGGCACAAAGTTAGTTTAAAGGGTGGACATACCCTTTAAATCTATTAGTTCTAGTTCCCCAGTTTTTTCAGCCAGACTTCTGGCATTTGTACAAATAATGGCTGTCATGACATGGTAATTTGTAAGACAGGGAAGGGTTAACAGTTGGGGACCCTTTTGTTCACACATAGTTAGGGACTGCTCTTCTAGAACTTTACAGCCACATTAATAAAATAAATAAAACAACACAAGATATACTGTCAGCTTTCTAAATATTGTCTTTTTGGGGTTTGAGTGGTCATTTACATATATAAAGTGTATATAAAAGTGGTAATAAATGGGGCGACCGTTCCCTTTAAGAATGCCATATTACAAGCACACTATTTTAAAACATTTTTTAGATTAATGTTTTTACTCCTTTGCAGTGCTACAGCTTATGACAACCCTGTGTACAAAAGATATTATTTCTATGTATCATATATAGAAAAGTATGAGAGAAAAGAATGCCTGCTTAAGTTATGCTTTCTCCCTTAGCTTTATCATTTTTATTTGGCATGATAGGAATGTAGGTTTATAACTATTATTTCCACAAATATGGTCCTTGGCTAGAATTATAAGAATAGTGAGTGATATCTTATTTTTAGAAATCCTATACATTCTTCTAAATGAAACACTCTAATTCTTACTATTGGCAGATATTTTAAGAAGTTCCAGTACTGCGGCTTTGCTCCACATGTACGTAACTGCAAGCCAAACACAGATGGGATATCTTCTCTGGAAAATCTGCTAGCAAGTATAGTCCAGCGTGTCTTTGTGTGGGTTGTTTCTGTAATAACCTGCTTTGGAAATATATTTGTCATCTGTACACGACCTTATATCCGATCAGAGAATAAACTTCATGCAATTTGCATTATGTCACTCTGTTGTAAGTAATCTAGGTAAAGTCCCACAAACTGCTCCTGAATTTAATGTAATGTTGTTATTCTCCCCAGTAAAGGATTGTATACAGCAAGTGAAAAGAAAATCCTGTGACTGTAATGGTCATAAAACAGTTGAGCAAATAATCTTCATTTACATACTGTATGTTGATAATGGATTTGTATTTTTCATTAAATGGTAATAATCAGGAGCGTAACGATAGGGGCCTGAGCCCTCCTGCAGACTGGGAGGCTGGGCTCCTGACACTCCCTCCTGTTTTTAAACAGCTGATCGCACGTCCTCAGTAAAGATATGTGCGATCAGCTGGTAAAAGGACAGTATCCCCAACGGTTGGGCCTGCTGAAATAATGCTACTGTAACCATGGCCCTTAGTTGAAAAGAGATCCCCCATACATTTCAAACAAGCTTAGGATTATGTCTCTATCTTATCTGGATCTTAAATTTGTAAAGTTTTAAAGTTGTACATTTCCTTTTCTGAAGCTAGTTACTGACCTGCAACCATTCTCCTTTCTTCCATAGGACAGGGGGGATTATTTTCAGGCTTGTGGCTAGCTTAAGTTTGGGGATGGGGCTTATGATGAAATTGATGATGCTCTACCCCAGCAGTAAGCATGCACCAACCAAAATCTTAAAGGGCATGTCCAGTCATGAAATAAAATTTTAGGTTTAGCAATCACACACACACCCCACAACTCAAGAGACTTAACAGCCGTGGCCAGGAAGCGCCTCACTGCTGCTTCTTGAGCTCAAAACGAGCTTGCAACAGCAGCAGGAGGTGAGGGACCAGGTCTGGTAAGTCTCTTCAGGGGTATCTTTGTGGAGATTGAGCAAAAATGGGGTTTTTGGGGGATGCTAAACCTAAAGCTAAAATTTTATTTTATGGCTGGACATGCCCTATAAAGGGGAACTCTGGTCCAAAAATGACTTTAGGTAAATTGATAGGAATTGCTCTCCTGAGAATTTTTGCAATGCATTGTTTATTTTGCATAGATTTGTGTGTGATATGGCAGCAACATCACCAGGTCCCCTGCACTTCCTGCTTCCTGCTCTAAAACCATGTGACAGTCACTCTGCCCTATGTCTCCTCCTGCCCTTGCAGCCCCCCTGGTCCCTCCCACTCACGGACCCCATGGACCCTCCTTTGCAGGTCTCCCTTTGCCCCTTAGCTTACAGCCCCATTTGGCCCTGCCCACTCGTGGGTGTATTGGCCCCGCCCACTCATGGGTGCCATGGTCCCCTCCCTACTCAAACACACCAGCCCCCCCCTACAACTATGTGAAAACAGCCGTTTCAGGCCGAGTGAGAACTGTGAGAAGGCTGTTTTCACATAGTGGGAAGGTAGGGCTGTAGATTCCCTTCTCTGTGGGGATGTTCACACAGCAGGGAGGGGAAGGGACTTCCTGTCTCCCTCATACACTGAAGTCTGAGGCTGTGCTCATCGGAGGAGCAGCCTTAGGAATGTCAGATGTCATCCTCCCACCCATTAACTTTCTGATCTGTAATGTCTTTATATCTTTGGCTATGGAGCACGTAGAGAGCTGGTTGATGGCTCATTTTAAAGGTAGGAAACTGGCCTTTCATTTAAACTAGGAGACCACAGTTCCCCTTTAACTTTACAGAAAACCGGGGTGGAGCCAAGATGGAGGAGTGAACAGACGTGTGCCTTGAGTCCTCCAGAGCAAACAGTCATTCTGACAAACTTTTATCCCTATAATACGATACCTATATAGCCTCCGCATATCACTGATGACCGAAACATGACTAAATACGGTCCCAAAGAGAAAAAAATCAACTCCGGCAACTGTCAAACTTCAAAAATCGCGTTTCCAGGACAGAGCGCAATGGATGGGCCTCAAACCTCTGGCATGGAAACTCTAACATTGGCAGCTGGAGCAGCAGATGCAAATACAGCTGACACAAATAAGGACTTAACCAATGCTGAAATCACGTTACAGCATGCGATACAAGCTATAACAGATACTAAAACCAGCTTGACCGTCCTCATAGAGGAGGTAAAGATAGATGTTGGACTACTGCTCCAAGACTTGCAAAAACTAAGGCACCGTGTGGGAGAAGCCAAATCAGGGGAGGACTGGCCCTGTCGGCTGAGGGGCAAATGCCCCCAGGGCTGGTCTCAAATGAAAAATTTGGGCTGTCACAGAAGCTGCATGTTGCATGCTTGAAAGGCATAGCACATGCCTCTAGCTCAAACATGGGCATAGATCAGGAAACTCATTCTTCAGATCATTTACCAGTCAGCCCTCAAGTTCATCAGCAGTGTTAATCAGACCTCCAGTTCATTAGTCAGTGTCATCAGTCCTACAATTCATTAGCCAGTGTTTTCAGCTATCAAGATCATTAGCCACTGTTGTCAGTCCTCCAGTTCATTAGCCAGTGTCATCAGCCCTCCAGTTCATAGACCAGTATTGTTAACCCTCCAGTTCATTAGCCAGTTTAAGTCAGCCCTCCAGTTGAATAGCAGAAGTGTCAGCCCTCCATTTCATTACCCAGTTTTAGTCAGCCACTCAGTTTATTATTCAGTGTTTGCCAGCCCTCCAGTTCATTAGCTGTTGTTAGTCAGCCCTCCACTTCTGTAGCAATGTTGTCAGCCCTTCAGTTCATTAGCCAGTGTTATTCAGACCCCGTTTCTTATTCAGTGTTTTTCGACCCTCCAGTTAATTAGTTGGTGTCAGTCAGCACTCCATTAGGAACAATGGAAACTTTGACTTGACTTAGAAAGTGTACCCAGGGGTGATGTCTTAGTGATTCGGGTCCTCACCCCCGGGTAAGGGGTAGGGTAAAGATTTTAGAGCTACAATTGTCCTATAACCACATCATTATAGGATAGTGGTCTTAAAAATGGGTGTAACATAAACAAAGTGTGTTACCTTAGCAGAGTGGGTGTGGTTAAAAATGTTGCAATGTATTTGCCCCCCAGGCCAATAGGTTCCAGTCTTCCCCTGAGCCAAATCCCGCATAAGCCACATCGAGGATTCATTACCCACAGTGTTGAGAGATATAACTGAATTGCAACAGCAACTCAAAATATACCAGGATAGAACCAAGGATATGGAGAACCGGAGGCGACGGCAAAACCTCAGCTTTGTGGGGTTCCCAGAGGGAGTAGAGGGACCTCACCCCGAAAGCTTAATCGGAAACTGGCTGATCATACACTTCAGCCAGGAAATATCCCCGGTATTCACAGTGGAGAGAGCCCATAGAATTCCAGGCAAGCCCCCAGTCCCTGGAACCAGGCCCAGACCCATTATAGCGCGCCTCCTCATCACCAAGGACCATGATGCCGTGCTACGCAATGCCAGAACCAAGACGGACCTAATCCACACCAAAGCCCGGATTATGGTGCGGACCTACAAAAGAAAAGGTCCACTTTCACAGCATTGAAGCAACAAATGAAAGTGATGGGCCTACCCTATTCTATGCAGTATCCAGCCAAGTTCAGAGTGGTGCACGGCCAAAAAACCCACTTCTTTAATGCACCCAATGAGGTAGCGGAATGGCTGGATGCACTACCACCACCCAGCTAGGGTTCCGAATGATACCAACAAACTGTATGTATAAAACCATAATCACAGCCAATATTTTCACACTGTATATATACTATATCTCCCCCCAATGGTGCCAAAACTTTGTCCACCTCACTTAAGCTATCACTTTGGTGCTGCAGAATTGAACAAGCGTTACCAGCACTCTATAAGTTAACCGGAATATGGCAACTATAATGATGACACCAATAATCTATATGTATGTATATATAAAATCATAAATACAACCAATACCTCTACGCTCTATATATTTTCTATTTTCCCCCATAAAGGCGCCAAAATGCTACTTACCTCCCCTAACTTGACTCGCTTTTGCTATCACTTTGGAACCGCAGAACTGATCGAGCACGACCAGCACCCTATAAACTAACTGGAACATGGTAAACTGCAGTTATTCATACAATTCCGAATGTTGTCAACTAGCTGTATGAATAAAACCATAAATTCAATCAATAGATCTGTACTCTGCATATACTCTAGCGTCCCTCCTCAATGGTACCAAAACCCTATCCAACTCCATGAACCTGACTTTTTTCTTGCTATCACTATTTTTCTTGCTATCACTTTGGTGCTTCAAAGTTGACCGTGGTGACTTGAAATAAATCAAGCTACCTCAAAACCTCACACATCTGGAAGACTGCATGGAAACCAAATGGGACACATTTGAACTACGATTAAATGCCTAACTATTTACCCCCAAGAAACTACTGACATGGGAAGCCGTATATATACCGACCCCTACCCCCTCAACTCAGAAGGGCATGCAAATCAACCCAAGTATATACCAATCAAACAGTTTTGAAACAAATCAATACACAAACCAAACCATATATGTATATTGAATGTGAAACGAAAATAGATGTATAAGAAATGTTATAAACCTCGATGGCTTACTGTTTATTTAACTCTCTTATAATAACTAACAACAGAGAAAAACATGATGAAAACACAGTGGCTAATGTGAGCGGGTGACCCCCCGATCTGACGCTCTCCTTAGTAAATCTAAATCCTTTTTTTTACCTCTATCTATTCAAATCTCCCATTCCCTTGCCTCTCTTCCTTACTAACTACCCCCCCTCTAACATCTATCACTTTACTTAGAAATGGCTATGGAACTATTAAAATGTGTAAATATGGGTTAACATGTTTAAATATTAGTTACTATTCTTTATAATAACAAGATTGCATATGATATGAGTAATTAATGAAGATATGATATATACAGTTCTACTCACTGAATGTGTAATGTATGCCAGAATATACAAAACCGCTATACACAATATCATTATTTAAGTAAACACCAACCAACAAACCAAAGGTCCTACATATATCACCCAAGTAGACAATTATACTAAAGCTAAGACAACATATATAAAATAAAGGAAAGCCCCCTTTTTGTCTACAAATGCATAAAAAGAAACTCACAACCCTTCCTCTACCCCCAGCACAAAGTCTTCTAAGAAGACTAAATCATGACCCCAACATATAAGGGAAACCTTATAATGTACAACCCTGTTTCACTCAACAATATAAACGCACTGGAGAGATAATTGCACCCCCCCTAGCTATTGAATACAATACTCATATATCAGGGATTAATGTTGCCTCAAGCAACCCCTAATAAGTTGTTGTTAATAGTTTTCAAATAACACACACCTGAACGTATATATGTAAATGATATTGGTTATTTTTGGATTTTGTTTATTCGTCTATGTCACGAGCAGGGGAGCAGACGGGGATGGGGGCGGGGCGTTCCCTGGGTAAATCCATCAACACTACACCATAGACTAAAACATGGCACATAACCTCAAAATGATGTCCTGGAATGTAAGGGGTCTCAATAACCCACTAAAATGTCTCCAAATACAAGACCTTATTAACATAAACAAACCAGATATATGTCTTCAAGAGACCCACTTTACTACACAAGAAACAAAATATCCCCAGAAAAAATGGGTAAGCTGGGCAGCCCACAGTACCCACTCCTCCTATACTAGTGGAGTGTCGCTACTAATCAGATTTACAATGAGGCATCAAATAATATGCACAGAAGAAGACAAAAACGGGAAATCAATCTTCGCCGCACTACTAACTAAAGGAATACAAATCGTGCTACTCGGAATATATAACCCACCCCCAGCCAATATGCAAATACTAACACATGCAGTTCAATTTGCAGCAAACTATCCCACAGCGCATGTAATATGCCTAGGAGACCTTAACCTAATACTTGATAAACAATTAGACTACCAGCGAGAAAAACAATAACAAACCATCCACCTGTAACACCTTTATGCTCCTTCTTAAAAGACTGGGCATGGATTGATATATGGAGATACAAATACCCTCTAGCCAGAAGATACACCTGCTACTCAGCTACACATGGAACACTCTCCCAAATAGACCTTACAAACGGCAAAAGAATTCCACTTGTACAAAACATAGAGATTCTACAGAAAGGCCTCTCGGACCACTCACAATAATCCTTACAATGCAACTAACCAAACCAGCATCCCCAAGGCCCCTCTGGAAACTTAAGCCCTTCTGGATAACCTTATTTCCGTACCAGATAAAGTGTACAGCTACTTTCTATCTACAAATCGATGAAGGAGAAGCCTTATTATGAGCAAAATGGGACGCCCTCAAAGCTTACCTGAGGGGGTGCAGGTAAGTATAGAAAAGGTCTTGGTGCACTTGTATAAAATCATCCAACAACATCTCCGTACATATTAAAAAGCAATACTTTATTTCAGAGAAAAACACAGACATACCACTAACATGGCGGCTAAACCATACGCGTATGGTTTAGCCGCCATGTTAGTGGCATGTCCGTGTTTTTCTCTGCAATAAAGTATAGGATGTTATTATGAACAGAGCTGTTGTTGGATGATTTTTTACCAGTGCACCAAGACCTTTTCTATACTTACCTGTATCTGGAGCCGGAGCGAGGGGTTTGGGGCTGGTGGCACCCGGACCAGTATTAAGGAGCGGTAAGTCCATTTTGATTTGTGTGAAAGCTAAAGCATTTATAGAAGCTGACTGAATTCCATACGACAGGCTCAGGGCTTAAGCACCTGAGCCCCAACGATATAAAGTGAGACTTCCAAATTTAGGAAATTTTTCCTTCTTTTTAGGTTTATAGGTTACACCCCATCTGCATTGGGGGATACATAAACCGTTATACCAGTTATTTGATTTTGTTACATATCATTGTTTGTTCCTTACCTGAGGGGATGCCTCTCCTCCACAGTGACCTACATCAAAAGGAAAACAACACAAGCTATAAACAAACTCTGTGAAGACATGCTTAATCTGGAAACAATGTACATAAATAATCACACCCCAGTAAATAAAGATAATTGGCAACTTCAAAACAGGAAATATGCAGATCTCCTACAGAAAAAAGGCCAATGCCGAACTTCTATAAACAGGCATGCTTTGAAAGCGGAAACCAGTCAGCCAAACTGCTTGCATATATGGTACAAAACTCCCAAGCAACCCAAAGTATCCCACGTACAAGAGATCCAGAAATGGGCATAGTAGAAACCACTGAACAAATGCCAACTGCTTCAACAAATTCTACCAAAAACTATACCGCACTCAATTTACCCATAACACCCAGGACATATGCGACTATCTAGCAGATATAGACTTTCCAAAACTAACACAAACACAAAGAATATACCTTGATAGCGAAATATAGTAGTATAAAGTAGAGATACGAAATGCCGTTCAAAACCTCACATCTGGAAAAGTGCCAGGACCTGATGCAATCCCAGTCAAAATCTATAAAAAATATATTTATTTTTATTTTTTATATAAACTACTGGACATATTTATTTTCAATATAAACTACTGGACATGCCATTACTTGAAATGTACCAACAAGCACTGCAACACGGCTCACTTCCCCAGTACCTATACGAGGCCAAAATAACATTAATACCAAAACCCGGAAACGACCCACAAGACCCAGGTTCATATCGCCCAATCTTGCTCCTAAACTGCAACTATAAAATTCTAGCAAAACTTTTAGCAACCCGAATACAAACAATCATACTAGATCTAATAAATAAAGATCGGATTCATGCCCGTAAAGTCGACATCCATCAACATCAGAAATAAACTAACTCAACTACAAGTGGACCATGACCAAATAGGCCAAAGAGCAATATTTACACTGGATACGAAAAAGACCTTTGATTCTCGGGAATAGAACTTTTTATGGGAATGCTTAAGACGATTTGTTTTTGGCTACTATCATAAAATGGATAAAGCTGCTGTATGAATCCCCCAAAGCCCAAGTCCCTGTTAACGGCACCCTCTCACTGTCCATCTGTCTGAAGAGGGGGACGAGACATGGTTGTCACCTGTCCCCGTTTCTCTTTGCCCTGGCAATCGAAGCACTACAATTTGAGCCAACCCTGAAATACAAGGCTTAAAACTGGGCCAACACACTGAAACACTAGGGGGCATATTTATAAAAGAGCGAAAAGTAGCGAAATGTTTTCGCATTCGCTTTTCGCATGGGTTTTCGCCAAAAAGACAGTTAACGCTATTTATAAAGGTAGCGTTAACGAATGGCGAAACCGTTTCCGCGCGCTATCGCTAAACCCTTTTCGCCTTACTTCGCAATGGTAATTTTAGCGAAAAGGGAGCGAAAAGCATACGCGATTTAAAAGAGCAAAAGGTGGTTTTTGCGGAAAAAGAGCGAAAGATTAGCGCGACCCTGAGTGGTGTGAAAAGTCATTGTTTGAGCGAAAAGGTATTCTAATGGGTAATATGCCTTGAAAAGCTAACGCGCATTAGAAGGGCGATCGCGCATTAGAATGTAATATGCCTTGGAAAAGCGAATGCGCATTAGAAGGGCGAACGCACATAGAAAGGCGACCGCGCATTATAATGTAATAATGCCTTGGAAAAGCGAATGCGCATTAGAAGGGCGAACGCACATTAGAAAGGCGACCGCGCATTATAATGGAATATGCCTTGTAAAAGCGATCGCGCATTAGAAAGCGAATGTGCAGCAGGCAAAAGAAAATTGTATTCCAATGAGAAATTCTAAGAAGATTGACTAAAAAGACATGGCTGACTTCTTGGTAAATGTGAGGTGGCCATTTTGAACTTGACATCATTTTCTAGTGGGCTTTTCTGGTTTCGAATGGTTTTCGCAATGCAGTCTTCTTAGATGCGTTAAGTTTTCGCTGCGATACTTTTCGCTCTTTATCGCGCCCGTTCGCCTTTTCAGCGCGAAGTGTGTTTTTTTTGCTTTTTTATAAATAAGGCGAAACAACGCCCCAAATGGCGCTATTTTCACTGCGATGTGCTGCACTAATTATTTGGCGAAAAAGACAACTTTATAAATATGCCCCTAGGTCTGTAAGCAGACGACCTGATTCTGTACCTGAACGCAACAAAAGAATCGACGCAAGCAGCACTGAATACCATAGCCTCCTATGGACAGTATTCAGGCCTATTTATAAACTGGGATACGTCAGCAATCTATCCACTGGATAATCAAATCATCATCGAAAACACAAAGCAATATCCAATACCAAACGTCACAGAGTTTAAAGGGCAAGTCCAGCCCGAAATGAAAACTTGCATACAGGTAAATCACCCCCCAAAACCCTGAACGGTAATAGTTTGAAATCTGAAAGGTGTAAGTCTAACCTGAAATCCTGTACAATGTCCTGTTTCCCCTGTTTCTGCTTCCTGGTTCTTCCAGTTAGCAAATGTCAGTTATGGATTTGACAGTTGACAGCACAGCCAATGACTGAATGTTAATCCCCTGTCTGCCTCTTCTGAGCATGCTCAGGCTCAGTACAGACTCAGTACAGCCTTCTAAATTGCTCAGTTTCCATGAGGCATCAAGAAGCATAGGAGGCATACAGTAATGAATTCATAGGACAAACTATGATATATCAACATATTTTAAAAAGGCCATTCTTTCTAAAAGATGTTCTTATGAGGGTGGAATTGCCCTTTAAGTACCTAGGTATACAAATGACTAAATCACCAACCAGATTTTGGCAGCTCAATATTGCACCACTACTCCCCTGGGTCAGAGATAAAGTTCAAAGATGGAAAAGGAGCTCCCATTAAACACTATAAGCAGAATAAACCTAATCAAAATCTTTCTACTCCCTAAATTACTCTACACCCTCCAGCACACTATGAGTTATGTACCCAAATCATTCTTTACACAACTGAACTCACAACTACTCTCCCTGATTTGGAACAACAAAAGAGCTTGTATCAAATAGACACAACTACAAGCCCCTAAAGCAATGGCCAGCCTTGCACTACCAAATTTCCGACACTACTACTTAAGTCAATTAAAATACTCAAGATGCTGGATTGCACCAGAGAACACTCATACAGAGTCGGAGCACATGCTCAAACTGTAAAAGGACACACACTGGCGTACCTTCATAACCCAGATCTGCATCACATTGGACCAGCAACAACGCTCCATACCCAAAGCAAAAAAATCTGGAACGAAATCAAGCGAATACTTAAATATCTCACTACCTAATTTACATGTATCCCACTCAGCAAAAGATTAGATCAAAATCGGCATCCACAGACTAAAACAAATAATATAAAATAAAGTACTAGCACTAGCAACTAACTTCAAATTACCATCTACATATTTGTTCTGTTACTTCTGTCAACTCCGCCACTGCCTAAAAGCAGATTTTCCTCAAGAAGAAATAGAACTTACTCCTCACCCAATACTCTCCATCCTTCGCTCCCCGAACAAATGAGGACTTATAGAAGGAGAAACACTTTCAAAATACATACGCACACTTATGATAGAACTGCTTTGTAATTGACAGATTATTGCTTTGCAGTATAGGGTGATCTAGTAGCCACTTGTGCCATCAGCTGTGCATATCATACATGAGATATTATTCTACAACTCTTCGTTATTTTTGTTGTGTTTCAGGTGCTGATTGTTTAATGGGAGTATATTTATTTGTTATTGGATACTATGACCTTGAGTACCGAGGAGAATACAATGAAAATGCCCAAGCCTGGATGGACAGCACGCAATGTCGGCTAGTTGGAGCACTAGCAATATTGTCCACTGAAGTATCAGTTTTGCTTCTTACATATTTGACTTTAGAAAAATATATTTGCATAGTCTACCCATTTAGATGCATGAAGCCAGGAAAATGTCGGACAGTCATGACTTTGATACTAATTTGGATAATTGGCTTTGTGATTGCCTTTGTACCACTCAGTAATCAAACGTTTTTTCAGAATTATTATGGTACCAATGGTGTCTGCTTCCCATTACACTCAGAACAACCAGAAAGCAACGCAGCTCAGATATACTCAGTTGTTATTTTTCTCGGTGAGTAACATACCAATGTTAATGCTTTGAGATGGAAATATCTATGTCTGATTGTATATACAGTTTATATAAATAGCTGCACAGATTAAATGCAATAAATTCAAATTATATAAATATTTACATGTAAACATACATTTATAAGCATATGCCATCTGATGTGAATTTTCACTGTCAATGTATGCATAATTTAGCTTTAAAAAAACTAGTTATATAGCAGAATAAAAAAAACAACCTTTTTGTAACTGCATCCAAAATCTACATTGTTCTGTTATATCTTTGGAAATAATTTTAATACATATACATATATTTATATATATTTCAATTTATATGGCCACTGAGTTTGTATAATATGATTGGACAATGTTTTCCAGGGATAGTAACTAGAGATGCCCGAAACTCACCAGTTTATTGAATGTTCAAGGCTAAGGATTATCAAAAATAGCCTCTAACGTTCGATAATCCTCAAAAATACAATCGGAGACTACTTTCGAGTTTCCAAAAGTATTTTCGAGTATTATCGAATGTTCAGGGCTATTTTCAATAATCCACGAACGTTCAATTATTATAGAAATTGGCTCCGAAGTCCCAAAATCCGGATGATCCCTCCAGATTCGGTCAGGTCATTCGGATTTTGAAACCGAGGGGTTCATTGTCGGACCCAGATCCCATCTCAAATAGTAACCAACAGCTACTGGGGGCAAAGTTTAAGGGGAACTGTGGTCTCTATACAAGTGAACCAACATATATACAGGGAGAATGCACACTGCATAACAAACATGTTTATTGATACGAGGGACCAGCTTACTGGGGACAATAATGGGGCAATAATTATCCTTTAATATCTGGTTAGTAATGCAGGTAATAAAGTCCAAAATATATCAGCTGGGGTTGGAGGCAGGTAACTGACAATAGACATGCCTTTAAAGCTGACCATACACTACAAACTTTACTCCCGATGGTCCTGCGTCATTCTGACAACCGCATGGCCCAATCATTTTGCAATCAATACTACGATCATAATATCGATGGTAATTAAGATCGTAAATATGATCTGGCCAGAAAGCGTTGTGGGATGTTAACAGGTAAAACTGCTTCTCCACACAACATTACAATTGATTCAGATTAAAGTTGTGTATGGCTAACTTTACTCTGGTTAAGTAATTGTTGTCAATATTGAGCACTTCAAGAATAGTCACACTGATGACTTTCATACTAATTACATTATATGCAAGAAATTTATTCAGAAAATAATCAAGGTCTTTGGTCTCAAACTCCACTGCCTAGATTCCAATCAAAACCTAATATCCTTCAGATATTTGTGCAAAAAGTGTTAAACTCTTTATTTTACCATCTGTACACTTTGCCCTTTCTCAAACCTTAACAAGTGGCTACATTTAGTGAATCATTTATACTATTTATAAGCAAATTGTCAGTTTAAAATTATTTCCACTAATATTAATTAATTAACCAGGATTTACTTCTCTTGTTGGGGTGTGAACAACCTATAAAGTTTCAAAGTATTTTTTGGCACAAATATCTAGAGAATTTTCTTATTAGGTTTTGACATTAATTACATTAATGTTAAATAACCACCTCTAACATTACTAATTGCATTTCAGAATGAAAATTATGGAGAAATTTAAGAAAATTTACTATCCTCTCTCACAAAATATTTCATGTTTCCTTGCATCTCAGGAGTAACCAAATATAACTATTGTTTGCCCTTTCTGACCTTATTTTTATTGCTGTGACAGAACTGTTGATCTGTATATATGAGCGTCAGTCTGTGAATGAAAGCAATAGTAACTATAATTAAAATAGAATAAAGTGTTAGATGCAATGGGGACACGTCTCCAGATACTTGATTAAAGGAAGTGCTGTGCCAAGACAGTTTGTCAGCAAAGCGTGAACACAAGGGACTGAGCTGGCAGACGTGTTATATACACCATAATAGGAAAATGTTAGGACTTGACCTGGGCAGGTTATTTTATTGACTTGATCTGTAAACAGATAAAAATATATTATTTTTGAAATAGATACATTTCATTATTTTGTTTTATTTGCTCCTTGTCCAGTCTGGTTCTCCACCTTTTGTGGAAGTTACTGTAGATCCTCTATATTGGGAAGGTTATTCTGCATAACAACTGGAAATATGAATACAGATTAACATTATTACCTTTCTTTCATACAGGTGTAAATTTGGCTGCATTTATCATCATCGTATTTTCCTACAGTAGCATGTTTTATAACATTCACCAGACAGCTATCATGGCAACGGAAATACACAATCACATCAAGAAAGAAATGACGCTGGCAAAGCGATTCTTCTTTATTGTCTTTACTGACGCTCTATGCTGGATTCCTATATTTATACTTAAACTCTTGTCATTACTTCAAGTTGAAATCCCAGGTATAACTATTGTAAAATTAAACTGCTAACCTTTTCTGTGATGTATATACAATACAATGCAATCCTTCTTTTATGTTATTTGGATTTATTTTTTGTAGGTTCAGTAGCTATAGTACCTATAAAAATACCCCAGGCCTTTATATAAAGTACTATATTACAGGCAAAGCATTAGAAAAATGGATCAATTAAATACTTTAGAATTGTTAATCAGAGCTTCTCAATAGCTATAAGTACAACATAAGCATAGTAAAAGATAATACCATGTATAAATGGCATTAAAAAGAAAATACTTTCCTAAAGTAGACACACAATAATACTATAATGTTAAAACAATGAGTTACCTCCCACTTTGATGTAATGACAGGCTTTGCTTGAAAAATGGCTTACTGCTAAATGTTAGAACATAACTACAGAAATCTGTTCTCCTCCTTATGTAAGAGCAGTTCTTATGGATTTCAGGTTCTCGTGATCATTCTTTTGGCATTGACAGTGCATATACAGCTTTAGGGACAATGCTGATACCTGCACTTTCACCTTTTACCAAATTCACCCTCTGGAGGAGGAATTATTGGTACACCCAGCAAATATCCCCACTACACTGCTATCTAGTATATTATTGTATTTAGTAGTATAGCAATTTTATTTTATTGGAAAGGGTTATCGTGCATCACCATTTTACCCACACACACCCCTTTTTAAAGGTTACCAAGGAGTCCCATGACCTTATAACAAAATGAGTTATAGATCTGTATATAATATCTTATAATGCAAACATTGTTCTATCCTTTGTTACAGGGGAAATCCTCATTGTAGTAAAACAATATTGTCTTATAAATTCTTGTTCCTTTCGGACGTCCAGTTGATGCAAATACTGTTACCAGATTAATAAGCAAAAGGATTATAACTTTCCTTGTGTGTTACTGCATACCCCCTGTCACTGTCTATGTGATTAGTTTCACACCTGTCCCCAAACAAGTAAAACATTTTGTATTTATATCTGTATCTTGGCATCCCTTTTAATTCCCTTTCTGATGACCTTAATGTGCCAGAACTGTAGATAACAATAAAACAACAGAAAGGGGGAATTATGGGCACCTATAACTCTCCCCCTTACCCTTAAACCCCCCCCCCCCTACACTCTGTATCTTCCATCACTCCCGAAAACATGTCTGTATGCCAATCAGTAGCCAAACCTATAAGAATATAAGAAAGACAGTTTTATCTGTGTACTAAATATATGTTAAAAAGATAAGTACTGTAGGATAAATAAGGTGATACCTTTTTATTATAGACTAACAGTTCATTTTTACAGACAAGCTTTTGATAGATACCCTTCTCTCTTCCTCAGGTCAAGCTGTACTAAATAACATAGGGTACAGCATATTAGAGTTGCAACCTTTTTTTGGAAATCCTATTAAGTTTGGAATGTAAAAAAATGAGTAGGATATACTGTAAGGTGAACTATAAGCAGTAAAGCAATAAAACCAATTTATCTGTAAATATGTTACGTTGCTTTTAGACACCTTTTAGTCCATTCATGTTCTCTCAAGCCACAAAACCATCCTAAATATAGTATAATTTTTTTTCTATTGAACTTACAATATGGGGCAACTCCAGCCTGGCATTACTGACAGAAAACCAATCAATAAAATAAAATCTTGGTTGGAAAGAATTAGTTGTGCTTTCATTTTAGCTAATCTTTTAACCAAAATATCAAGCCAAGTAGGTGGTCCATCAGGCTGACCTGTGTGTACAAGCCCTAAGCTGGTCAGTTCCATCTGTTTTACCAACATCCCTGAATCCCCATATTTAGGGTGCTTGTAAATCCATAAGAGGAGGTATGAACCTTAAGGACTAAGGCCTAGGAATATGTATTTTTATAAAATTAGATTTACATTACAGACATTCCAAATTGTCATACTGCATGTTTTAATAAGAATTTTAGTGAATTTTTTTTTTTTTACTTTTTCATTCAAATTTCATATTTCCTCAGGGACCATCAGTTCCTGGGTAGTTATTTTTATACTGCCAATCAATAGTGCTCTTAACCCTATCTTATATACTATAACAACAAGACCATTCAAGGAGATGATTCGCCAAATCTGGAACAACTACAAAGAAAGACAATCATATGGGAATAGGAATAGCCAGAAGACATATTCACCATCTCTTTTCTGGGTGGAAATGTGGCCACTGCAAGACATTTCACCTGAAATAATGATGCCTGGACATTATACAGACTCTGAAATGTCAGTAACAACTCACTCAACAAGACTAAGTTATACATAAATCCAACTAGAGAGAATGGACCCATAAAAAGGAATATGCTCTAACATCAAACAGTGATTCAGGTGCCATAACTATGGACATCAAGTAAACTGAAGCTTATAAAAATGATTAATGTTGGCAGATTTGTACACTTTTGTGCAAACAATTTGAGTTGCACAGTTTGAACACTACCAAACTGAGTTGCATTGGTCAGCTCAAAAATAAATGGATCAAGCAAAAGCCATTTGTACGTTAATGTTCAGACTCTAAGGATTGGATACGGATATGTAAGAAACCCTTAATAGTTGCAACAGAGTAAAGCTGAAACTGAATTTTTGATTGTGAATTTACCAGACTAATTTTAAATAATACATATAAAACAGCAATACATGCTAAAATATCTTTACTATGCTATTGCAGCTTAACTTATAGGGCATGTCTGCCCTTAAAACAAAAACTGGTGACAATTCTGGCAATTCTACTGTTTATAAAGAGTTGTACAATGGAGGCTGTTTAAAACCATTTAGGGTACATTCACTTTATTATTTTCCAGCAGTTATCTGTGCTGTTAGGTTTGCAGGAGAGGGGATGGGGCTTATGGAAAATAGTTATAACTGGTTTAATGTACCTTTTAGATATGATTTATAAAAGCTGTTAATTTCAGAGTTGAAGACATGTTTTGCTTGCTAGCCAGTGCCTCCTTATGTTTATGTTTATGTATTAAGGTCATTCTTTTTTATAAGGGTTGTTCAATAATTCGTGTTGAAGTCAGGCTAACCAATTCACAATCTTTTAACCCCTTGTTTGCAGTGGCTGCGTGGGTTGCAAGAGACACTCGTGCAGCCGCTTCAAACTATTCACCAGGAGCTGCGTGGCTCTAATTAACAGTTGGCGTTAAATAATCTGCACGGTGGCTCAGTGGTTAGCACTGATGCCTTGCAGCTCTGAGGTCCTGAGTTCGATTCCACCCTTGGACACATCTGCAAGGAGTCCTCCGGGCACTCTGGTTTCCCCCACAATCATAAAGACATACTGATAGGTTGTATGTGTACATAAAGTGATTAGATTGTAAGCTCTTCTGGGCAGGGCCTGATAAGATTTGAGTAAATAATTGTAAAGCGCTGCGGCATATGTAGCGCTATATAAGAAATAAAATACATACATACAGTACCCAGAGCCGCACAGCCACTGGTGAACCTCTATAAGGTATCTATACCCAGAGCAGCTGTGTCTCTGGTATAAACTTCCTTTATGTGATGGGGCTTAGATCTTGACTTGTCACTGGAGATCAGGGCTTGTCTTGGCATACAATACCTGCAGTTTGTAGTTATTTTTTAGCAATTACAGTATAGGAACATGTCTATCTGTGAATCAACAAAGGAATCTATTTTGTTACAAGGAAACTGAAAAAGTAAATTCATGAAACATTTTGGGATAAACAATTTAAATGGGTCAACGAGTCAAGGCATTGTCACAGGAAATGTGCTAAAAATGAAATGATAAAATGTGGGTGCACATGCATTAACCTGCAACCAGTGTCCTTGGGGACCTTTGTCCTTCTTAAGGTGTTCTAACCTTCTGTGTTTGGCCATTTCATTTCTAAGCAGGCTTGTCATTTCCATATACAGGTCTTTAAACTTTTGGATGTATAAGATTTTATCTCCTGTGTTGTTGCAGACAAACTAAACCTATCTTTAAAATCTTAAATTTTTAATATGAAAGGATTCCTACCCAGAACACCCGTGGAATGTAAGACACTACTCCGGTACATTGCATGTGGAGTGTCCATTGTTATATGAATTAAAATACATGCCACTTACAGTAGCTGGATATTCCAATTTGTTTATAAGATGCAACCAGTTAAAGTTTAAAAAAAAGCAACTAGGGGATATGTTACTGCAGCACAATGTTACCCAGAGGCCAAATTTATTAATTCTTAAAAGGAATGTCCAGCAATAAAATCTATGCTTACCTTCCCTAAACCGGAGATCATTGTACTCCCCATGGTTCTAAAAGCTCTTTCTAAGGCTTGGTACACATGAATAGACATTTTGTCCCAACCAAGAGTTCGCTAAGAGCGAGCGCTCAGCTGGAACAAATGTCTGTCGGATGTGGCAATAGTGGCCGCTGCCAACAGTTCGCATGACCGATTCGGACCAACGGGCGATCCAAATCGGGCGGGCAAAAGCAGTACAGGTTTTTTTAAAGTATTGGACGATTGGGCCGAAAAAACTGCCCGTGTGTACCCAGCCTAATTCTCTCTGCCAGCAATGGTCTCCCCAGTTCTAAAAGGATGTGAGGACTTCCTTTCTTATTTCTGCTCTATGCATTTTTTTGTAGAAGTCTTGACCTATAAATAAATTTGCAGCGAAAATTACCATTTATATTTTAACCAGAATAATGGCCAATAAGGTGGTGTTCTTTTTGAGAACTAAAATTTTAGAATGCAGTTCTCCTTTAATGTTTTCATCAACTTACTTTACATATTTGGTGAAATAATTTTTGACCAATGTGCCATCCACATACCTAAAATTAAAAAACTTAAAAAAATTAAGCGCGTTGATGAATATGGAAGTGGGCATTTGGCTAGTTAAAGGGGAACTGTAGTCCAAAAATGACTTTTGGAACTGTGGTCCAAAAATGACTTTAGGTAAATTGACAGGAATTGCTTTCCTGGGGATTTTTGCAATTTACTTTCATTATATAGTTTACATAGTTTTGAAGATATTTACATTTATATGTGATATGGGAACAACATCACCAGATCCCCTGCACTTCCTGCTTCATGCTCTGAAACCATGTGACAGTCCCTCTTCCATGTGTCTCCTCCACCTTGTGGTCCCCCATGGCACCTTCCCTTGCAGACCTACCCTGGCCTCTTCCCTTGCAGTCCCCTTGGGCGTTTCCCTTGCAGCCTCCCGTGGCCCCTCCCACTCATGTGCTTTGTGGCCCCGTTCACTCATGAGTCATGTGGTCCCTCACACTTGTGGACCATTTGGCCCCAATGGCCCCTTCCCCTTGTGGGCCCCCCATTGCCCCTCCCCCACTTGCACCTCAGACCAATCCCCCCCACCTTACAGAAAACTGTAAAAGCAGCCTTTTTAGCAGAGAAAGAATCAGCAGTTTTAAACTTTGTCTGATTCTTTCTCTGCTAAAAAGGCTGCTTTTACACAGTCTTCTGTAGGGGGTAGGAGGGTATTGGTCTGAGGTGCAAGTGGGGGAGGGGCCACAGGACCCACGAGTGAGCGGTGCCACAGAGTCTGTGAGTGGGAGGGGCCACAGGGGGCTGCAAGGGAAGGGGCCAGTTTGGGTCTGCAAGGGGAGGGGACACAGGGCCCACGAGTGGGAAGGGCCAGCAAGTGGGAGGTGTGACGGGGACACTACAGCCCTCAGCCCAGGGGTGCTCTGAGCACGCTTAGCTCACTGCGAAAACCCCAAAACCCGACCGAAAGTTGCCCGTCACTCATATATATTTACCATAAACCATCGGTATCTACAACCAGGTGTGTTAAAAGGTATACCAACCTATTCAGCATGCACAGCTGTACAATAAAACTAATAATAATGACCCTTAATTCACTACCACGTACAGGTAGGTATATAACAGAATACAATAGAATATAATATACTGGTAAAACGTAGCGTCTCAGAGGCAGAGTTCCTTAGTTCTATCGTTTAATATAAACAAAAACAGTGCAAACAATAAACTACAGAAAAATATAACAGACAAAACGCAACATAAACAACAGTAAAACAAAATGGGAGGAAAAGTGAAAATAATACTTAACGTCAGTCCTTAATAGTAAATTTCCAGAAAAGTTGCAAAATTTTGTTACCATGTTAAAGTACACTTGTGGCTGAAAAAAACAATGTATGTAGTCCTGATTTACTGCAAGGTTTCCTACTGTAAAATTAGTCTAAAGCGATTAAGGACAAAATCCTGAAAATTCTTCTGGCAGTAACGCAAAAAAAATTGAAAATCTCTGGCAGTGAAAGGGTAATGTCAGTCCTTAATGTTCCAGGATAAAAAGAAAGGTAATTCCGTGTGTAAGATGGAGTCCAGAGTTATTGGCCCTCAAAATAACTCTTATTAGTCTGATATTAGATGGTAAATGGAGAGCTAACTCTTTGGGTTTCAGAACCATTTTACCCATTTTATGGACAGGGGTGTAACCAGATCACCACACCCAATCAGAGATAGGTGGGGGTTGAGCAAGAGGAGTGTAGGGAACTCCAGGTGGTCTCCCTGACACACCCACAAGGTGGCTATTCCTGCTAAATTCCGTATTGCAACGGGGTAACACACCATAGCATGGCAACTCACAAATCCGCATCCAGTGTGGTTAGACAAATTTGTACATACCAAATTCAATATGGTTATTGCGTTTATGATCCATAAACCAAACAAAAGTTTCTCTGTCGCTTTCCACACAAAGTAGACTGTGGGTGTTTGGATTCACATAAGCTTTTGCTCCTGAGTCCACTTTTAAAAACAGTTCACCATAATTATGGTCATAGAAAGAGATATGAATCCTGATACATGTTTTGCTTTCTAACATGGATAAAGTACCTGAGATCTCTTGTAATTACCTCCCTGCTAATTTCAGAGACTAGAGTCTGGGACCACAGGATGCCTTTTCATCCTGCTAACTATACATAATGAAGTTTCCTGTTGGTATCTACATTAACCGAATACACAAAATACCTTTTGCCAACAGAAAATAATACATTTAACAGATGGGGGAACTGAAAAATCACATACAATTATACAGTTAAAAACATAAGACATTGGAGAATAATATACAATAGCATGGATTATGACATACTGTACATTTCTCCATAGAAATATACAATTATCACATGATTGTGACAGGAGAAATTTTTAAAAAAAGCAGTGCTGTGGGCTGTGCTGTTCTCCCTACCCCCCTCCTACCCTTCAGTCATGCACTGAGCATGTGCCAACCGCAGATTAGAGGAGGAAGTAGTATTTCTGACCGCAGATTCAGAACCTCCCACTCCCTACGTTTCTGATCAGTGATTTCTTCATATTTTGGGCTGTGCAACACATAGAGAGGTGGTTTATGGCTCGTTTTAAAGGTAGAAACCTGGCCTTTCATTTAAAATAATGTTTGGAGACCACAGTTCCCCTTTAATGTTTTTACCAGGGTGGTTAAATGGACACTAAATTGTAAAAACGCATATTACACTTATCTTTGAATAGGAGGCTCATACCAGCAATTCTTACATGACCACCATCCCACTATGCAGTAAATCTCACAAATGGATTATTGCATCGTTGGAATGGAAGAAGCGCCAGTTTCCCTAAATGCATCGCCCTGTATGTTTTTTATTGGAATGGAATTTAATGGATAATTATTTACTAATCATTTTAATACCTAATAATTTTGTTTCAAGCTTTTGTAATTTTGTTATTTGTTAAAATATAAATTTTCTTTTACCGTGTTTTAAAAAGTAATAGTGATTTCAATTCATATTGTCATAATTTTTATACACTGGTTTTATAATTTGTATATACCGTATATACTCGAGTATAAACCGACCAGAGTAAAACGAGGGACCCAATTTCACCTAAAAATCCTAATAAGTGTATTGACCCGAGTATAAACCGAGGGTAGAAACTTGGCACTCAGATGTTGGAAACTACAACTCCCAGCTACTAAGCATGCTGGGAGTTGTAGTTTCCAAACATTGAATGCCAGTTGTTTGGAAACTACAACTCCCAGCTAAAAGCATGCTGGGAGTTGTAGTTTCCAAACATCTTGAATGCCAAGTGAGGGTGGCATTCAAGATGTTTGGAAAATACAACTCCCAGCATGCTTTATTAGCTGGGAGTTGTAGTTTCCAAACATCTTGATGCCACCCTCACTTGGATTCAAGATGTTTGGAAACTACAAATCCCAGCTAATAAAGCATGGTGGAGTTGTAGTTCCCAAACATCTTGAATGCCCCCCTCCCCCTCAGTTCAGTTTGTACTGTGGCTTTCTCCTGTGGACTCTTCTCCCTGTGGACTCCTGTGGTCTCTGCTCCTGTGGACTCTTCTCCTGTGGACTCTTCTCCGTGGACTCTTCTCCCTGTGGACTCTTCTCTGGACTCTTCTCTGGACTCTTCTCCCTTGGGGACTCTTCTCCTGGACTCTTCTCGTTGGACAACTCTTCTTCTTCTATCTCTCCATCCATCCGCAGGTACGGTACAGCATTCCGGCAGCCGCGCGCCATTCCTGTACCGCGCGCGGCTGACGTCACTGCCGGCGCCGGGCTTGGCGCCAGCAGTGACGTCAGGCCGCGCGCCAGTGCAGAAAAGGATCGCGCGGCTGCCGGAATGCCCAGTAAGGTGAAGTGGTGACTCGAGTATAAACCGAGTCCGAGTTTTCAGGTGATGTTCGCCTGAAAAACTCGGTTTATACTCGAGTATATACGGTAAATGTTACATTGTTATGTCCCATAATTCCCATCAGTTCTGAAATTAGATTGTTTTCTAGATTAGATTTTCGGTCGCACTAACCGATTTACAAGCGATTAGCGTGACTTTAAGACAGGAGTTGTGACGGGTTTTTTAATTTTACTATTTTTTTTACTATACTATTATTATTTACATATTTTCCTCAAATATCCAGTAAAATCTCCAAACACAATGTAATGCCGGAGTAAATACCATATTGCATTATATTTATTGGGGTTATACAGTGCACCCTATGACTTTGGAAGGGAATGTGTGTGTTTGTGCTGCAGATTTTAAAACTCAATAATGGCAATGATGAGGACATTGTTGTTTATTACTTACCCTTTAAATATGGCTGTCACATGAATGAAGGGGTAGTTCAGTTGGTGTGCGTACTCTGGTCAGGTTGGGGGATAAAAGACTAACTTTTTTGATGATTGGTCAACATGTGTTTTTTGACTATATTTACCCTTTAAGTATGGCTGCCTTGGAAATGGAAGGGTAGGTCAGTAGGTTTGTGTACCTGTGCCAGGTTGGGGGTTAAAAAACAAACTTTTTTGATGATTGGTAAAAATTAGTTTTTTTGACTGTACCCTTAAATATGGCTGCCATGGAAAAGGAAGGGTAGGTCAGTAGCTTATGTACCTGGTTCTGGTTGAGGGAGTAGGTCTTTTTTGTGTTTATCAAGCCCCATAAACAGGGCGGAAACGTTGCTATGCACTTTAAATCACTAGAAATAAGACCTTGGGGTGCACCTTCTTTTTCTCTTTTTAGGTTTAAATATTTCCTTGGAGGTAGCACCCAGCCAATCACTAAGCTTAAAGTGTGTGCCTGCACCTTACACGGCTGGCTGTTTTATTTCTTGTGGGTTTAATTTTCTGCTGCACAGATCCACACATGCTGGACAATTTAATTGTAGAACATTTTCTTTTTTTGTTTGGTTTCTGAATTCTTCTCCAAAACATTTTTAATGTACATATTGTGATAGAAATAAACCTGTGTGACATTCAGGGGGAAAGGGACTCACAGCCAGCACGCAGGAGACAGTAAGATGAAATCACAGTTCATTTATTGAATGCTCAAAACAAACAAGCTTCAGTATTCAGCACAGTGTAACAAAGGAAAAAGGGCTTACTTCAGTCATATAGGAACATCTAAACGTCCACAGCAACTGAACATTCACAAGGTCAGTACAGTCCAGGTTTGTTTTCCCCACTGGAAGCAGGGGATATAACTCCAGGTAAATGTTATAATGCCTTTCTGCATCTCTCTACTGCACACACCAGCTTGCAACTCAACAGAAACAAAAAGAAAACCCAGTGATCAGGTTTGCACCTAAATTTATAATCTGCCTTCCTGCTAGGCAGAAAGCAAAACCCAGTCTGTATGCAGGTGAAGTGAGAGGCCCACCTGTTCCATCCTTCTCACTCCTGGGTCCAGCTATGAAACTACTAAACAAATAGCAAGCTTTGGTTGCTAATCAAAATCCTGGACTCATTTCCGGATACACACAGGATTTAATAAGACCAAACAATATAGGCCGGAGAAATATATCTTCCATCCAGGACCTGTCCATGCGGTCCTGTACACCTGTGAGATGTCACCAGGTAGTTATCCCAGAGAAAATTAACAGGCTCTAAATAAGGAAACAATGATTGGAGACCACTACAAATGGATGCTCATTAACAAGTTGTTTTTAAAAAAAAAGGATTACATTTCAATGTAATTTCATATGTCAGTAAGATATTGTTATTGCAACAATGAATAAATGCCATACTGGGCCTCTGAAACCCTTGGATACCAAAAAAAAAATTTTACAAGCAATTTTTATGGGCTATAGTGGAATACAATAATTCTATGTCATTTTGTTGCTATTAAATGACCACCTTCCAGGGGCCCTTCTAGAACTTTTGGCACCTGAGCCAAACTTTTTAAAGCTGCCCCCTATATTTCTGTGCCGCAAAAAAGTGGGCGTGGTTTGTGGAGGTTAGTGTGGCGTGTGGATAGTGGGTAACTAATGGATAGTGAACTGCAGGGCTGACTTGACACAAGCAAACTGAAGAGCCGACCTAATGGTGACTGGTGAACCCTTCCATTAATAGGTCAGCCCTCCAGTTCACCAGACAGTGTTAGGTCATCCCTCCAGTTCAGCAGCCATTGATACCTTGCAGTGGCTAGTAAACTGGAGAGCTAACCTAACAGTGGCTGGTGAAATGAATAGCTAACCTAACAGTGGCTGAGGACTGCTTACATATATATGCCACATGGAGAGTGTTAATATATATGCCAGAGTGCCTACTGCCCCCAAACAGAGACTGCAAAATTTAAGTTGCCCACAGCGACTGGTACATGCAAGTTGCTCATAGTTACTTGTGCATACTGTATACAGTAAGTGTCCCACAATGACTGGTACATACAACTTACCCACACAGAATGATACATACAAGTTGTCCACACAAACTGGTATATACAAGTTGTCCACATTGACTGGTACATATACGTTGCCCACAGTGACTGGTACATGCAAGTTGCCAACACAGATTGGCGATATAATTTTATCTTACTGTGGCAGATCATGGCCAAGCAGGATCAGTTCACAGTGACAGGTACAAACCCTGCCTCCACGCAATGGAGGAAACTTTTATTTTAACTAAGTGCCGATTTCTACTATCACAGGGCCGCCATCTGAGACAAAAGTCCAACACAGCCTAATGGTAGAGGTGGCCCTGCCACCTCCACATTCTGTATTTTTGGAGCTGATTTAAGCCAATGCCCATTTCAATCGGCCAGCCTGGTGATTCCCTTACATTTTATGTACCTTCAGTAAATGGTACAGTGTAGTACAAGGCACTTTACTTTAAGACTGAACTGCATTCTCACATAAACTTTTAAGCTTTGTCTGGAATATGGTAGTCAGATCATAAAATAAATGGACATAATTCTTACTTATTAATTTAAAACATAGTGGTTGGTCGATGTGGTTGTGCAAGATTTCAGCACTGCTAGGTATCAATGCTTACTACTGAGCAGTTGAGATGGACAGAACCTTAATATTTCGGATGAACTCAAACTCTTTTGAACTTTCTGAACTATGAACTAGCTTGGGGTTTTCGTAGCTACGGACTTTTGAAATCGGTAATCCTTGAATGTAGCATTCAATTTCGGTACACCTCAAATATGTAGCCTTTGATTTCTGTAACCCTCTAATGTTTATCTAATGTATATCTGTTGTATTCAGTAAGATCAATTGGATTTAAAGAACAACAATATCAAAAAAAATAACATCACCCCCATTACATGTCAACACTTCCAGCAGCTGAAATTGTTCACTCACATTTACAACCGTGCTGCCCTCCCTTAGATATCGCACAGCAAATATGAGTGCTGAAAGCCCGCCTCCTAGATGTCCCAGGGCCATGGTTAACATATCACTTGTCATTGGCTGGTGGGAATGTCTGTTACAATCTCTTTCCTCCTCCTCTGCCAGTCAAACAAACTTGAAATGTCCTGTTGCTAGGATACAGCCTACATAATCAAGCTGATCAAGGATGGATGGAGGAGTGTTTTGTCGCTTGCTAGCTTTGATTAAAACACCACCACTGTCTTAGTCTCATATGGCGGCTTGAAACTGATTCCAAAAGGATGTACAACTTTACAAGTTATGGCAAAAGGTCAGACATTTAACTTACAGTTTTTCATTACCAATGAAACTACTGCCCCTATCCTTGGAAGGAAAGCGTGTGCAGATCTACAGCTCATAAAGAGAATAGATATGCTGGATACCAAACCACTTGCAACCAAACAAGACCTGATATCACAATACCCTAAAGTATTTGAAGGGCTTGGTAATTTTCCTGGGACACATCACATTCACATTGATTCCACTGTCCCACCAATCATACATGGGTGCAGGAAAATTCCCTATACCATTTTAGACAAATTTAAACAAACCCTTTCTGAACTGCAACTGACAGGAGTTGTGTGTCCAGTGACTGTACCTACAGCTTGGGTAAACAGTTTTGTAATTACTGAAAAGAAGAATGGAAACCTCAGAGTCTGCCTGGATCCCAGAGATCTTAATAAAACTATAAAGCGGCAACATTATTCCATTCCTACACCTGAGGATGTCCTAGCTAAACTGAATGGAAAGCAATTCTTTATAATTTTAGATGAAAAGGATGGCTACTGGCAGGTAGTTCTGGATAAGCAATCCTCACGACTGTGCACATTTAACACACCATGGGGCCGCTACAAATTCAATCGGCTACCATTTGGAATTAAGTCTGCTAGTGAAGTGTTTCAACAAAAAATTGCAGAGGCTTTTGGAGACATTGAAGGCATCCACATTATAGCTGATGACATAATCATTGCTGCTTCTACTAAAGAGGAACATGATAACACTCTGAGACAAGTGATGTAGCGAGCCAAAAAACTTAATATTAAGTTCAACAAAGAAAAAATTCAATACTTGGTGAAACAAGTTAAGTACATGGGCCACATCATAACCCCAGAGGGTGTCAAGCCAGATGATGCTAAAGTCTCAGTAGTCTTAAGCATGCCTACACCTCAGGATAAGAAAGGCCTGATGCGTTTTCTCGGAATAATAAGGTACTTAGCTCAATATATTCCGAATGAGGCAACCTTAACTGCACCTCTGAGACTGCTATTAAAGAAAGATACTGTGTGGCAGTGGGGGCCAGAACAAGATACAGCCCTAAATTCATTAAAACTCTGTCTGACAAAAGCTCCAGCTCTCACTTTCTTTAATCCATCCAAACAACTTGAAATACAAGCTGATGCCTCAAAAGATGGGCTAGGTGCATGTCTTCTGCAAGAAAGGAAACCAATAGTATATGCTTCAAGAGCACTATCATGTGCTGGACAAAACTATGCACAAATCGAAAAGGAACTGCTGGCAATCGTATTTGCCACTAAGAAATTCCATCAGTACATCTATGGAGCTCATGTAAAAATACAGTCAGATCATAAACCTCTGCAAGCTATTCTATCAAGACCCATTGGTCAAGCCCCAGGAAAATTGGTTGTAATTGCTGACTCACTTTCCAGAGCAGTTGATGCCACCAGTACTAATGTTGGTGAAGATATATTTGAGGAGAAAGTGGTTTATGCAATGCAGTGCACAGAATCAATAAGTAAAGGCCATGCTACAAGCTTTAAAGAAAGAAACTCAGAAAGATGATACTCTTAAAGCTGTTCAGGATATGCATGTGAATGGTTGGCCAAAGCATAGGAAACAAATACCATCTACATTGTATCCATTTTGGTCAATGCGACATTCCCTTTCCATAGCTGATGAACTCCCTATGTGTGGAGATAGAATTGTTATCCCCATAGGTTTAAGATTTGAAATGCTAAAAAGACTTCATACTGCTCACCAAGGAATACAACGCTCAAAAGCAAGAGCTAGAATGATTATGTGCTGGCCTGGCATGTCCAAAGACATTGAGCAAATGGTAGAACATTGTCCAGTTTGCCAAGAGAACCTACCAGCCAACCAAAAAGAGACATTATGGTCCCATGAGATCCAAGAAACTTCCTTGGCTTAAACTTGCTGTAGATATTTTTGATTTTAAAGGCCATGCATTTTTGCTGATTGTGGACTATTTTTTGAAATATCCAGAAATCCTGAGACTTACAGATAAAACATCACAAACTGTCATTGCCAAACTTAAAGCAGTGTTTGCGAGACACGGCATTCTTCGTGAGATGGTTTCTGATAATATGCCCTTTTCCAGCCGAGATATATGTACATTTGCATCCCAATGGGGCATTAGACTGGTTTATTCTAGTCCTGGATATCCACAATCTAATGGTCAAGCGGAGAGGATGATTCAAACTGTGAAACTTCTCTTCAAGAAGTCCTATAGCACTGGTGTTGATCCACATTTGGCCCTTTTGCATCTCAGGAATACACCCATCTCTGGCACTCACGTTGCACCAGCTCAACTGCTGATGGGCAGAGTGTTGAGAAGTACTTTGCCTGAAACAACTAGGGTTCTTCAACCTAAAATTTATGTGAATGCTCACAAACAATTGTTGAAACTGCAGAAATCTCAAAGAAAGTACTACAATCGTGGTGCTAAAGATTTGCCTATCTTTCATCAGGGAGACATAGTGAGAATGCAAACCTCCCAAGGATGGCAGCCTGCTGTTATTTCAAGACCTACTGCTGAACCACGGTCATATACAGTAGTCACCACTAAGGGAGTAAACTACCGCAGAAATAGATGTCATTTGAGATATGACACAACTGTTCCCGCTGTTGAAGATGAAGTTAATCTACCAGAGGAAATCAACAGTACCTCTGAAATAATCCCCAGAGTATCTTCAACAGCATTGGCTGTACCTCAAGACAATTCAGTTGATGAGTCCGTGCAAGCAGCCCACCAAACAAACAGTGTACCCGCTTTGGAAGATCTGTGAAAGTACCTGTCAAGTTACATGATTACATACTGAACTAAATATAATGAGTAAATGTGTTTGATACAAAAATTTAAGTATAGACTCCTGATGGGTAAACTTAATTAAAGATGGAGGATGTAATATATAGTGCTGTGACTTTAAGACTGAGCCAGCCTCTAGTCACATGTTATGTGTTGATACATTGTTGTGCTTAGTACTGTAGGTGCTGGACTCCATTTTATATTGTGCTCTCTTGCTGTTTAGTTCTATGTTATTACTTCAGTAAAGCCTGTTCTTCAGAATACAGTTCCTGTGTTTCCTTGTAACCTGGTTCACCAATTACCCAAAATCTCCAGTAATACAGTCAAAAGACAAGACAGTGTCAGTTAGAGGCAGACAGAATTGTTACGCCCCCTTCACAGCATGGCAAATTGAAGGTTAAGGCAGAAAGAGACTCAAAATCAGGAAAAAAAATGTATGGGGAGGGCTGCATACCTTTACTCTTTTTAAAGAATTGTTTTTAAAAAATGCATTAAGGCAATACAGTTACCCTTAGTTCTTGAAGACATTTCCATAGTCATCCGACTGGCTTTCTCAATTCAGAAGGACTTGTACAAGAGTTTGTTGGCCTTTCGATTTTGGTAACCCTTGAATGTGGCCTTCGATATCGGTAAACCTTGTATTGTATCGTTTGGTAATCCTCAAATGTATCATTCAGTATCCCTGGAATGTAGCAAAAACTTGATGCAGAAACCCTGCAATTGCCCAATTGTGGAAAGTGTTTAATTAAGTTTTAGTGATATGGACATGTTCCCCAGACTATTTCCCAGGTGCCAGAGCCATTTACAATAAGTTACCATTTCTATTTTTTCTGAATTTAATCCAAACTTTTCGAACTATTTTCTCTCCATTGACTTTAATGGGTTTTCGAACTACTGAACACTATGATCCAAAATTTAGGAAGTAAGGCCAGTATGGCCATCTCTACTGAGCAGCCATAAACATTGAAGTTTATTAATTTAGATGTAAAACCTAGTAAATTAATATTTTATTCATATTGACCTAAACTATAGGTTTAGAAATGCTAACCAACATTTTATAGCGGTCTCATATGCCACCTTGCCCACTCGACCATGGGACACATATCCTTTTGTATCGCTTGAACAGATGTAAAGATTCCATCTTGAACTCTCTCATGTTCAGAAATTTGTCTTCTGAGATCCAATACTGGTCTTCAACTTCCTGTTGTTTTTGGAACGAGAAACTAATGAGAATAAAACCCTTCTTTTTGCTGTTCTATTGGTACGTCTTGTATTGCGTTTAAAGCAGATTTATAGACTAAGAAATCACCTCTTTCTCGTCTTGTGGTATTTTTGCCAGAAGAAAAAACTGTGATTTTCTATCTTGTAATCTTCTCACATTGTTTGGATTACCCATGTGTTGGTATTGGAATCAGCCCAAGTCTCTGCAAAATAGTCTTCCTCCTATATGCAGAGACTGAGCCTGCCTACAGTCATTGTTGATTTGATTGAACTTGAAAGGCACTATTACTCTTTTTAGTTCACTGTGACCCTTGTCTGCCAGATTTCCTACTTCCGGGACAAAAGGACTCCCTGTTGCCTCTTTTTTGTCTCGATTGACAAAAAAAATCTCCAATCTCCAATTTTCTTTTTTTTTTTGAAAACTACTTTTTTATTGGTATATTTCAACATACATGTATAATATAATAATATGCAATAAAATTTCTGTAACAATGTTATTCAATATATTATTATTACAATAACAAAAAAACAAAAGCAAATGCCAGTGCTGGTATCGTTATTTTGCTGCTATACCTATGTAAGTACTTTTTTATTGGTATATTTCAACATACATGTATAATATAATAATATGCAATAAAATTTCTGTAACAATGTTATTCAATATATTATTATTACCATAACAAAAAAACAAAAGCAAATATCAGTGCTGGTATCGTTATTTTGCTGCTATACCTATGTAAGTACGTGTTTGTACTTTTCTATGGAGGCTTTTAAAGTCTTACAATATTAGAGTTAGTAACATAGTAATTGAGGTGGAATAAAGACATCAAGTCCAACCAAAATTCCTTCCTGACCTCAAACGGCAATCGGAAAGTATTCCTGGATCAACCAGATCTATACTGTATTTAGTAATACCAGTAGTTCTCAATATTTTTTAGTTTTAGAAACGTATCCAGACCTTTTTAAAGCTATTTAATGAACTTGCCATTACCACATCTGCTGGAAGACAGTTCCACAGTTTCACCGTTCTCACTGTAAAGAAACCTTTCCTAACATGAAGATGAAACTTCTTTTCTTCCAACCTTAAAGGATGTCCACGGGTCCTCTGATATGACCTATTAGTGAACAATGCACCAGAGAGTGGTTACGCTAGTGTTGGTGGGCTTCTGTTCTGGGATAACAAGAGAAGGAAGAGAGAAAGAGGGGTAAGCCTCTAGATTGTACTGTTTTCATAAATGAGGCGTAAAGGGAAATGGTGGCCTGGTAGTTTTAGCAGCTTGGGATTTCTAGGTGGATTACTGTAGGTAATAAATTAACAACAGCAACATTAGCTCTAATTTAACTTTTTTTTGATTTATACTTTTGCTTAACATTCTGTAGGAGAGCGAGTATGGTGCACGGTGTGCGCACGGGCCCCCACCAGGCATTTGATATTAATGTTTGGGTTGTTAGGCCCTTCTTTGGTACAAAGATGCCCGGTTGGTCAGCTGCCGGTCACCCGTGCCCCACCCACCTTTGGTTGAGGAGGTTGGATTTGGTTCAGTTCCTCTCTGCCGTCGCTGCCGTTTAGTTTTAGAAACGTATCCAGACCTTTTTAAAGCTATTTAATGAACTTGCCATTACCACATCTGCTGGAAGACAGTTCCACAGTTTCACCGTTCTCACTGTAAAGAAACCTCTCCTAACATGAAGATGAAACTTCTTTTCTTCCAACCTTAAAGGATGTCCACGGGTCCTCTGATATGACCTATTAGTGAACAATGCACCAGAGAGTGCATTGTATGGCCCATTATTATATTTGTATACGGTTATCATATCCCCACACAAACATCGCTTCTCCAACAGCCCTAACTTGTCTAATCTGCCTGCCTATTCCAGCCCCTCCATTCCCCTTATTAATTTAGTTGCCCTTCTCTGAACTGCTTCCATTTCCAAGATGTCCCTTTTGTATATGGGATTCAAAAACTGCACTGCATATTCCAAATGAGGCCTTACCAGTGTCTTGTAAAGAGGAAGAATCTATTTCCCTCTTTATACGAGACAATATTTTGCTAGCTCTAGCCATTGCTATCTGGCATTGTTTGCTACAGCTAAGTCTGTAGTCTAGTTACGCTAGTGTTGGTGGGCTTCTGTTCTGGGATAACAAGAGAAGGAAGAGAGAAAGAGGGGTAAGCCTCTAGATTGTACTGTTTTCATAAATGAGGCGTTAAGGGAAATGGTGGCCTGGTAGTTTTAGCAGCTTGGGATTTCTAGGTGGATTACTGTAGGTAATAAATTAACAACAGCAACATTAGCTCTAATTTAACTTTTTTTTGATTTATACTTTTGCTTAACATTCTGCAGGAGAGCGAGTATGGTGCACGGTGTGCGCACGGGCCCCCACCAGGCATTTGATATTAATGTTTGGGTTGTTAGGCCCTTCTTTGGTACAAAGATGCCCGGTTTGTCGGCTGCCGGTCACCCGCGCCCCACCCACCTTTGGTTGAGGAGGTTGGATTTGGTTCAGTTCCTCTCTGCCGTCGCTGATCTCCATTCCCTCCTGGTCAATCCATGTTGGGTGGGAGGAAGGTTTTATTGGATACTAGTTTTTTACCATTTTAGTATGTGTCCCATGCGCACTGTTCACCGCTACTTATTCAGATACCCCTACCTTTATATGTCTGTTGGGTTAAATTGGCTTAAACCTCTTTTTTTATAACTTTTGTCTCATTTATTCATACATACAGCTTTGACATTATATTATACATACAAAATTACTTTCGTATAGACTTATTTGTTTTCAGTTTAGCATTGATCCTCTCTTTGCTATTGTCATTGTTATCAATAACATTGTTGGCATTGTTAGTCCGGGTCGCCCCCACGTTTGGGGGAGGGGGGGTGTTGATTGGGGAGAGATATTGTGATTTACTTAGTATGTGTGGTTGTGTGCAAAAAAGTGGGGGGATGCCAGTGTTATCTTATGGTGGGATATTATCATAGACTGGAAGTATGTCCAATGGTGCCCATATTATGTCGAATTGGTTTTTTTTTATTGTTCATAAGAGCTGTGAGGTATTCCATTCAGCGTATTTCCAATAGTCTGTTAATCAGTGCAACTTCTGTAGGAGGAATGTTTGATTTCCACGACTTTGGGATTTCACATCTTGCAGCTGTTAGAATGTGGGATGCCAGTCTCTGAGGTATGGAGGATATTTCTGGGACTGGAGCACCCAGAAGAAAGTATAATGGATCTTTCAATAGCGTTTTCCTCAGAGTCTGTTGCAAGAGTTGATGGACTTGATTCCAGTTTGGTTTGATTAATGGACATGTCCACATTATATAAGGAACCCTCCTCCTGATGGCACCTTCAACAGAAGGAAGATGTATTTGGGAAGAGTTTGTGCAGTAGCTGTGGTGTACGGTCGGTACCATCTGAATAGTTTTTTATAAATGTTCTCTTTGTAAAGAGTGCAAATAGAGGTGGTTTTGGCAGAGGACAATATATCCGACCAAATAGTCTCTGGGATGGGTTTACCCAGATCTTTTTCCCATTTCTGAATGTAGGCATGAGGACCTGCCTTAGAAACTGTCAGTTCCTGTAGGGCACAATAAATGGAGAAGATGAGGCCCTTTTGGGAGGGGCCAGTGTAGAAGATTCTTTCTAGATTGTCCAGGAGGGGGAAATTTGTTTTGCAGAAGGTCTGTTGGATAAAGTGTTTTAGTTGCGTGTAGAAGAATTGAAACTGGGGAGAGTTCAAGAATTGGCGGGAGTGACATAGCTCTTCAAAGAATAATAAGTTCCCAGTTAGACTATGTAGTACATCCTTCACTCTGGTCATTCCCCTGGTTTGTAGCCAGTTGGCTTTAGGACCTGAACCGGACTCTCGTATCTCTTAACAATACTTTACCCACACCTTTATTGTACTTTGCATTGAGTGTAGTAAAACTTTGTTTAGTTTTGGTGGGGTTTTTCCCCCTTTTCATAATAAGGTGCCCAGGTTGGCTTTTGTTACCCAGTCTTGTTCAATCGAGGACCATAGTGCTTTTTTATTGGGTTGGGACCAATGCGTTAAAGCTCTGAGGTGTGCTGCTAAATAGTATGGAGCTGTCAGTCTGCCATGGGATCTGTGCGCTGTCATTACTGATTGTGGTACTGTATGGCATTTACCTTGCCATAAGAACCGGAAACAGTTCGATTGGAAGGAATGTAGGGTTTTGAAGGGGACCTGAATGGGGAGGGTTTCAAAGAGATATAATAGTTTAGGAAGGATATTCATTTTTAGGGTTGTTAATCGACCTAACCAGGAAATTAGTAAATTATGCCATTCAGATCATGTCCCAGTTTTGCTAGTAGCTGGGGATAGTTTGCATTGTATAAAGTTTGATATGTGGGAGTAAGGAAGATACCTAGGTATTTTATAGAGGTTGTTTTCCATGTATGTTTGTTTTTTAAGGTCTCATGGGTAGTGTGTGGGATATTTAATGGTAAAGTTTCTGATTTACTTTGGCTAATCTTGTATCCAAATAATGAACCAAATATCGGGGAGGTCAGGGTGAGCAGGACATCATCTGCGTAAAGTGATAGTTTGAATTCTCCGAATGGGAGTTGTATTCCTCTGATGTTGGGGTGTAGTCTTATGTGTGCGGCTAGTGATTCCATGCACACAATAAATAGTAGTTGGGAGAGGGGTCAGCCCTGACGTGTACCGTTTTATTGTTGGCAAGTAGGAGATTTAGCATGGGGGAGTCATATTAGCGCTGTTGGTGATGTATATAAATTTGTAATGGCTCATAGGGCATTTCATTGGATCCCCGAAGGCTTGCAGAGTAAGACTTAGGAATCTCCAGTCTATGCAATTGAATGCTTTTTCAGCGTCTAAGCTTAAAACTAAAGCCTTTTGTTTTGTACTGTTTATGATATATATGAGGTCTATGCTTCTGCGTGTATTATCTCCCGCTTGTCTGCAACGAACAAACCCTACTTGGTCTTGGTGGATATTTGTGGGTAAGGGATGGGCTAACCTGTTTGCGAGTTTTGTATATATCTTGAGGTCAGTGTTCAGGAAAGCTATTGGCCTGTAATTTTGGCAATATTTGAGGGCCTTTTCCCGGCTTGGGAAGGACTATAATGTGGGAGTGGGTCATTGTTTGAGGAATGGGGGAGCCTTCTAAGGAGTTGTATAGGGATAAGAGTTTTGGAGCTAGTAGTTTGTTGAAAGTTTTGTAGTAGCTGTAAGTGTATCCATCTGGGCCAGGGGATTTTCTCAGTGCGGAGTCTTTTAGAATTGCTGTAAGTTCCGTTAGGGTGAATGGGGAGCTAAGGGTGGTGGCATCTTCTTTTGATATGCGTGGGAGTCTAGCTTCCTGTAAAAACGTTGTTGTAAGATAGGTGTGTGTTTTAATGGCTGGTATTTCTGATTCTAATTGGTAAAGGCATTTGTTATATTGTGCAAAAGCGGATACTTGGTCTGTGGGGGAGTGGCATAGGGTGCCCTTTGGTGATATGATGAGATTGGGGAGTGTGCTTGTTTGTTTTTGGTTAAGTTGCCTGACCAATAAGGTGTTGCTTTGTTCCCTTTATCATAGTAATATCTGCGGAGCCAAGTTAGAGGACTCGACTGTGTATGGTTATATCATGATTGCGGAGGGTTAGTATTCTGCGCAAGGAGGCTCGAGAAGGTTTTTGGAAATGGATTGTTTCTATGGCCTTCAAGTCTTCCCTGACTTGTAAAATAGTCTCCTCTCTGTTACGTTTTAAGTGGGTGAGTGCTGATATAATGTGGCCTCTTATTGAAGCTTTGTGAGCCTCCCATACTGTGGAGAATTCGGGTACTGAGTGTTCGTTTAGTAGAAAGTATTCCTGAATTTTGTGTGAGAATTGTTCTTTTATGTAGGTGTACTGTAATGCTGTTTCATTGAGTCGCCAATTATAAGATTTGAGGTTGTGTTGAGAGAGTGTGATATCAAGTTCTATTTCACATCTTTAGGGTTTTTTCAGAATAGGGCTAGTACTAAATCTATGCAGGAATGTGTTTGATGGGGGTAGGAGAAGAAGGTGTAAGCGCAGGATTTTGGATTTCTGATTCTGTATAAATCGTAAAGATTTAGGGATCTTAGTAGTTGGCAGGTGGAATGTGCCTGTTGTATTTCTCTATTTTTGTTTTGTCTGCTATGAGGGAATCTATCTAGGCTAGGTGAGAGTATTGAGTTGAAATCTCCTCCTACAATATTAAATGGGCAGGTGTATTTGTTTAGTTTGCATAGCACTTTCTTTAAAAACTTAAGTTGGCCTTAGTTGGGAGGGTTAATATTTAAAAGGAGGATTGGAATTTCGTTAAGGGCTAGGCCACACTGCTGCGATTTTTCTGCGTTTGTGCTTTTTTCAAATCATTGGAATTGCGGCAATGCACTGAAAACGCGGGTGCGGTCGCGCTTACGATTTGCGTTCTGCATTTTAAATCGCAATCGCATGCGTTTTCCAATACTTAATGAAATCGCATTCGATTCCGTGTGCGATTGCGTTTGCTTTGCAGTGTGGCCGTGCACTTAAAGTGCCTTGAAACAGCAGGAATCTACCTTGGGGGTCCTCTCCTGTGTGGGTAAGATGGAAGGTGCAGGATTTGTGGAACAGGGTCGCTACTCCCACTTTCTTTTAAGTAGATGAAGCTAGGTACTGGGTTGGGAATTCACGGGTTGCAAAGGCACATGAGCCTGTTGGGTCAAGATATGTTTCCTGTAAGAATACAACCTGGGCTTTCAGTTGTTTCAGTTCCTTGAGTGTTAGGTGCAAACGAGATTTTCTAAATATTCTTTCCTGCAGAAGAAAAACATTTTTACCCCCTGATGATCTTTTGATTAACTCGTCCAGTTTTTCTGGAGCATTTTACCATTGTACAGCAAAAAAAGTCTTTAACCATAGGACTATTCTTGGTGCCACCAATAATGCCATGGACCTTGCAGCAAATCTACTTAGGTCAACAGAAGCCTCTGATATAAAATCTGTTGTAAACTTGCATTCTTGCACCAAACTGGTTTAGATCTTTTCAAATTATTTTCAATGGCGTTTTGTAAATGTGAAAGCCCTACTTTTACAGCCCTAGAAGTTGATGTAAGGGCCATAGATGGTCTGCATGCTGCACCTGCTGCTGTATAAGCTTTTTTAAGTTATTATCTAATCTTCTATCCATCGGATCCTTAAATGTAGCAGCGTCCTCCACAGGTAAGGTAGTCCGCTTAGCTAACCTAACCACCGCTGCATCTACCTTTGGAGGTAAATTCCAGGACTCTGTCTTCTTCCTCAAACAGGTACATTTTCTGAAATCTATTGCCCACATCCACTCTTCTTTCGACCTTTTTCCATTCTGTAGATACTACATGTCTCATCGATTTATGCACTGGAAAAGACACTGCCTTTTTTTGAAGAGCTGGAAAATATTTATCAGCTGTAGCTGCCACTGGTTCTTCTGTAGCTAGAGAGAATATCTCTTATTGCCTTTATTAAAGGGCATGTCCACCCCCAAAATTATAGTTTAACCCACTACTGGCCCCACTGTGTAGTGTAGAAAAATCCTTACCTTACAGCCCAGCTCCAAATGGTTCTCCTGTAATGTCCCTCCAAAGTCAAGAAAACTGGCCACCAGGAGCCTAGCAGAGGGGGAAATTGTTTCCGCCTCTGAGAGGTTTATGGCATGCTCTGAGCAGCCCTCCCTCTCCCTAGTTCTTTACTTACCTTCCCTCTATCCTCCACCGTTCTGATCTGCCAGCAGCCACGTCCGTTATTGGCTGCCTCTCAGCCAATCATGGACGCGGCTGCCGGTCCTGCCCCCTGCTTGCAGTTCCATGCAAGCAGAGGGCCGGGCAGTGCAGCGGAGGATTGAGGGAAGGTAAGTAAAGATCGGGGGAGTTTCTGCAAATAAGATTAATGCGGTTGGGGCTGAGGAGCAAGCCCTAGCACATATCAAAAGTTTATTTAAAGGGTGGACATGCCCTTTAAAGGTTCCACAATACTAGGATCTAACATGATTTCCAAGTCTTCCTCCTCCTCTTCTGAAGGATTGTTCTGTTCCCCTTCAGAAAGCGGAGAATATTAACTTCTGATTTTCCTGAGTCAGACACATCTGACAGATGTTTAGTTTTGTCTTTCCTTTTTCTTCCCTCTGAGGACTGCATAGAATCTTTAACTGATGTCTTAATCAGACTTGATAATCCTTCCATAGTAACTGGCCTGGAGTTTTATACTCTGTCTCAGATTTTTTACTCTTTGAAGATGTAGACTTAGATGATTTATCTGAGGCAGAGGCTCTGTAAAAATAGACAAAGAATACTTAGAATTCTAGATACCCAACTCTTCTCTTTGTTAGCAAAACCTACCTAAGGCTTACCTAGTTCCTTTTTGAGGATGACCTTTGCTCACTGAAGTGTACTCCATAGTCTCAAATATCTATACAAAATAGATATATTTATTAAACATAAAAATGTATGCTAAATGATCACAAGTTGGCAGCAGAGAAACAGGAACAAACTATACAAGATGCCCCAAACATACTTACATAAGCTTGTCTTAGAAGTATACAGGCAGCAAAAATAGGATTTCAGGCAAACTCTAAGGTAATCTGCAAAGGAAAACCTATAAATCCCAAAAAGGGAAGAAGGTTAAAGGTGGAAGCCCAAAGCTCCACACTCACCATGCGGCGTGACGTCACTTCTGGGTTTGACAAACCGGAATCATACAGGCTTTCATAGCTTTAAATAACAGATCTTGCACTACTTTACCGAAGTGCTGACGTCACGTCCGCACACCGAAAGCATGCGCCTGAGGTAACTATTGCACGTGCGTACGAAAGTACATTCGCGTGCCAGGCGGAAATCGGTGCGCGAGCATGCAAAACATGAATTCAGACAATCCAACTGCTGCTGAACCACCTTGGATCTAAGATGAACTCCAAATTCATCCTGCACAGCCCGGTCATAGGCTCTTCCCTTGGCAAGCGATGCTGCAACTACAGGGAAGCTTCAGCCAGGAGAGAGAGAGGAAAAGCCACAATGGCAGGTAAGCTCCCCTTGAGAACACCATGCCTCCTATTGCCACAGGAAATACACAAAAGACAAGGAGAAGACTGTGGGAGGGATTATTATACTGTGTGTTTCCTGATTGGCCCAGGGATATCCCAGTCTGGTGAATGGCTGCCAGTGGGGTGACAAAGAAATATAAACTTCCAATTTGATAAAAAGTCTGATCCGGCATCTGTGGATTTACATCTTTTAGTATATAAGATAAACAGACATTTCAATGTCAATACCATGGCAGATAAGTGTTAGTGCTTCAGCAAATAAAAAGATATCCATATGTAACTTGGGAAATGCATTTACTAAATTCAATACCATAATGTTCCAACCTTCATCCATTTTATTACAGCTCCAAAACAGGCATGTGTTAAACATCAGTTATTAAGTTGCAAAGATCCATAACCTTCTTTGAAAAGATCTCTCCACGCTTTAAGAAATCTGGCATTTTCGGTGCACTTGCTTGCAAGCTCTTCCACTTGGACAGACACAGCTGACGTAGCCTCCAAGAGCTTAGTTAGAGAAGATGCTGCCTGCATGACAAACCAAATGTATTACAAAAGAATCCTCTGTGTACAAATGCATTTATATTCTGCAGTAATACAAATAAAATATAACTGAACACTATAATAGAATTATTTCCTTTCACCAACTTTTTTGAAAGGGCAACTAAAATTAAATGGCCCTGATTTTATTCTAAATAGCTGTTGAGAGCTGTTAGGTAGTTAAAACATGGTCAGTTTTTTAGTCATACAGGGAGATTCAATAAAAGTTCTTATTGTTTAAAATGGTAATAATTTTGCACCAACCAATCAGATCTTATTTAACATTTGAAAGCCAACATCTGATTAGTTGGACAAAATTAGCACCATTTTAAACAATAAGAACTTTTATTGAATAACCCTCTTTGTTTATTGGAGCTATTTACCCAATCTGGTTGCCTCATTGGTTCTAAGGCTGGGTACACACCAGCTGCTACTTTCGGCCGACCGACTGACCGATTTACGGCCCTTTTGGTCGGTCGGCCAAAAATATCGGCTGGTGTGGGGCATTCTGATCGGACGTGTCGGAAAAGTACAATTGATCGTGCGGTTCCCTATGGATCGTTTGCCGAATTTGCCGTGACCGATGGGACAAATAGTCCCTCAGTGTGTACCCAGCCTTAGCCTTAGCATTTAGAGGTCTTGGGATACATGTTCAGGGTTGCCAGAACAATGAAAATCAAGGGACACCAATGCTGCATGGCTGTGTTAAAACTAATGCTTATTTTAATTGCAATGAAATTCATTTTCAGTGAGCCCTGTTCTTCTTACCGTATATTCTCTAGTATTAGCCGAGGTTTTCAGGCTTTAAAAATAGCCTGAAAACCCGACCTCTGTTTATACTCCGCCGAGTAGTGACGCAGAGTAGTGACTTACCTCCAATTGTAAGTACCACCTCACTCACTGAACTGGGGGGCTCTCTAAGGGGGAATGCTTTGGGCCTTTCCTGGGGGGTGCTGTCCATAAAAAAGCCTCATTCCTTGGCACTGAAGGGGTTTGTAAACTACAACTCCCAGCTACTAAAGCATGCTGGGAGTTGTAGTTTCCAAACATCTGGAGTGCCAAGGAATGAGGCTTTTTTATGGACAGCAGAGTTCCCATACAGTAATAGCCATACTGGATTTGGCTATTACTGTATGGGACTACTGCTATCTATTTAAAGGGCAACTAAATACAGTATTAGAAGTCAGTAGTGGTCATAATTTCAACCCTCTGCTTATACTCGAGTCAATCATGTTTTCTTACTTTTTGAGGTAAAAATAGGTACCTCGGCTTATACTCGGGTTGGCTTATACTCGAGTATATATGGTAGATCAAATAATCTGGCAAATCGGTGTAATGTGGAGTTGCTTGACATTTGCCAGGCAGGGAGAGGGGAAGAGTCTGTCCGTTAATTTGCTACCTCCTCACATTGTCTATGTGCAGCTCCACTTCTTCCAGCAACTTCAGTCGGTCTCCAGAATCTGGCGCGGTCATTTCGAATAGAAACCAGCAGCCTCTCCTCTCTGTACAAACCGCTTCTTGTACTGTGTTTTTAAGCAATAAAGTTTATTACCAGAAATTGTAACAAACACATTTGTCATGTTATTTGTCAGAGATGGGGAAAACTTGTCAGGCTGTATTTATAAAACATTGTTATTATTAAAGGTGGCTACAGACAGTTTTTACTTTCTATAATGTATATCTTTAACTTTCAAAAATTCAATACAGCAAAATCTCACTGCTCCAAAACATTATTTGAATTTTAAATCTGAAATGTAGATTTTGAGATATCATCATTTGAATCACAGCATGTACATGGAAAGACCTGTCACTCCAGAAGCAGAAATTATATGTTTCCTATCCCTGATCGCTTACTAAGATCTTCTGCAACATTTAAAAAGGTATGTACACTGTAAATCCAACTTATTATTACTAGATAGCTTAGACTTTAAATGTAAAGTGTTAAAGCCTCCTATACCCTACTTTTACTCATTGAAAGGTTCTGTCTTCCTCCTTGTATCTCCTCCGGTTTTCAGCTCCACCCCAACAAGATTGGCCAAATCCCTTTGCCAAGCAAATACTGTCCCGTTCACAGAGCATGCATCTGATGTTGGTCTGTGTGAGTGACTTCAGTGCGCATGCGCGGTTGTGGCGACGCCACCGCAAGTGTGTATACACGGATGTGCTCATGCCACGACGTGCTTGGTCGGGCAGGCTGTGTGCATGCTCGCTTAACGTCGTCTCAACTGTGCACTGACGTCTTGTTGCGGGTCCTGCAATGGGACAGTATTTGTGACAGTATTTGCTTGGCAAAAGGATTTGGTCAATCTCGTAGGGCGGAGAGGAAAACGGGAGGAGACAGAAGGAGGAAGACAGAATAAGTAAAGGTAGGGTATAGAAGGGATCTAGTAAAAAAACACTTTACATTTAAAGCCTAAGCTATTTGGTAATAGTAAGTTGGATTTACAGTGTACATACACTTTAAGAGATTCAGCAGAGAAAAGAAAGAAGGGGGAAGGGAGGAAGGAAGGAGGAGATGTGTAAGCAGAGCAGTGTCAATGATGCAGAACTTACAAGTGTCGCAGACACTACAAGAATGCAGTGAGTAAGGGAGGGTTGGGGGGGGGATTAGGAGCACTCACTAAACATAAATAATTTAATGATAAAGCAAGCACAGATAAATATGTGAGTACCACCATTTTACTTCTCTCAAATTATAGTTTCAGATAATGTAAAGCTGTTTGAGTGAGTATAGTGACCTTTTAAAGGAAAAATAATATGATTGTTGGCCAATTGCCCATACTCAGGTCAAAGATTGTACGATACCCGAATTATACTACTGAAAACGTAGCATGTATGGCCACCCTATGTAACGATAGCTATTATTTAACACTGTTCGGGTTGCAACCTTTGCCTTTAAGACCCCAGCACATATAAAATCTACATGACAAAAGGCTGGTTAGCATTCTATAAGAAGCATGATGCAGACTGCATTGATTTCAGTGCAGCCATACAGCTTGTATTTAATACAATAGAACTTAGCATGGCAGTATTAAGACTTCATGCGGGTTCGGGTCTTAAAGACAAAGGTGGCAACCCTAAGCACTGGTTGTTAATCAACGCCATATGGTTGTTAATTACCACAGCAGTTGTAAAATATCTTAAGGCCTATATCATTGCATAGCAATGTGAACAACATTATTATTACATTATCAATCTATAATGCTAAACATGACTGGAAATGAAAGACAAGCATTGCAATAGTTAGGTCAGTATTGTTCTGACAGTCGTTACTCACAACACCTGCGGTCACTAACTAAAGCTGGGTACACAGTAATTAATGAATGTTACAGCCGACTATTGGATCATGTATGGGCATTCGGTCACGCACTGTAGACGATCTGTCAGATCACTAACACTTTACTGAACGCCCATACAAAAACCAATTGTCAGCTGTAAAGGACATTCATCGGGCATCATGGCTGCAGTCGCTAATTAACAACGGTCACTTACCAATAACTATGCTTTATAGATATGGCCTGGCATTAATAGATGGGTACCATATATGCAATGCACACTACTGGCTGGACTAAAACACCCTTTACTATATATCATCTACTATTCAGTCATACGGTCAGAATTCACTAACAGGACATCTCACTCTTACCGGGTCCAACAGCTTTCTAGACCTCTACAGGGGGATTCAATAAAAGTTCTTATTGTTTAAAATGGTGCTAATTTTGCCCCAACCAATCAGATCTTATCTAACAGTTGAAAGCTAACATCTGAATGGTTGGGGAAAAATTAGCACCATTTTTAAATTTTATTGAATAACCCTGCATGTGTGTGTAGTTAGAATTGAACTAGTGTCAACATGTGCAGCTCTTTACATATATACCGCACCTGGCCACTAGGCGGTCCTGTATAGGATTTAGCTCTTGACAGTTAAATACTGAACTCTAGGAAGCGATCATTTTGCGTACTATTAGCTACACATTGTAATACCAACTTACTAACATGGCTGGGAAAGAGGGTCTAGATTTCCTGGGTACAAAGCTCATAAAATGGGAAATTTCTATGGTTGTAGTCCTTGTCACCCCGCCCTGCTACAGACTGCCACTAAAAGCAATATAGACTTAGACTACGACTCCCAGCGTTCATCACGATCGGAGCCTGCGCGGTGTAATCGGTGAATGGTTTAGTTCTATGATGTGTTGTGTCAATGCGCAGTCCACTGAGTGTGCGCTATGTCCTGTGGGAAGTGATCTGCTGTGAGCCGCAGTAATGTTACCCCGCTGCAAGCACACAGTTCTGGGTAAGTGAGAGGGGTTTGCTGAATGGGATGTCACTGTGGGTGTGTATGTATGCACGGTGTGCAGTGTCAGCTCACTGTCCGCTCCTTCACTAATAATGTTCCCATCATCCCCTTCAACTTAAGTGGAGTTTTCCCTCACCCTGGTTCCTGCCATTAGTAAACATGGGCTGGGGATAGGGAAATATCCAAGTCATGTGGCTGCTGCAGAACCTCTTTAGAAGCAGAGAGAATTGACAGAGCAGAGATTGACAGAGCATCAAGCCCAGTGTTTGCTATTAGGTAATCATGGCCAGGCTGCGAGATGTTTACTTCCCTATCCATGAGAGTAGTGACTGCCCCAGTGGCACGTAGGCAGGTTAGTTTGTTTACACAAGTCCTGGTGTAGGCTGGCATGATATTGTCCTTCCTGCATAAAGTGAACTTGCTCTATTATTACCGCCTCTTCTGGCTGGCACATAATATAGGGGAAAGGTCATGGGTTTTACAATGTAGGCGTCTCAGCCTGTTAGCTGGAATGAATTATTGCAATCATTCTATAACTTACAATAAATCATCAATGCTAAAGCCCCACAGATTGTGGGTAAAAATGTACCTTTAAAAAAAAATGTGTTTCCGCTTTTGTACACTTGTATCTACTTTTTAATGTGCTTCAATCAACTTGTATTAAGATCAATTTAGGCAAAAATGGATATGGCATGCGTTTGTAAATCTTAACGGACCGCAGTGCACATACCTTATGTGATTTACATTGTAAACTTAATGTCAAAACGCCAAAATTGTGGCAGTGGCGCCTAGCCCTCAATCATTGTTCAATTAAAATATTAGGTGACCTTGTGTATTGTTCTACAGTAATTGTCTCATTTACAGCTAAAATGTAAATGACTAAATTAATTCCTTAATTGCAAACCAACAAATTTATCTATCACCTGAAATCAGCAACATTTTGGCAAAATCCGAATTTCATTCTTCTGAGTCCAGCACATATTGAGGGCACAGCCACATTGGGCCCAAACGCGATCGCACACCTGATTGCGTGTGCCATTCCGCTGTGTTTGCGCATGCGATTTCTTCATTTGAAATATGAAATCACATGCAATTGCGCTTTAAAATGGTGATCAAACACGATTGCTGTGTTTGTGTATTAGTGAGTATTTTAAGAGGCCCATACACACTACGATACAGATTTTACAAATGTTGTTGGTCCGATAAAAATGTTCTGACTGGGCAGATAGGAGTACGATTGGCTGTATACAATCCAACAATTAAGCAAATTCAATATCAGACTTTCACAATATCATACAATTAGGATTGTTGCATGTATGCCCCATACACCCCCATCAGAGCTCTCAAGTACATACTGGGTTACCAGTTCGAGATCTCTCTTGAGCAGTCATAAAAACAATTGTTACACCTTAAGCTTCATACACGTGTGATCACGGGACTAAACCGTGAGGCCCGAATAAACGTTTGTTGCAGCCATCAATGTGCCTTTACACGACACGGTTGTCGCCCAAAACGGGCGCTAATACACAGGTCGGCTCCCGCAATTCCACGTGTGTATGAACCTTTAGGAAGAAGGGCTGTACAGATCAGTAAGTCCCATTATACAGTTTATTTCTTTCCAATGCTGCTCCTCCTTTTCAGAAGTAAGA